>OY978530.1:34038638-34601138 GCA_963854835.1 Megamerina dolium
ATACATAAGATAGAATATTAGAGCGCCTCAATTGATTTTTCGTGATTTATTACATAAATCACGAATCATTTCTTTTTTTATTTCCTGATTTTTTACATAAATCATTACGTTATCATAAGTGGATAAGTGGAAATGATTACATTTAAATACTTAAATAACTTAGTTATAATTACATTCACTTTGCGTTGTGCGTGTGATTATCATTCAACTCTCTCGAGTTGGGTTTCGAGTTGCTACTACCGGAATTGTTCTAATTTGAAATTATCAATTTCTATTCGTTTTAATACGCGGGCATCCTGCCAGTTTTCTACAGGCTCAACATAAATAAAGTTTACGCCTTTTAGAAGAATCGAGCATCTGATATACGATCACCAAGTCGATTCTAATTTTCTTTCATCTATTTTCCTGCTACTGTAATTATGTGAAGCTGGTAGTTTTCAACGGTTTCTACAGCATCCTTGAGTTATATTTGAATCTGTAATTCTAAGAATCACTCGAGTTCGAATTTTCAAATTCTGTTTCTTCGGCATTTTGATTTATATTGTATTTCTACAAATTGCTGGAAGTCTCAACCCTTCTATATCTCAACTCTCGCGCAAGTTCAATCATATACGTCACTCTCTCAATGGAAGGTTCCGTCTCTCTGAGAGAACACTTGCCAGATATTTTTTCCGGTTAACCAATTCCAAATTTGAGCACCGAAGTACAGAAAAATTACCTCGCAATCTTTTTTCTGTCCCTAAAATTTAGGAATTTTTTAAATTACTTTAACTTTTTTCTCTATACATACTTTTCTTACTCTTTTTTTTTTTAGTAGTTCTACGAATTAACTCTATATATACATACATATATGATATATCTCAATATTTGTGTCACATTTTTAGTCATTCAACGAATTACGTATAAAAATGTCAGCTTCAAAGCTATTCAAGGTAATCGCAGAGGAAATCATAGATTTTGAGACAAATTTCCAGGCGGTTTTTGCTTATCACAACGACCGATTTTTTTGGAAGTGCAAGAAAAGAAGTTTCAAGTAGAGATGCATACTTCTCTATCGGAAGAGACGAAGTTGGTGAAAATAATTTTCTTCAAATCAAGGAGGCATATAAGGAGTGCAAACCCGTTTATGTCCAATGTCTCTAGGCCATCAAGGCTCAACTGCACGACCTTGACGCTGAGGTGGCAAATCCCGCAATTTCAACTCCTCCTGCTGCGAGTCCTTCTCACAAATGCTCGTTTCCCTCTGTACAACTTCCTCTATGTGATACTCTATGTTTTTTGGTGATTATGTTTCATGGCCAAGTTTTCGAGACATCTTCGCGGCCCTATATCGAGACATTCCCCGATTATCCCCGGTTGAGAAATTGTATCATTTATTACAAAAGACCACAGGAGAAGCACACAGTATAATTAACTCAACTCCGTTGACTAACGATGTCTTCTTAATAGCGTGGCAGAATCTGGAGGAACGGTATGAGAATACCGATATTCTTATCAATTGAAAACACTTTTCAATTTACAACCAATTATGCAAGAAACCGGTTCTCAAATAAAGCGCTTACAGCTTACGATAAATGATTGCATCACAAACTTGAGGTTGTTGAACATTAACACAAGTTATTGGGATGTAATTTTTGTGTATTTGTGTCCCCGATACCACCCTGTGACTGTGGGAACAATCTATAAAGGACAAACGAAAAATCCCAAATTGGAGTGACTTTGATGCTTTTCTGACAGAACAGTTTCAGACACTGGAGTCGGTGTTAGACATTCAACGTGGTACCCGGCAACTCAACCAGCCACAGAACCAGCAGTGAATGATTGCTACAATGCTGTGAAGAGGTACAAACTCTGTACAAATTGCCTTGCAAACTCTCACAAGTATGATACCTGTAGAAGTCTCTACCAATGCTCCGCATGTAAAAATAATCATTCTCTATTGCACAGGTCAGACCATTCGTCAATTTCTGTTCGAGAAGATACTCCCACCACATCCACTGCAGCTGCTGAACAATCGCGTCAGGTGTTAACCTCACAGTTACTTGCTGTGCCCAATGTAACACATTATCCGGCACCAGTATCTAAAAGTCCTCGAAAGCGTATTACGATGCTTCTTGCAACTGCCCTAATACACATCAAATACAATGACACAGCCTTCACAGCCCGCGCTTTAATTGACTCAGGATCGGAAGCTACTTTCATTTCTGAACGCTTGCGGAATTAGTTGCGCCTCCCTGTTTCCGATGTCCGTACTGACATGATGAGTCCGTTGGAGACGGTTCTCCTATCGACTCCAAATTTTCAATTAAAGTGGATGTGTGTGTCCTGCAAAAGTACGCAGGGAAATTTCCTTCCTGCTCGGCTATTTCTGATTTACAAAAGAACCTCGTTGGTCTACGACTGGCAGATGAGAACTTATAGTTTGGTACTCTTACAGAGTGCCAAAGCCATTTATCTTACTTTTTTTTGTGGAAAACTACTGCACAGAAAGAGGCGTAATACAAAAATGAAATGTAATTCCCCAAAATCTTTAACTTTTCCTCCGAAAAAGAAATTGCGACCTCATAGGTCGTGTACGGAGATGTTGACAACTCGATCAGCATTTCGAGCGATGGCATTGGCAGAAAACTTGATGTCTAATCAGCACTTCCCGAAAAGGCATAGCTCATTAATCGATAGAAAGCCATAAAGCTTGCCAAGGAATCCATTCTCGCCCAACACAGGTCCCTCAAAATTGTTGCCTCGGAAATTTTGATGCGACAGTGTGGTTTGGTCATACTGACTGGACCCACTACAACATTATGTAGCGTCTTTATGTCAATTATGTCTCTCATTTGTTCAATTCATCCTTACTGAACAGATTAATTGATTGATTTCTACGAACTGGGGTAGTTTCCATGCGTATAAAAATCCCAGGTGTTAAATGCACACTACTTGCTACATTTTCTTGAACCAGGTAAATAATCGTACGGGCACACACTCGACCCCTTTTGGATTCGTTACGAGTCGAGAAATTGTGAAAAGCATCTTCTTGGTGGAAGTAACCAATCAAACATCCCTTTCTTTTGCGTTCATATTCTATGACCGGAATAATAAATTCCTGCATATTCCACGTGATTGCAAGTCCAGAGTCCATACAGTACCGAGCATCATTTCATTACTGCTGTATTCCCGTAGATCGTGTTAAGGCAACAGGGCTTATGAATTTAGTCATTGACCTATTTGAAAACCCATTCCTAGGTGAAGCCACGCTGACAAAATCTATGCTCATATCGTCTAGTACCTAGTCGTTCCTTAACTAGAGACCTCTCTATTTGGTTTGTTTACTACGTGGGCTTACAATGACACTACATGCTTTCAAGAATCGCAGATTTTCACATTCTAGCTAAGTCTAGAAAAATGTTGTTAATTTCATATTGGAATTCGAATCTGACCCTCATACGCATCCCTCTCTTATTTTGTTCAGTTATCCTAACCGAACGTTTCAATTGGCCGAATTCTACAAATCGTCAATAAATCTATGTATTGGTATAGATTACATGCGTATGAAGAATACATTATTTGCTACAACACATTTTCATGAACAGAGTGAACTGTCGTACTATCATGAACCTGAATTTCATTTAAGCTTGTGGAACTCAGGCAATACAGCCCATTTGCATCATTACTTCTGCTTTCGTGCTTTACGAGAGTGTATAAATGTATAAATTTCTGCGAACTGTGCCTATGAGTCTTTTCAAGGCCACAACAGTCAAAAGTAAGATTTTATTGTTGCTGATACTACGATCATGTTACAGCAGCAGGCTGTCATCTTCGAGGGACATTGACAAGAGGTCTCGCCCTCCCAAAAATTCGTTAGCACAAATCTAGTGCTCGTTACTAATTTACCATGGCACACTTCAACTCAACTTCAGTTTAGTTTGTCAACTACGTTGATTTATATATACATCCGGTCTACGATCAGCCTTTACTTTTATACTCTCTGTAAACCCTTTGTTAAAAAAGTCGACAATTTTTGCCATTTTTGAGAAAATTTAATTCATTTAATTTGCAATCATATTTATTTAATATTATATCTAATATTTAAAGTGAATTAAATCCTTCTTTAGAAAATTAAAAAATTCAGTCTATTCCACTCTGCCTTCGGTTTTCTTCTGAATCGTGTCGTTCATGCTGCCGTCGCTTGGTCGAATTACTGCTCCCCTTTATTACTTTTTGACCAATCAGCAGTCACCACGCATACCAACTGTTATGTTTCGTCAACTGCGCTGCCAGACCCTTCCATCTACGATAGAGCGACAAAACACGTTGAGAGGTTACAAAATAGTAATTGGGAAGGCCCTGTTGAAGTAACTGGGCATAAAACAGCTTTAATTCCACATCCAACATTTCCATCCGCCCGAAACACTGTTACTCGCTTGTTTGTCGAACATCACTAATGTACTTCACTGTTTCCAGTACTCAATGAAGAGATCAACTGACATTTCGAACGTAATATGCACTCCGTGCAGTGTTTTAGATGAGCGGCAACCACTTTCGGAACATGAATACGATGATTGATAGTGTATCGCACGATATCGTATGCAAAGATGATTTATATTTCCAATATATACATTTTTGCCGTATTTCTCTAATTCTCTTCAATACGGACATTCGCTTAATTGCTTTACAATCTTGCCTATGTTTCATGCTAAATATTATTCATATCACATTTGTCTTAACCGTTTATGGCGACTGACAATTTTGGCTATCCTACCAATCTTACACCGATTTCTTCCACTTTCGTGCTTTACGAGACAAAAGTGGAAAATATATACATACTGAGTGCAAGGAAATGAATCATTCAGATCGAACACAACCTGCAGTAGCAGCCTCTTCGATTTGTTACTAGTAGTACGGTATATTTCAACTCCAGGTTTCTCAACTACGTTAATTTACCTTTCCCTCACATCTGGTCTACGAACATTGATAATATTCTTAAATTCTCTACAAATCTTTCCATCTAAGATAGAAGGAAAAGTATGCATGAAGTTAAGGATTACCTATTTGGAAACGACTCTATTCTGGACATGAGAATGCTCACAAGTTGAATTAGTTCCGTGAGATTGTTATACTCTTTGCAAGAAGCACATTAAGTTTTTTAAAATTACTTTAAATTTGGTTTTTAATTTTCCCTTATCTCTTATTTTTTATTATTTATTATTATATTTTTTATTGTTCTTATTTCTTTTTATTTTCCATGCCGGTAGTAGATATTGCGTCTTCTTTGCAGTATTCCTGCAAGGGGGCGGAATGTCTACGCCAGAATACCTTGTCCACTGTTATTGTGATTAGGGGTAGGTGGGCGATCTGGCATCGCTGATTATGCCAGTTCTCCACTCGCTTCTACCATTCCCCACTCTTCTCGCTCTCTAATTTGTTTCCCTTATGCCAAGTCCTTCTTTATGTTTATATCGTACTTTTTATATTTTTTATTCTATTATTATTTTTACGGAAAATTAAGTTTAAAAAAGTCATATATATTACTTAAAATATTAGTCTGATTTTTGCATTAACTTTAATAAATACCGTAACTAAAAGAATCCGAAGTGTGTGTTTCAAGAAAAGAATCAATATTCACAACAACAACAGCAACCTCATCCCCTACCAGGCAACCACCACAATGTAGCAGCTCACGGTCATTCCCACCCCGTCATAACCCAAAAACAAAGGAAAACCACAGTAAAAAGTATATACCTAAATAAATTGCAGTGAACAGATAAGGTACACATGGTACATATAACGTTAAAAATAAAAAACAAAACAAACAAACATATGAGAAATTATATAGTGAAAAACTTTTGAACCACCACAAACAATTTTTGAACCACCCTAGTTTAAAAAATTTTTTTTCCTTCATTTAAAAACAAAAACTTTTAAATTAACGTGAAAAAAATTAAAATGAAATACACACAAATGCAAATTATTATTTTTTTCATTTTCGGTTTTCATTAACAATAAGTGATCAAATCTTAAAGCTAAAATATATATATATATATATATATAAGTTATATATATATAAAGGGTTATCCATTTTGCGGTTTCAAAAGTAAATGTAAATAAAACACATATAAAATATTTTTTATCATGATATTTCTTTTTTATTATAAAGTTTGAACGTTGACATTATGTGCGAAATACTTCTTCTTCTTATGTGGCCATAACAACCGAATATCGATTTAGGCCGAAAATAACATGCTTCGCCAGCCATCTCTGTTCTTCGCTAGCTGGCGCCAGTTAGAAATTCCAAGCGCCGTCAGGTTCTCCAGTACTTGGTCTTTCCACCGGAGGTTTGGTCTTCCTCTTTTGCGTCGTCCTCCAGCGGGTTCCGAATATAACACCTTCTTAGCTGGAGCGTGTTCTTCCATTCGCTCGACATGACCTAGCCAGCGCAGCCGCTGGATTTTGATGCGCTTTACTATGTCAATATCGGCATACAGCTCGTACAGCTCATGGTTGTACCTTATTCGGTACTCGCCACCAACGCAAATAGGTCCAAAGATCTTGCGTAGGACTTTTCTCTCGAAAACTCCAAGTATTCGCTCATCCGAGGTGGAAATTGTCCAGGCTTCAGCGCCATATGTTAGGACAGGCATGATGAGAGACTTGTAGAGTGTAGTTTTCGTTCTTCGAGAGAGGGCTCGACTTCTCAATTGCTTACCCAGCCCAAAGTAACACCTGTTAGCAAGAGTCATCCTACGCATGATCTCCAAGCTGACGTCATTACTGCTGTTAATGCTGGTTCCAAGATAGACAAAGTCCCTTACTACTTCAAAAGCGTAGTTGTCAACAGTGACGTGCTGTCCAAGACGCCGGGACTCTTTGTTTGTTGACACTAGATACTTCGTCTTGCCCTCGTTCACCGTGAGACCCATCCGACGCGACTCTCTTTCCAACTCTGAGAATGCTGCACTGACTGCTCGCGTGTTCATGCCGATTATGTCAATATCGTCGGCATACCCTATCAGCATGACACTTTTGTTGAAGATAGTGCCATTATGTCGTAGATCAGCAGCTCGTATTATTTTCTCCATAATAAGATTGAAGAAGTCGCACGATAACGAATCACCTTGTCTGAAACCCCGTTCGGTATTAAACGGTGCGGAGAGGTCCTTCCCAATTTTCACTGCACAACGGGAGTTATGAAGTGTCATTCTACAAAGTCGAATGAGCTTTGCAGGAATACCGAACTCAGACATTGTTGCGTAGAGGTAATCCCTTACCGGACTGTCGAAAGCGGCTTTATAATCAACAAATAGGTGGTGTGTGTCGATCTGTTTTTCTTGGGTCTTCTCCAGGATTTGGCGCAGTGTGAAAATCTGGTCGATGGTGGATTTACCAGGTCTGAAGCCACACTGATAAGGTCCAATCAGGTTGCTGAGCATAGGCTTCAATCTTTCACACAGTACGCTCGATAGAACCTTGTACGCGATGCTCAGGAGACTTATTCCACGGTAGTTGGCGCAAATTGTGGGGTCTCCTTTTTTATGTACAGGACAGAGAACACTGAGCCTCCAATCATCAGGCATGCTTTCATCCGACCATATTCTGCTTATGAGCTGGTGCATGCGGGTGAGCAGCTCATCGCCTCCGGTCTTAAACAACTCGGCAGGCAGGCCATCAGCACCTGCAGCTTTGTTGTTCTTCAGCCTTAAAATGGCCGTTTCAACCTCGTCATAGTCGGGTGGTGGAACATCAACACCATCATCTGTAATTGGGGTTATCGGGCATTCTCCTCCACTGGCGGAATTGTTCGTAGCATCGCCATTCAGTAACGTGGAGAAGTGTTCCCTCCATAGGCTCAGTACACTCTGGACATCCGTAACCAGATTCCCATTTCCATCACGACAAGAAGAGGCTCCGGGATTTAAACCTCCACTCAGGCGCTTGATCTTTTCAAAGAATTTTCGAGTCTCATTCTTGTCGGTGCACATCTCTATCTCCTCATACTCGCGTCTTTCCAACTCCCTCTTCTTGCGCCTGAAAAGACGTCTCTCTGCACTCCTTTTCTCTCTATACCGCTCCTTAACAGCTCGCGTTACGCCTGCACGCAGGGTTTTTCTGTAGGCGGCGTCTTTCTCTGCGGTAGCGTCGCGACACTCCTGATCATACCACTCATTCCTCAGAGGCCGGTAGTAACCGATTACCTCCTCGGCAGCAGTAGTCATGGAGTGGGATATATGTGTCCACCGTGCGCATGTATCATCAAGTGGGGGAGTGTTCTGCATAAGCAGATCCGATAGTCGAGTGGAAAATGCATCTGCTGTCTCTGGTGATTGCAGCTTACTGACGTCGAGCTTTCTCTGTGTGGGACTTCTCTTGTTATTTGCGACACATAAGCGTGTGCGCACCTTAGCTGCAACAAGGTAGTGATCCGAGTCGATGTTGGCACCACGGATCGATTTCACGTCCATCACACTGGAAGCATGCCTTCCGTCAATCAACACATGATCAATTTGGTTTCTTCTACGATGATCTGGAGACAGCCATGTCGCTTTGTGGATGTCGAGATGCTGGAATCTGGTACCACCAATTACCATGTTTCGTGCTGCGGCGAAGTCGATCAGCCTAATTCCGTTATCGGAGGTGTTTTGGTGGAGGCTGAATTTTCCGACAGTTGGACCAAAGGTACCTTCCTTGCCCACCCTGGCATTAAAGTCGCCAAGCACGATTTTGATATCGTGGCGGGGGCAGCGGTCATAAGCTTCTTCGAGGCGCTGAAAGAAGCTCTCCTTGGTCACATTGTCCTTCTCATCCGTCGGAGCGTGGGCACATATAAGGCTGATGTTGAAAAATTTTGCCTTGATGCGGATTGTGGCCAGCCGTTCGTTCACAGGCGTGAACTGTGAGACAAGATGTCGTAGTCTCTTGCTGACCAAAAATCCACATCCTAATTCGTGCTTTCAGCATGGCAACTGTAGTAGATGTCACAGGACGCTCTTTTGGAGCAGCCCTGTCCTGTCCATCGCATTTCCTGGAGAGCGGTGATGTCAGCTCTGTATTTTTCGAGGACATCAACCAGCTGGATAGAGGCACCCTCCCTATAAAGGGATCGGACATTCCAGGTGCATATCCGTAAATCGTGGTCCTTTTGTCGTTTGCGGGGGTCATCAACAAAAGCGGTAGTCCTTATCCGAGGCATATTTGTTTTTTTCATTGGGGGTTTTTTTATGTGGCGGGTCCCAAACCCAACGCACAACCTCTAACCGAGGAGATTTTCGCCACTCACTTCAGCCGCCTCCCAGCGGGTGCCAGGAAGACGTTGCCCGGTGGTCGCCACATGGAGGGCCCCCATTAATAATAATGAAAGCGCCATCACAGAGTAAGCAGAGCAAGCTATATGACTACCCCTCATTAACAAATAAAGGTATCATCACATAGCGCTCAGATCAAACTACATGACAGCCAGTGAGTTGACTTGCGATGAGTTCAACAAGGATTGCGCTAGCCCCACCTGGTTGAGGCAGTTAGACACGTTACCTTGCGAAAACACCACCAGACCACTACATATGCGAAATACTACATCATTTAAATGACCACCACGCGAATTGTTGCAAGCATCGATTCCTTTGAGGTAATTTTCGACCACTTTTTGACACATATTGAGCGGTATCTCAGCCATAACGTGACGAATGTTGGTTTTTAGGTGCTCAAGAGTTAAAGGTTTATCTGCATAAACACGGTCTTTCGCGTAGCGCCACAAAAAAAAGTCAAGCGGTGTCAAATCGCATGATCTTGGTGGCCACTTGATATCGCCACGACGAGAAATTTCGCGGCCAGAAAATTTCTCTTGCAATAAAGCCATATTCGCTCGAGTTGTGTGGCATGTGGCACCGTCTCGTTGAAACCACATATTCTCTAAGTCGTATTCTTCAATAGCAGGCAAAAAAAAGTCGGTTATCATATGACCATAACGCTCCGAATTGACGGTGACAGTCGTTCCATCGTCGTTTTCGAAGAAGTAAGGTCCAATCACACCTCCGGACCAAAGAGCGCACCAAGCAGTGACTTTTTGTGGATGTAGTGGCCTCTCTTCAATTTCTTGAGGATTTTCAGAACCCCAAATACGACAATTTTGTTTGTTAACATACCCACCGAGTGAGAAATATGCTTCGTCGCTGAAGAAAATTTTGTACGAAAAATCGCCGTCCACCGCCTGTTGTTCAAGCACCCATTCGACGTATCTACGACGTTGTGAATGGTCAGCTGGCTTCAGTTGTTGTGTGAGCTGGATTTTATATGGATGTAGGTGTAGATCCAAATGCAAAATACGCCATAATGTGCCGTAAGACAGTCCTAATTCCTGAGAACGACGGGGAATCGACACATTCGGGTCTTCGGCAACACTTTCACTTACAGCAGCGATATTTTCGGTGGTACGAGCGAAACGATGATGCACAGGCCTTACAATATCTGTAACCGATCCAGTCTCTTCATATTTCTTCACAATTTTGCCAATTGCTTGCGTAGTTGGACGATTATGTAAACCATAATCTCGTCTTAAAGCACGATATGTGGCTGTGGCAGAATCACCAATTTTGTAGTAAGTTTTTACAATTTTAATGCGTTGTGCAATAGTTAAGCGATCCATTTTCGCAAATGTCAGACTTTGAACTGAAAAAGAAAGAAATTGTTTTAACAACTCAGTTCAGTTCACTTTCACCATCTGCATTTGGGCTATCTTCACAAACCAGCCCCAACTCTGGGGGAATTTGTCCTTGAGGTAACTTTCGCAAATCTTCGTGTGCATATTTGTAAGTTCTTTTACTCGACAGGGATTTCAACACGTACCTGTCGCCTGGCAAGACCTCCGTTATCAAAAACGGACCTCGGAACTTAGAATCTAATTTTGTTTGGTGTCTTTCCTCATTTTTAAGTAAAACATAATCACCTTATCTTATGTCAAACGAATTCAACTTTGTTTTTATCAAATCTAGACTTATCGTAACGTGCATTTCTTTCAATGTTTTCTACAGCTTGAGCTCTTAAATTACGAATATCAACATTACATTTTTCGTTTATTGATATTAAACCAAATGGCCGTGCTTCCTTACCTACTAATAGCTCCAAGGGACTGGACTTAGTTACTCGATTGGCGGTAGAATTCAAGGCCAGTTGTATTTCGCAAAGAGCGTCTTGCCACGAACGTTGACTAGTTTTAACAGCAGTCATTAATTCTTTTAAGGGGCTCAACACCCGTTCAACTTGCCCATTAGCACGACTTGTACCAGTGGCAATTAAGTGTAAATCTACTTTTTGCGAAAAACAGAAATCTCTAAAAGTTATATTAGCAAAACATCTACCCTGATCAGTTATTATACGCGATGGAACACCAAACAAATTCATATGTTTTTGCTACGTCTTCTGCAAATTCATTGTTACACAATTTTGAAATAATGGCGAGTATCTCTTGGTCCCGCTGCTGTTCAACGAGGAGCCAGTTATCCGAAATGTCCGCCGAATTTACACGTATTTAAGGGACTTTAATAACTAGTTTGGATTCTAGTGGAAGTGGGTTATGAGAAAAGAAATCAGCATGTGCCATACGCGTTCCCTCCCTATACACGACGTCAAAATCAAATGATTGCAAATACGCCCACCAGCGGTGTACTCTTGGTGTCAGATCGAATTTCATGCGCGAGGCCTTTAGGGAATTGCAATCAGTAAATACCACAAATCTACGGCCTTGCAAGTAATGACGAAAATGTTTTATTGAATTAAAAACAGCCAATGTCTCCAATTCGTATGAATGATACCTGGACTCTGCAGATGAAGTTCTCTTGCTGTAGTATTCTACCACATGGGGCTTGTTGTTTATCTTATGTGACAATATTGCGCCATAACCGTCAGAGCTAGCATCCGTGTGCATCGCTATTAGATATTGTGGGTCAAAAATGATCAACACCGGCTTATTTGTCAATATTGAAATTATTTTCTGGCGTATCTGCTCATGTTCGGCTTTCTATAAGAACTTTCTCTTTCCAGAGGTAAGAAAATAAAGAGGTTTCATTAATTATGAAAATCCAGGTACAAATTGCCGGAGTAAGAAGCTAGCCCAATAAACTGTCTCAGCCGCATGGCAGATTGGGGTGGCGGCAGAGAAGTTAACGCATGTATTTTTCGTGGATTAGGTCGAATTTCTCCCGCTTTAATTTCGTATCCGAGATACTCAATACTCGTTTCAAGAAAATAGCATTTTGTGATATTAAAGGAAAACCCGGCTTTTGTGAGAATATTCAGAATGGTATGTAGTCTATCAAGCGCTTCTTCTTTTGTTTTTGCAGCAATCATAATGTTATCCATATAGACTATGACATATGAATGCGCAAACTCGTCCAATGCTTTATTTACGGCACGTTGGAAAACAGATGGAGCGTTCTTGAGGCCAAATGGCATAGCTAAAAATTCATATTGGCCCTCCTGACTAACAAAAGCCGTGCGTTCTATGGAATTGGGATGTATTGGGATTTGATGAAATCCACTCGCCATATCCAGGCACGAAAAATATTTCGCTCCACGCAGTCTAGCAATCTGGTCTGATATGAGAGGTAAGGGGTATTTATCTGATATGGTAATCGTGTTTAATTCGCGATAATCCACACAAACGATTGGTGCCGTTTTTCTTTTTAACGAGCAACATCGGGCTGGCGAATGGCGAGCAACTGGGGCGGATAATATTTGATTCCATCAACTTCCTTATTTTATTAACAAGAGCCTTTTCTTCCGAACTAAGTCTATAGGCTCGTCTTTGCACAGTTTTGCTCGGATCGACCAAACGTATCTCTAACTGACCAGTGGTAACTCGAGGTCGCGGAATTCATTTTATAAACCAATCAGAATATTCTTTCAAAATTTCCATCAAGGGAGACTTGTCACGTCCAATTAAATCAGTGTGTATAGAAATTAAGTAAACATTTTTTTTTCTGGTACGGAGCAGGCGTTTATGGTTTTCTCTTTAAAAATATCAAACTTTTTGCATGTAATTACAACACCGAACCGCTGGCAGAGAATTTCACGGCCAATCATAACGTCATGTGTTAAATAATTATTTAATACTACGTGAAACAAGACTTCCAAAAATATTTAGGTTTTCAACGTTTGATGGTGATGCACTGCTCCATATTTGAATACCATATGTCCAAATTGAATTTATTATTGATTTGGACTTTATTCTCCAAACTAAGTTTGGATTTTTTTCTCAACAATCAGTGCAAGGACACTAATTAATATAATATAATATAAATAAAATAAAATATAAAAAAAAATAATAAAAAATAAAAAAAACCATAAAGGATAACATTTGCATTGTGGCAGCAGCAACATCAACACCAACACCAGCAACGAATCAATAACAGCAGCAAAACCAGATAAGCGTATCCATTATTATATTATCTATACGTATTTGATTACTCTGTTACAAATATAATTTTTTTTAAATTTCTCAATTTTTCCCATTTCCCCACTAAATACCTGCAACTCCCTTTATTACGTTTTGGGTGAACATTTTTATACATTGATATTCAAATTCCTCATTTGATATTCAATTGGTAAATTACCGCTATTCACTCGAAAAATGCTAATAAATTGCGTATTATTGATTTTTGAATTTGACGTATGCGAGTGTATCCTCAGTTCATGAAAATTAAAATTCCATCTGTAAAAATACCTTATAATATAAATCACAAAATCCAAGGCGAGATCCACTACCTTAAGCGAATTCATTATCGAAGCAGATAATCTGGTGCATTTCTGCACAAAGTTCTCAACAACTCCTGCATGGGACATCGTCGATTAAAAAGAAAAGACACACTGAATATGCTGTGAAATTGCTATACCTCGCGACGTAACAAATTGTGATGGAACGTTGGGAATATCACATAATTTTAGTTAATTTGTAAGATTTGATTACTTATTGTTAGTTTCTAAGTAATTTAGAAAGATCGAATAAAAAAGCTTTAAAAAAAAAAATCCTGTTGAGGAACGAACTCTTTCTCTTCTGAAGGCCAAGCTAGAAGATCTCTCCAGCTATTACTATATATGGATTTGAAATCTGCTTATAGAAAAGTTGGGCTAGCCGATCAAGAAGAGCTGCCCACTAATTTCAAATTGGTAGCAAGAAATAAAATGGAGCTCTGCCAGAAGCGCGTGCACACAATAGAAGCACAAATATCGGATCTCTTGGAAGTTCTGTCACCTCCCAAGGTTAAAACTTTCATCACAAGCAGAAATTCCCTCTATTTCTGCAACAGAGCAGGCAAATAGCGGAGTTATTTTTCCACCTTGTGATACCGAAATATTTTCCAGTGGGTATGAAGAGTGGACCTCCTTCCGCGACATGTTTACGGAGGTGTACATTAACCACCCTAAACTCTCTCCTGCTCAAAAGTTGTATCATCTCCAAAACAAAACTACAGTTAAAGCTGGAACCATAGTACAACAGTACGCGCTCAGCAATGAAAACTTTGAGTTGGCGTGGAATGCGCTCAAATCCTGTTTTGGAAACAAACGCATTCAAGTCGACAAACAAATAAAAGCCCTATTGAATCTCCCTCAAGTAAGTTACGAAAACAGAGAGATAATCCAGAGACTCCAAATAACAATTAATAATTCGCTGACAGTCTTATCCTCTTAAGGCGTCTCGACGGTGGATTGGGATCCAATGCTGGTATATATTTGTTCTTCAAAACTGCCGGAAGAATTCTTGGCCCTTTCGGAATAATCTCTAAGTTCCCGCAAGGAACTTCATTTGCTGCCAACATGGCAGCAAATGAAGGAATTCCTTACACTAAGGTATGAAGTCGTGAAAAGACTCAATAGCGTCAAGTCGAACAAATCCGTATTGCTTCAATACCGGAGTCAGAACAAAACCCAAAGCTGCTCATTCGCTAAAATTCTGTGAGCGGTTCAACAAGTTGGCTGTTCGCGACAGAGTGAAGCTAGTTCGAGAACACAACCTCTTTGACAACTGTTTAGGTTTAACTCACTTTAAGCGTGATTGCAAGAGCAAACGTTCCTGTTTTCAATGTCAGAGAAAGCATCACACGATGCTTCATATATCAACGACAGTATCCCAAATAGGAACAGAAATGTTTTGGCGCAAACCTTCACACTGAAGCCTTACATTCAGAAGAAGGGGTCACAACAAAGGAGAAACTCCTGAAGTTATCAGGACCGATCATTCAAAGATAAGCAACCTTGTTCATCACGCACTACATCAAATCCAAGAGTGCAAGCGTTTCTCACCACAATTGAAGAAAAAACACTTCTGCTTACAGCTCTTGTCTCTATAGAGCATCTTGGAGAATTGCACAAGGTACACTCATCGACCAAGGTTCTCAAAGGACATTCGCTTCTTCTAAAGTACAAAATCGGCTGAGGCTTCCCACGCAAGCAGCTAATGTCGAAATTTCTAGAGTGCGTGGCAAAGCCATCCCAAACTCTAACCAGACATGTACTCTCACGCCAGTTGCTCCAAAAGCGAGCAAAAAATTACAAACCTAGGCAATTCTACTCCCATAATTGACAGAGTTTTTCCCAACGTATAAAATTTGCCATCCTGATTGGCAACAATTCGCAATGTTAGATTTTACCGACCGAAATTGCTTCGCGCAAAAGCAAATCGCCAAGGTCATACATAGCGATTTGATTCCTTAAATCGTCCTAAGTAGAATCAGTCAAAATCTCGTGCGGAACATAATATTTGGCTGAATACTTAGTGGTTCCCTAACTCAAAAGATGTCAACATCCAAGCAAAGGAAGGTATAAGGTCATATCTCGTTGGATCCTCGATCGGTTTCCGAATATGGTAATATTTCCCAAACTCATTGCCATTAGCCTGTACGTGAAGACCATCACCGGTGCCAGCAGTGTTATCGAAATCATGCTTTGCGTTACTGCCGAGGGTTCCTGACTCTGAATCCAGGTCAACATCTGGATATTGTATATGCGCACCATTACTGCACAGCTGTTTGACCCGGTCTCACGTTACCGGAGACTGCGATTCTCCACACAGCTTCAAAAAATGCAGGCTAGCGCACCACACGCTGCTACATCCGGACACTCCCACTGTAAGAATAAGGCCGGAAATCCGTGGTGACACTCCGCAGCATTATCGCCGACGCCTCAAACGCTCATCTCAACGCAACACGCGCAACCAAAGCTAGCTTAAAAAAGGCATTTAATTCATGCATTAATGCATGCGGGCCGCGATGTCTAAATCCTTTAGACATGTCATATGGTTGGTCCCTGAAAGAAAGGAAAATAAGTTAATTTAAGTTATATTAAGTTATATATTAAATTATATATTGTTAAATATATATTAAATTATAAATTTCTTGTCAACTCATGCATACTGCTGACGATGCTTGGAAATCTAAGAA
Organism: Megamerina dolium; assembly: GCA_963854835.1. Lineage (NCBI taxonomy): Eukaryota > Metazoa > Arthropoda > Insecta > Diptera > Megamerinidae > Megamerina > Megamerina dolium. Next base: position 34,055,057 of record OY978530.1, read on the forward strand.
CAAAATCGTCTATAGTAGGTACACAAATCACTCTTGTACTGCTGCTACTATCTCTTCGTCGGTATGTATCCTTTCTGTGGTGACTTTATGACCAAGATACTTAACTTCTTAACTTTAGTGAACACTTTTTCGGATTCAATTTAAGTCCTGCTGCTTGTATACGCTCAAATATTTCTTTCAACTTTCTGTTCGAAAGTTGCCGGGCAATACATAAACTAAATGCCATCACCGTGAATTGCCATAAACCATTGCCATACTAAAAGCTGTTTTCCCTCTTCGTCCTCCTCACTCACAAATTTTTACTTGCCAGTAGCCACTTTGCAGATGAAAAGTTGAAAACCACTTCGTACTAGATAGAGTATCCAGAGTGTCATCGATTCTCGGCAGTGGATAGCTGTCTTTTTTTGTGATATCATTTAGCTTTCTCTAATACACACAGAATCGGATACATCAATCCTTCTTCTTTACCAGCACGACTGGTGAATTCCATGGACTCGCTGATGGCTCCATAACACCTTGCTTCTGCATATCGGTTATCAGCTTAATGGCTTCATCTCTTTTGGCCAATGGAACTCGTCGTGGTGCTTGACGAATTGGTCTAGAATCATCGGTGTCAATGTGATATTTCACAGTGGTTGTTCTTCCAGCAGTTGTTCCATTTGATGAAAGTATTTAACTGTACTTTTCCAATAGGTGTAAGGCTTTTTCTTTCTGCTTTTTGGTAAGCACACCTGACCATTCTTCTATATGTGCCTTAATTATACTTTACCATTTCCTGGTCTTCCACTTTTCATTGATGAACCCCCTTCACAATCTATTATGGCAGTAACTTCCTGGCAAATCACACTTCCTTTCTTCACAACTCTAGGTGTGATAGTTGAATTTAGTATTCTCAGCGGTACCATTCTATTCTCCTTAGGTTCCACTAAGGTTTTTCCAAGTATGATGTGTTTATTTATTATTTGTTTATCTGCTTCCACTACCCACAACTTCCCTGTCCCAAAATCTACATTCATTTGTGCGCAATTACTTACTTACTTACTTACTTACTTTGTGCGCAATTACCGCTTCTAATTTTGCTGGAACCTTTTGACATTGATGTTTCCACTACCCTTGTAACCGATGTTCAATGGTAACTCGACATTAGCATATCGTGGTATCCATAGATTTCAATCTAACGTAAATCCATTATAAATCACGACAACAACTCCAATTATTACGCTACAATGAAGTCATCTTCGCACGTGCAATTGCAGATAGATACTCGTTTCATAATCTTAATCAGAATCTTTGCACCCTCACCCGTTGCCTTACGCAACTTTATTCCCATTAAAGGCTTAAACCTGGCTGTTCTCAAGAGAATGCAAATGCCACATTGACGGAAGATGCGTGTTCCGCAGCTAAGCCTCCATCACAGTAAGGCAGCTTCCGCTGCACTTCTGAATCGTCTGGTGGAAGATCAGCCAGGCTTTGTCCTTATTCAGGAACCGGGGGTGAAAGGAGGTAGCATATGTGGTTTGAAGACACCTTGCTATAAATTATACGCTGGTAACTCTTCAGCTTCAGGTCGAACGGTTGTATAAACACTAGAGCTCTGAAATAAATACTGAATTTATAAAGTTAATTTGTGTATTTCTGAATAAAAATAGTAAGAAATATTCCGATAAGCTTACATTTGTGAATGGTACAATAAAAAAAATCTAGATTATCAGTTGAACCACAAAAATTTAAATATGCCGACAGAGTACAGAGATTGCACTGCAAGGCTTGTGCAGATGGATGAAGTAATGAGATGTTATGGTGGATGTGGACATTACTTTTGTATAAAGTGTAGCAACGTTTAGAGAGCGGATTTAAAATGTTTAAATGAAAATTTAAATTTAAAACGGTGCGGAGAGGTCCTTCCAATTTTCACTGCACAACGGGAGTTATGCAGTGTCATTCTACAAAGTCGAATGAGCTTTGCAGGAATACCGAACTCAGACAATGTTACATATTATTACATATATTACATAGTATAAATAAATAAATATAGAATAGAACTCATGTAGAATATACGAACACGAAAGTATTCTAAGATGTTTTAAATGTTTAGGGTTTGGATATAAAGCCAACTATTGTAAAAACAAGGGAGCATGTAGTAAGTGCGCTGGTACACATGATGTCAAAGATTGTCAAGCTAATACTTAGCGTCAAATATGAAAACTGTTTGAAACTCGTAAACAAAAATATAATGAATATAGACGTGAAGCACAACGCAAATAATAGAGAGTGTCCGACATACCGGAGAGCACTTCACAACAAAAATAAGCAAAGAATTAGGATATAGCAACAAAGTAATTTGAGGAATAATTTCCGCTTGTATAGTTAGTGTAAAACATTACCTGTAAGACAAACAACAACGCCTAGATAAGCTATATATACTAAATGTTACTATAGAATTAGGCTCAATATGGAGCTGTAATAATAGTAATAAATAAATAAATAAATAAATAAAATCAGGGCTTGTATAATTGCTAAATCACATTAGAACATAATTAGGATTAGAACAGGTATCTGCTTGCCTCATTTTACTTCGCCTATGATGATTCACTACCACCGCAACTGGTAAAAGAGCCAGTAGTGAAGAGTGAAACATCGAAGTGTGGGTTCATTTTGGGTGGCAACGCGAACGCGCATCATACTATTTGGAGTAGCTCCGACATAAACGAGCGTGGTGAGTTACTTTACAACTACATTATTAGAAACAATCTTCTGCATGTAATATTTACGACCAGCAATCGAAAAGAAGTGCTATATATTACCTTGGTCTCTGACTTTTTAGTCAACAAGGTAGTACAGTGGAGAGCAGGTTAGTGAATTTAATTTGCGCAGATCCGTCAGCAGGGGTACCCCCAAGGCGGCGTGTTTTCCTCTCTGTTGTGGATTCTGGCAATGAATATATAGTTGCGGAGCCTGAAGAAGAGGGGTTTTCAGGCTGTTACTCATGCGGATGATTTTGCGAATACATTAAGGGGGAAATCTCCGAATACCCTCTGTGATATTATGTAAGGATTATTGAATGAAGTTGACCGCTAATCTAAAACATGTGGGTTAGGTGTTAACGCCTATAAAATATAACATATTCTACTTATTTAATATTAAGTGCACTTAAATAAATTCTACATCACAACTTTCCCTTCAATAGAAGACTTAGATAATAGTAAGATATATTGTACCGAAAGGATTAACCTTTTTAGAGATGGATCTAAATTAAATGAGCAAGTGGGAGGGGTTGTCTACTTTGAAGTTTTGGGTATCCAATTATCCTTCCGCTTGTCGGAAGGAAAAGTAAGGCAATCAAATAGAGTGATCTCATTTCACGAGGTACTAAGCGAACTTGCTCAATGCTTCACCGTATATCTCCTTTGGGTATCGGGGCATAGAAATATCGAGAGTAATTGCAGAGCAGTTAAATTAGACAGGCAGGGCACAACGTTACCACTACATCCGGTTAGGGTTTCGGTGCCGATGCCATTGTCAACACCATCGACGTTGCTAACACACGTTGACGACAGATGGCAACTTGTCTAATCAGTAGGCTAACTTGGACGGAATGGAGCTTAAGTCGGGCTAGCTACCGTTAAAATTCAATAGGCTAGATACTAGAAGGACAATCGGAGTCCAAAGAGGTCATTGCCTTATTGGTAGGCACGCTCGCAGACTAGGTGTACCGCATTATGATTATTGTAGCAGCTGTTAAGAGGAAGAAGAGGATGAAACCATAGAACATCTTCTGTGCGGGTGCATGGCTCCTTGGAGGAGAAGGTTTAACACGGTAAAGATCGCTCTTGATTATAGAATATGATGCACCATTATCCACGGTTCACATGAACTGCATATTAACCAGTTTTCCATTGGCCGTCAAGTTGTTTGGCACACGCTGTAATTGTGAGATGTGAATGATGGAGCAAACCGCTATTGGAATCAGTTCACGCCCTGCTGAACTGACTCGATTTAGTTTAACGATTGATTGATAGTTTAACCTGATTATCCTTCATTTGTCTTCCAGATGAATCAATCTTAATCGCTTTATTCGTAGACAGCAATCACGCGTAATATGCCCTGGTTTGTCGCAAATTAAGCGTTTTCCACTAAATTTATTTTCGTGTTGACCCCTTGTGCTTGCGGAAGCTGCATTATTGATTTGACTGCCTAACACACTGCTTCAACTAGATCTGTGATTTCTGCTTCTACAGGGTGATTTTTTAGCAACTTTCTTTTTGGCAACACTGTTTTTGACAGCTCAGCTGTTTCCGTGTAACATGTTACTATCAAACATGCTCAGTTTGGTCTATAATTTAATCATGAATCGACTTACAAACGAACAACGCTTGCAGATTATTGAATTTTGTTATCAAAATTCATGCTCGGTTAAGAAGGTGCATCGTGCACTTCTTCCGTTTTATGGTCAGTTTGGGCGGTGGCATCATTGGGAAGTACTTTTTTCAGAGACGCCGAAGGCAGGAACGTTACTGTGAATGGCGAGCGCTACCGTGAAATGATTAAAAACTTTTTATGCCCAAAATGGAAGAGCTGGATTTGGCTGACATGTGGTTTCAAAAAGACGGTGCCACATGCCACACAGCACGCGAAACAATGGCCCAATTGAGAGGCGAATTCGGTGAACAGTCTATTTCACGTTTGGGGCCGGTCAATTGACCGCCTAGATCGTCCAATTTAATGCCTTTAGACTATTTTTTGTGGGGCTATGTTAAGGCTCATGTCTATAGCGACAAGCCCGCAACGGTTGATGCACTGGAAGCCAATACTGATATGTTGAAGAAAGTATGCCAAAATAGGACCCAGCGTATCAACTACATGCGTCGCAGCCTCGGCCAACATTTACATGAAATTATCGTTAAACATTGAATTATATAGATCGTTCTATCGACTCAAATAAAGATGTCATACATTTCTCTAATAAACTAGCGGTTTCACACGTCAAAGCGTTACTTACTGTTTCGGCATATGTACTCCTTGGTGGCATGACTAGGATATGCTTACTCTCTCCATCACATAAACCGTCTAGGAATCACTCTATTTTCCCAATTCAAAGCGCTCAATGTCGGAAGAGAAATCTTGAAGGCTCTTATTACTCCGTTGCACTCGGGATCTTAATTCCACTCGATGCAATTAACTCCTGTATTCATTTTCATATTTGCGCTGGAGTGTGTCTATCAGTGACTGGTAGCTACCACGATCATTCTCTGGAATCATCTGTAAGTATTCTGATGCGTTTCCTTTTAATGCAACTATTAAAGCAGCAACTTTGTCGCCATCGTTCCATTGATTCTTTATAGCCGTTGTCTCAAACTTTGATTTGAAACTTGAAAATGTTGAATGGCGTGGTTCTATCAAATGCTGGCGGCTTTAGTTGGATTATACTCGTGTCTCTAATTACTGATGTGTATGGCTCGTTTATTTTTAAATGGTTTAGTTCCTTTTCTTATAATCCAACTCATCCACTCGTCTGAGATAAATTCCTTTTAGTAGACTTTCTATGACGCGTTTTAGCGAGCTGAATGTAATAGAATAGGAATTAGTTTGTTGCGGTTACTGTTCTCCTGTAAGAGAACAGAACCAAGTAACTAATTTTTTGAAAATGTTGGGAAATTAAGGGTGTGCATAACAGTTCGTATGTCCGTTGATATAAAGTTATTAACACGGCTTTTTATTTCCCGAAAGTCTAGATACTGAAGTTTTTTCATTTAATTGTGCACTACAATTTTCGGATCTAGTTTTGGATATGTAAATTAAAATTAAAAGTTACAGTGAAAGTAAATAACATGATTTTAGCATCCCATACAAAATTAATTTCTTTGTCATAACAGAACCAAGTAACTTTCAACTAACTTTTTTTGGAAGTATAACAAGTATTTTTAACAAACCCATGTAACTTGAAAATTGAATATAAAATTTGCTGCAGACTTGTGAGAGCATTAGTTTCCTAAAAAAATTAAACATTGCCGAAATTGTTCCGCCAGTGTCGACTTTGTTTATTAATATTATTTTATTTTACTATTAGTATTATAATTATTTATTAAAATTTGTATTTTGTTAATACATTTCCAAATACTTCAGGCTGTATCGACTAAACTGGACCAGTCTCAGTAAACAGCATATATCTCATGCAATCTAGATTAAATTTTGTACAGTAGTGTTACTTCAATATTACTTAGAGTTTTTGTAAATATTTACGAGTGAAAAAAAAAAAGATTTGGTAAAATAAAATTAAGTAACTTATTAAGTCACTTTGTTTTGTTGAGTAATTGCATACAATTTTGCAACAATTCGGTATCAACCGACGTTATTGCAGACTTTCTTAAGTGATTAATTCCGATAGGCTAACAGAGTAAGTTCTAATGGCATTTGTGAACTGTTTTATGATAACAGTTTGTCGCAAAGGCATACATAGTGTGGTAAAATTTTTAACTCTTTACATAAAACACACGAGATACTTGGGTTTGTCGTACACTCATTTTAAGATTTCAATACATTTTAATGCTTGGTTTTCATTAGGTCAAATGTTGTCAGTTGAATAAAAACGGGTTGCCAAATGGTGTCATTCGCGCTTGCTGTCATATATGACCACGCGAGTTATGTTCCTTCACCCTGTATCGAACAATTATACTGCTGTTATAATTGTTCAAAAATACTTAAATAAATAAATCGAACGACGTATCAAATTGCTTGATTGGAATAAGCAACGTAAAATATACATAACACTTGCGTTGCTTGTGCTTAGCAAACAATTTTGATACGAAAAGGCATTTGCATATGCCAGTAGATTTTAGGTTTTAGTCTTAAAGATTGAATTCGAATAAAAAACACCTAAAAAAGAGTATGTGTTCAATTTATCTAATTTCATTTTAAAATATACGTAACTGGCGCAGTCGAAGAAGACAATTTCAAAGAATTGTCAGAACCTATCGAGTCCCGAAGGACATTACAGTATTGCACTTTAGTGACATATATAAATAAATAAATATGTGGCACTTAAAGCCCCAAAGGGCTCATTGGCCGAGCTTCTCTTCCAATACTGTTGTGCGTCTTAAATTTGGACAGTATTAGAAGGGACCTACTTATTTTAGCCGGTTCCGAACGGCAGAACACTTGTAACATCACTTTTTCTGAGCTTTGTCACAGAGTTCTTTCAGAAGCTTTTTCATGGCAAATTGTTACTGTCGGAAGAATTGCCAATTGCTTGCCGACAGGTGGGTACCATTCGAAAGAAAAATCTTATCGATATTAAATTTGTTATGCATCAGCCGGGGATTGAACCACGACCTACAGATCAGAAGGCGAACACACTAACCATTGAGCTACGGCACCCTAGTGACATATATAAAAGGAAAAAAATAACTATTAGTGTATATACTATAAAAAGTTAAATAACTAAACACATAAAGTGGCTTACAAAAACAAATTGAAAAAAAAAATATAAAAAATTTTTCTATGAGAAGACAAAACTCTTTTGATAACAACAGGCCAAACTTAAAAATGGAACAAGATCAAAATCAACTCATCGAAGTTATAAGAAGACAGGAGGCAGCAATTAGCCAGCTACAGATGCAACTGGAACAACAACAACAACAACAACAACTGCAGCTCCAACAACAGCTAAAACTCCAGCACCAACCACAGCAATATGGGGCATAAAATGACATTTTGTTAACACCAAAAGATATATTGACTCAATATAGGCAGCTGAAATGTCTGGAAAAAGGCCACAGCACAACGGCATTCATCGCTTCAGTAGAGGCAATAATAGCCCTATGCCCAAATGGGAACAATCAATTAATAAATCTAGTGGCAATAATAGTTAACGAGAAGATAGAGTTGACAACGACTTAGTAAACATTCTAATGGGTAAAATAGACGTTCCACTTAGGGCGCACATAAGTCAAAATAACACTTTGAATAAAATAATAAGAAAACATACACAAATTAAAGAATTAGATGACCATAGAACTATACATTTTAACTACAGACAGAAAAAACTATAAATACAGAAAAACAGATACAAGAACAATAATAAAAAAATACAATATAATCAAATCAATAAAGTTAATACACAAAACAATCAAAACTCATCAACATCCAACGAATTTAAAAACAAATTTAAGCGAAATTACTAGACTGATAGACAAAACTTCAATAAAAAAGATAATAATTCTTCACAATCAAAAATGTCACATATGAGTGTCGATACACAACGATCAAATAAAACAACCTATAACTTGATGTCTATGGAGATAGACAATATTCCGAAAACTGAAAATATGCCAGAGGGCCAAATAAATTTTTTAATGTGGCCTCAAAATCACAACTAATAATAACCACTACAATAAAGGGAGTAAAAATAAAATGCTTAATAGACACAGGCTCGACAACCAGTATTCTAAAGAACAGTGTTCCCAAGAACTGAATTAAAAAAACCTCAAATTTGTAAAACACTTATCGGTTTTAATAAAGTAGAATACACAGTCATTACCCCTTTTCCAAAAGAAGTTAAACACCCGGGAATCCTTCAATGGAAAATAATTAATTTTAGAAACGAAAATTTCGAAGGTATAATAGGACAAAATTTTCTAAAACCCCTCGAAGCACATATTAACAGCAAAGAACAATATGTTGAGATATTAAAACAAAAACTATGTTTCGAGGAATACAATTACCCTCAATATATAGGAAATGCCTACACTATAGAAAAAATTGTAAACAAGAAAATAATAGATAACTTCAATTTTGATCACCTCACCTTAGAAGAGAAAAATGCAACCCTAAGGTTGCTTAACGAATTTAAAGATCTCCTCTTTAAAGAAGGAGATATCCTTTCAGCTACAAACGAAGTATATCACGAAATCAACAACGGACAAACCCTTATACTCAAAAAAATATAGATATCCCCAAATTCATGAAACAGAAATTGAAAACCAGATCAAAAGCATGCTAGAGCAAGGAATAATTAGAGAAAGCAACTCCCCATATAATAGTCCATTGTGGATTGTTGAAACGAAATTGGACAATTCAGGAACCAAAAAATACAAACTCGTTGTCGATTATCGAAAACTCAACGAATTTACAATGGATGATAAATATCCAATATCCAATTTGAATTCATTACTGGACAAACTTGGCAGATCCCAATATTTCACAACATTAGACTTAGCAAAAGGCTTCCACCAAATTCCGGTAAGAGAAGAAGACAGGCCGAAAACCGCCTTTTCAACCCCAACGGGCCATTACGAATTCATTCGAATGCCGTTTAGTTTGAAAAATGGCCCATCAACCTTCCAAAGGTTGATGAACGAAGTACTAAAGGAATTCATAAACAAATCATGTGTCGTGTATATGGACGATATTCTTATATTTAGCACCTCCCTCCAAGAACATATAAATACTATTAAAAAAATTTTTAAAACCCTAAGGAACGCAAAACTAAAAATACAGATAGACAAATGTGAATTCCTAAAAAGAGGAACACAATTTTTAGGCCATGTTCTCACAATTTAAAGCATTAAACCAAATCCGGATAAAATTTCAATAATACAAAATCTAAAGATTCCGAACCCAACTAAACAAATAAAATCATTCTTAGGAATGATCGGGTTCTACCGAAAATTCGTAAAAGATTATGCAAAGATAGCATTTCCAATGTCAACATATCTAAAAAAGAGCCAAACTATAAACACTAATGACCCCAACTACATAGTCACATTCGAGAAACTGAAAGCCCTAACCACAAATACCCCAAAACTAAGATACCCAAACTTCGGTAAAAAAATTTAAAATCACGACTGATGCAAGTAACTTTGCAATCAGAGCAGAAGGCCATCCAATCGCTTACGCATCTCGTACCTTAAATAGACATGAATGGAACTATGCAACTATAGAAAAGGAAAAAATATAATAATGTAGATTTCCTTAGTAGGATCAGAGAAGATGAAATCAATCAAGGGAAAGATCAAGAGAACCAAAACACATTTAATGAAATAGAAACCCCGAATACCCAACAAAGTGACAACGAGTCGAAAGAGGTACAAACAGTTCACTCTCAAGAGGAAGACTTAGGATATAGTGTACCAATTCTGGAGACAGTCGTCAATAGGTTTAAAACACAAATTATAATAGTGGATGAAAATAATGACAGTCCTACTCAAATGATATTTGGCAACAAAAGAATCGTCATTAGGAAGCAGGATATAGAAAATAATGATGTCCTTAATATCCTAAGAAGAGAAGTAGGAATATATTCCTATCTTAACGACCATGAGTATTATAGAGTACAAAAAATTATTGAAAATGTGTACTTGTCAAACAACCAGGTTAAATTTGTCAAATGCACAAAATTTGCGAGGGATATAGAATAGGAAAATGAACTAAAAGAACAAATATCCCTTTTTCACAAAAAAGAAAGCGGACATTGCGGAATTATAGCAACATAGGAAAAACTTGAATCAATTCTATACAATCCAAACATAAAAACAACTATACACAAAATTATAAACAATTGCGACATTTGCAGCGGAGGAAAATATGATAGGAACTCGATACAAAACATAGAAATTCCCAAGACCATAAATGAAATCGTCCACTGTTAACAGCAAACATTATTTTTTAGTATTTATCGACAAATTTTCAAAGCATGTAACTTGCCTACTACTTACAGAAAGGAATAGAACGATGGTTAATAAATTGCAAGAATATCTAGATTAAGGAGAAAACCTAGAAAATTCGTATTCGATAACGAATTCAACACAACCACAATTAAAGACTTTTCAAATGAACAAAATATAGAATACCATTCCACAAAACCAAATAGCCATACTGGAAATAGCGATATAGAACGACTGAACAACACATTAACAGAAAAAACAAGAACACTAAATATTGAATAAAAATTACCAATTACCACACCAATTTTATAGAGCAATAATTATAATAACAATTTCCATAACACTATAAAATGCACTCCATTAGAAGCGCAAAATTTCCAGATTGATCACAAAATTATCAATGAAAGGATAGCAAAAACAAAACCAAAAATTATTCAGAAAGCAAATGAGAATAGAGAATCATATATGGAAAAGAGGCAAATAGGTTTCATAAAAAATTACAAAAATGTTAGACACAAGGAACAACCAAAGTTTAGAAAATCAAATTTACAAAACATTCATACAACCAATATTAAAAGACCAACCAAATTTTCAGGTCGAAATAGTTTCTATGGTCGAAATAGTTAATACAACTAAAATAATATTACATCTAATTAATCCATCAGAAATACTTAACATTATTGAACAAATGCATGAAAACGCAAAAATAATTACTGGACAGAACAGACTTCACTTGGAAACAGAAATCCAAACAAAAATCAAAACTATAATCCCAACAGTTTTTAAAAGACAGAAAAGGGGTCTCATCAACTACGTAGGAAAATTAAATAACTGGATGTTTGGCCTTATGGACGATTCCGATAGGCAGGAAATAATGAAACACTTACTCAATAATCAAGAAAATAATCATGAAATAATAAAAGCCATGAATGATCAAATAAAAATTAATACCGTCATACAACAATCAATAAATACTCTAAATGTTGTACTAATACAATAGTAGACGACAGAAGAGAAATAGTTGAAATAGTTGACATAAACCAACATGACAATGTAATGAGAAATGAAATACTGTACCACGACCAACTTTTAAAAATAAGATTTTTAAATGACAAAATAGACGCTATATATTACACCCTATAGCCTCTGCGAAATATAATCTCTTTCACCCATCAATTTTAACAGAAGAAAAACTAGATAAATATGACATAAACTTTTATAAAATAAAACTCATTAGAATGGTGGTTATGTAACATAAAGAGAATTTAATAATCGCTATAAAACTCCCTATAAATTTAATTCGGACCAATGTAAAACGGACAATACCATTAACAAATAGTAATAACAAAAATATCGACGTGGACATTGAGGACACTGTAAAATTTAAGACAAAACATACATATATGAAGAAAAGACACTAAATGAACTTAAAATCAGTAAAAATTGTGTTTTAGAAAAGAATTGTAAGTTAATTACAGAAAATGAGGATAAAATATATATTATAAATGAAGGAACGATTTTAATTCAAAATATGGAAAATATATCCATAGAACTGAATTGTAACTCAAACGAAAATAACAAAATAACAAGCGGAAATGCTCTAATTGAATTTATAAATTGTACAATTATAATCGATGGAAAATTATTTTCAAATAATGAGGAAATTTACATACAGGAATTCTATAATGAAAAAGAAGGAGAAGAAATATACAATTTTACAACAAACCCCTCCTTCAAAGATAGTGTAATAAATGAAATAAAAAACCTAACAGAGCTAAAAAAGATAAAATTAAAAAACATAATAACAGACTCAGTAACATTATTGCTTACTTTACTAACCCTAGTTATAATAATATTATGGTATAAGTTCAAAAATGAAAAAAATAGGATCCAGGAGAATCCTACGACTAGAGGGGGAGGAGTTATGTTCCTAAATTGTTATCAAATTGCTTGATTGGAATAAGCAACGTAAAATATACATAACACTTGCGTTGCTTGTGCTTATCAAGCAATTTTGATATGAAAAGGCATTTGCATATGCCTGTAGATTTTAAGTTTTAGTCTTAAGATTGAATTCGAATAAAAAACACCTAAAAAAAAACAGTATGCGTTCAATTTATTTAATTTCATTTTAAAATATACATAACACGCGCGGTCATATAAAATGACAGTCAACTGAAAGCAATCCACTTTCAGTTTGCCATCTAATGTGGCAACATCTGTCAATCAAAATACATATGCCAGCATGTTGGCATTTTATTTTCGTTTGCCTAGTGAAAAGCTATTTTAATTTATACAAATGTTAATATCAAAGGTAAAGTTTGCAATATTTTTTCAAAAATGTATGTAGTAATTTTTCTCAATGTGATAAAAAATGGACTTCTGTAATTCCGCAGCTTTCTTATGCCCAAGCGGTAGCACCAGCGAATCAAAGAAGCGGGTGCGAAAACTGCATGAAAAGTGGACAGTGCAGAAAACTGAGATGCTGGTGGAAGAAGTTGAAGCGAAAGAGGGCACGTGTCGACTGAATATAGGAACAGAAATTTATGACAGGCCCAGTGGAAAGATGTGGCGGACATTTTGAAGATGTCGCAATCAGAAGTGACACAGCCTTCGCTGTTCTTTCCGTATAAGTTCGTTTGTGATATTTATAACAATAATTGCTAAAGAAACATTAATGTTAGGCGACCTTCAACAGAAGAGCACACAGCAAATGTAGCCATGGTAGAAGAAAAGTGGCTGCAATGAATGCGCTATATAAGTTCCTCAAATTTCTTGAGCCGACTTTACAAATAGAGGCAAACGCAACATCAAATTTATCAAAAGTTAGTATACGAAAATATACAATATGATTGTATATATTGTAGAAATATACATGATTGGTGTGTGTCGTTGATATTATAGAAATGCCCGTTGCCGCTGTCCTCGTATGGTTCTCCGTGTTACGTAGAAGTGGAGTCCAACGATTCGCAGCCAATGCCAACAAGATCACAAGCATCGGTAATACGACGCACATGGACAAATTTGTATCCAAAATGCTTGCATGACATTTTTTTAAAGCTGGCTCCTATATTAATATCAATATACTTACAGATTTCGGACATGACATGATGAAATAGTTCAGAGAACCGCCTGGTATAAATTGTTATTTTGTTCTTTTAGGAACAAGCACCCTACACTCGGATGTTTTCACTTTTGGATACTTGCATAGCTCGAGAAAAATATGAGATAGAACAATTATGGAAAATGGATATAATAAAATATTTTAAAAAATTATACGTGTTTCAGTGTTTTGAAGGTTAATGTTTCAAAACTTTTTTACAGTGCTTCAAAGTTTAAAAAATCAAATTTAATATATTTGAATATAGTTTTATTTCAACATTTATTACACTTCCAGTGAAAGTCTTTTTTGGTCAAAGTAACGTTATTTGTTGCGCGAATGCATGTTATTGCTGGATGGTAAACATCTGTTATATTCGCAAGCCTAGAACTTCGTATAGCATAACGGGTCCTATAAACGTTGAAGCCTTTGTTGTTGTTTTAAACAAGATACATACATACCTTACATATGGCGCTGAAGCCTGGACAATTTCCACCTCCGATGAGCGAATGCTTGGAGTTTTCGAGAGAAAAGTCCTACGCAAGATCTTTGGACCTATTTGCGTTGGTGGCGATTACAGAATAAGGTACAACCATGAGCTGTTCGAGCTGTATGCCGATATTGACATAGTAAAGCGCACTAAAATCCAGCGGCTGCGCTGGCTAGGTCATGTCGAGCGAATAGAAGAACACGCTCCAGTTAAGAAGGTGTTATATTCGGAGCCCGCTGGAGGACGACGCAGAAGAGGAAGACCTAACCTCCGGTGGAAAGACCAAGTACTGGTTAACCTGACAGTGCTTGGAATTTCTAACTGGCGCCAGCAAAGAACAGAGATGGCTGGCGAAGCATGTTATAGCCACATAACTAACTAACTAACAAATCATTGCTTTAGTGTTAATTTTTTCTTTCCTTCCTTTCTTTTTGCAAAGGTATGGTCTTTCGAAGCAAGCTAAGATTTATAAGATTTTTTCTTAGTATTTCTGTTGGATATAACTTTTCGGGGTCATCGAGGATCATGGAAAAATTCCAGGAGGTAATAGAGGGAACCTTCACAAGTTAAGTGAGTCCAGACTTATCTGCATAAAGTTGCATCGGAGTATAATGTTTTAGATGGAAAATACCAAGTCCTAAAAAGTAATTTTTTTTCATACCTTTTTTGGTATAGTTGTTGTACGATTTAGTTAAGTCTTAAATATTAAGTCTCAAGATTAAATTCCCAAATTAAAAATGCTCTTTTAAAAATCACTAAAATGAGCATAAATGCAAGTTCTATATCGAAAAAGCATTCAAATAGTGTGAAGGGGAACCAATATAGTAACCTCCTAACATACGTATATATGGTAAAAAATAAAAGAAGGTACATATTTTATTTATTTATTTATTTTAATTCTTTTTAAAAAACATTTTGTGTTTCAATATGTAATGTTTAAGCGTTTATGTATAACGCGGAATTTTTAAGTTTTGTGCTTTGTGTCATAGAAAAAAATTGAACATAAAGAAAATAGAAAAGCACTTATGGGGAAAAAATAAGTACTAATATAACAACATCAATGTGAAATTATTTAACAACTATTTTACATTTAAATATATGTATAAGATATCACAAGGCAAATAATATGCGAAAGCAATTTAAAAGGAAAATCTGAAAACATTACAGAGGAAGCATTCAATATTCAAAAATTAAAAAATTAAAAAAAAAACTATGATATTTCGCCGTTATCTTTTTATAATAAATTTTATAAAAAACTGGAATAGAAGATGGATCAAAAACAAAAGATGTTGTTAAAATATAGCAAAAGCTCTGCCGAATGGTTAAGCCAATCGGTTTTCAGTGACTTGAGCTATTCACAAAAAATGAGACGTAACGGTTTATCACTTTATATCAGTGATCGTAGGGTGCCGTAGCTCAGTGATTAGTGTTTTGGACTTCTGATCTGTAGGTCGTGGTACAATCCCCGGCTGATGCATAACAAATTTAATATCGAAAAGATTTGTCTTTCGAACGGTACCCACCTGTCGGCAAGCAACTGGCAATTCTTCCGACAGTAACAACTTGTCATGAAAAAACTTCTAAAAGAACTCTGTGATAAAGCTCAGAAAAAGTGATGTCACAAGGGTTCTGCAGTTCGGAACCGGCTAAAATAAGTAGTTCCCTTCAAATACTGTCCAAAATTTAACAGACACAACAGTAATGGAAGAGAAGCTGGGCCAATGTAGTGTATATACTATAAAAAGTTAAATAACTAAACACATAAAGTGGCTTACAAAAACAAATTGAAAAAAAAAATATAAAAAATTTTTCTATGAGAAGACAAAACTCTTTTGATAACAACAGGCCAAACTTAAAAATGGAACAAGATCAAAATCAACTCATCGAAGTTATAAGAAGACAGGAGGCAGCAATTAGCCAGCTACAGATGCAACTGGAACAACAACAACAACAACAACAACTGCAGCTCCAACAACAGCTAAAACTCCAGCACCAACCACAGCAATATGGGGCATAAAATGACATTTTGTTAACACCAAAAGATATATTGACTCAATATAGGCAGCTGAAATGTCTGGAAAAAGGCCACAGCACAACGGCATTCATCGCTTCAGTAGAGGCAATAATAGCCCTATGCCCAAATGGGAACAATCAATTAATAAATCTAGTGGCAATAATAGTTAACGAGAAGATAGAGTTGACAACGACTTAGTAAACATTCTAATGGGTAAAATAGACGTTCCACTTAGGGCGCACATAAGTCAAAATAACACTTTGAATAAAATAATAAGAAAACATACACAAATTAAAGAATTAGATGACCATAGAACTATACATTTTAACTACAGACAGAAAAAACTATAAATACAGAAAAACAGATACAAGAACAATAATAAAAAAATACAATATAATCAAATCAATAAAGTTAATACACAAAACAATCAAAACTCATCAACATCCAACGAATTTAAAAACAAATTTAAGCGAAATTACTAGACTGATAGACAAAACTTCAATAAAAAAGATAATAATTCTTCACAATCAAAAATGTCACATATGAGTGTCGATACACAACGATCAAATAAAACAACCTATAACTTGATGTCTATGGAGATAGACAATATTCCGAAAACTGAAAATATGCCAGAGGGCCAAATAAATTTTTTAATGTGGCCTCAAAATCACAACTAATAATAACCACTACAATAAAGGGAGTAAAAATAAAATGCTTAATAGACACAGGCTCGACAACCAGTATTCTAAAGAACAGTGTTCCCAAGAACTGAATTAAAAAAACCTCAAATTTGTAAAACACTTATCGGTTTTAATAAAGTAGAATACACAGTCATTACCCCTTTTCCAAAAGAAGTTAAACACCCGGGAATCCTTCAATGGAAAATAATTAATTTTAGAAACGAAAATTTCGAAGGTATAATAGGACAAAATTTTCTAAAACCCCTCGAAGCACATATTAACAGCAAAGAACAATATGTTGAGATATTAAAACAAAAACTATGTTTCGAGGAATACAATTACCCTCAATATATAGGAAATGCCTACACTATAGAAAAAATTGTAAACAAGAAAATAATAGATAACTTCAATTTTGATCACCTCACCTTAGAAGAGAAAAATGCAACCCTAAGGTTGCTTAACGAATTTAAAGATCTCCTCTTTAAAGAAGGAGATATCCTTTCAGCTACAAACGAAGTATATCACGAAATCAACAACGGACAAACCCTTATACTCAAAAAAATATAGATATCCCCAAATTCATGAAACAGAAATTGAAAACCAGATCAAAAGCATGCTAGAGCAAGGAATAATTAGAGAAAGCAACTCCCCATATAATAGTCCATTGTGGATTGTTGAAACGAAATTGGACAATTCAGGAACCAAAAAATACAAACTCGTTGTCGATTATCGAAAACTCAACGAATTTACAATGGATGATAAATATCCAATATCCAATTTGAATTCATTACTGGACAAACTTGGCAGATCCCAATATTTCACAACATTAGACTTAGCAAAAGGCTTCCACCAAATTCCGGTAAGAGAAGAAGACAGGCCGAAAACCGCCTTTTCAACCCCAACGGGCCATTACGAATTCATTCGAATGCCGTTTAGTTTGAAAAATGGCCCATCAACCTTCCAAAGGTTGATGAACGAAGTACTAAAGGAATTCATAAACAAATCATGTGTCGTGTATATGGACGATATTCTTATATTTAGCACCTCCCTCCAAGAACATATAAATACTATTAAAAAAATTTTTAAAACCCTAAGGAACGCAAAACTAAAAATACAGATAGACAAATGTGAATTCCTAAAAAGAGGAACACAATTTTTAGGCCATGTTCTCACAATTTAAAGCATTAAACCAAATCCGGATAAAATTTCAATAATACAAAATCTAAAGATTCCGAACCCAACTAAACAAATAAAATCATTCTTAGGAATGATCGGGTTCTACCGAAAATTCGTAAAAGATTATGCAAAGATAGCATTTCCAATGTCAACATATCTAAAAAAGAGCCAAACTATAAACACTAATGACCCCAACTACATAGTCACATTCGAGAAACTGAAAGCCCTAACCACAAATACCCCAAAACTAAGATACCCAAACTTCGGTAAAAAAATTTAAAATCACGACTGATGCAAGTAACTTTGCAATCAGAGCAGAAGGCCATCCAATCGCTTACGCATCTCGTACCTTAAATAGACATGAATGGAACTATGCAACTATAGAAAAGGAAAAAATATAATAATGTAGATTTCCTTAGTAGGATCAGAGAAGATGAAATCAATCAAGGGAAAGATCAAGAGAACCAAAACACATTTAATGAAATAGAAACCCCGAATACCCAACAAAGTGACAACGAGTCGAAAGAGGTACAAACAGTTCACTCTCAAGAGGAAGACTTAGGATATAGTGTACCAATTCTGGAGACAGTCGTCAATAGGTTTAAAACACAAATTATAATAGTGGATGAAAATAATGACAGTCCTACTCAAATGATATTTGGCAACAAAAGAATCGTCATTAGGAAGCAGGATATAGAAAATAATGATGTCCTTAATATCCTAAGAAGAGAAGTAGGAATATATTCCTATCTTAACGACCATGAGTATTATAGAGTACAAAAAATTATTGAAAATGTGTACTTGTCAAACAACCAGGTTAAATTTGTCAAATGCACAAAATTTGCGAGGGATATAGAATAGGAAAATGAACTAAAAGAACAAATATCCCTTTTTCACAAAAAAGAAAGCGGACATTGCGGAATTATAGCAACATAGGAAAAACTTGAATCAATTCTATACAATCCAAACATAAAAACAACTATACACAAAATTATAAACAATTGCGACATTTGCAGCGGAGGAAAATATGATAGGAACTCGATACAAAACATAGAAATTCCCAAGACCATAAATGAAATCGTCCACTGTTAACAGCAAACATTATTTTTTAGTATTTATCGACAAATTTTCAAAGCATGTAACTTGCCTACTACTTACAGAAAGGAATAGAACGATGGTTAATAAATTGCAAGAATATCTAGATTAAGGAGAAAACCTAGAAAATTCGTATTCGATAACGAATTCAACACAACCACAATTAAAGACTTTTCAAATGAACAAAATATAGAATACCATTCCACAAAACCAAATAGCCATACTGGAAATAGCGATATAGAACGACTGAACAACACATTAACAGAAAAAACAAGAACACTAAATATTGAATAAAAATTACCAATTACCACACCAATTTTATAGAGCAATAATTATAATAACAATTTCCATAACACTATAAAATGCACTCCATTAGAAGCGCAAAATTTCCAGATTGATCACAAAATTATCAATGAAAGGATAGCAAAAACAAAACCAAAAATTATTCAGAAAGCAAATGAGAATAGAGAATCATATATGGAAAAGAGGCAAATAGGTTTCATAAAAAATTACAAAAATGTTAGACACAAGGAACAACCAAAGTTTAGAAAATCAAATTTACAAAACATTCATACAACCAATATTAAAAGACCAACCAAATTTTCAGGTCGAAATAGTTTCTATGGTCGAAATAGTTAATACAACTAAAATAATATTACATCTAATTAATCCATCAGAAATACTTAACATTATTGAACAAATGCATGAAAACGCAAAAATAATTACTGGACAGAACAGACTTCACTTGGAAACAGAAATCCAAACAAAAATCAAAACTATAATCCCAACAGTTTTTAAAAGACAGAAAAGGGGTCTCATCAACTACGTAGGAAAATTAAATAACTGGATGTTTGGCCTTATGGACGATTCCGATAGGCAGGAAATAATGAAACACTTACTCAATAATCAAGAAAATAATCATGAAATAATAAAAGCCATGAATGATCAAATAAAAATTAATACCGTCATACAACAATCAATAAATACTCTAAATGTTGTACTAATACAATAGTAGACGACAGAAGAGAAATAGTTGAAATAGTTGACATAAACCAACATGACAATGTAATGAGAAATGAAATACTGTACCACGACCAACTTTTAAAAATAAGATTTTTAAATGACAAAATAGACGCTATATATTACACCCTATAGCCTCTGCGAAATATAATCTCTTTCACCCATCAATTTTAACAGAAGAAAAACTAGATAAATATGACATAAACTTTTATAAAATAAAACTCATTAGAATGGTGGTTATGTAACATAAAGAGAATTTAATAATCGCTATAAAACTCCCTATAAATTTAATTCGGACCAATGTAAAACGGACAATACCATTAACAAATAGTAATAACAAAAATATCGACGTGGACATTGAGGACACTGTAAAATTTAAGACAAAACATACATATATGAAGAAAAGACACTAAATGAACTTAAAATCAGTAAAAATTGTGTTTTAGAAAAGAATTGTAAGTTAATTACAGAAAATGAGGATAAAATATATATTATAAATGAAGGAACGATTTTAATTCAAAATATGGAAAATATATCCATAGAACTGAATTGTAACTCAAACGAAAATAACAAAATAACAAGCGGAAATGCTCTAATTGAATTTATAAATTGTACAATTATAATCGATGGAAAATTATTTTCAAATAATGAGGAAATTTACATACAGGAATTCTATAATGAAAAAGAAGGAGAAGAAATATACAATTTTACAACAAACCCCTCCTTCAAAGATAGTGTAATAAATGAAATAAAAAACCTAACAGAGCTAAAAAAGATAAAATTAAAAAACATAATAACAGACTCAGTAACATTATTGCTTACTTTACTAACCCTAGTTATAATAATATTATGGTATAAGTTCAAAAATGAAAAAAATAGGATCCAGGAGAATCCTACGACTAGAGGGGGAGGAGTTATGTTCCTAAATTGTTATCAAATTGCTTGATTGGAATAAGCAACGTAAAATATACATAACACTTGCGTTGCTTGTGCTTATCAAGCAATTTTGATATGAAAAGGCATTTGCATATGCCTGTAGATTTTAAGTTTTAGTCTTAAGATTGAATTCGAATAAAAAACACCTAAAAAAAAACAGTATGCGTTCAATTTATTTAATTTCATTTTAAAATATACATAACACGCGCGGTCATATAAAATGACAGTCAACTGAAAGCAATCCACTTTCAGTTTGCCATCTAATGTGGCAACATCTGTCAATCAAAATACATATGCCAGCATGTTGGCATTTTATTTTCGTTTGCCTAGTGAAAAGCTATTTTAATTTATACAAATGTTAATATCAAAGGTAAAGTTTGCAATATTTTTTCAAAAATGTATGTAGTAATTTTTCTCAATGTGATAAAAAATGGACTTCTGTAATTCCGCAGCTTTCTTATGCCCAAGCGGTAGCACCAGCGAATCAAAGAAGCGGGTGCGAAAACTGCATGAAAAGTGGACAGTGCAGAAAACTGAGATGCTGGTGGAAGAAGTTGAAGCGAAAGAGGGCACGTGTCGACTGAATATAGGAACAGAAATTTATGACAGGCCCAGTGGAAAGATGTGGCGGACATTTTGAAGATGTCGCAATCAGAAGTGACACAGCCTTCCGTATAAGTTCGTTTGTGATATTTATAACAATAATTGCTAAAGAAACATTAATGTTAGGCGACCTTCAACAGAAGAGCACACAGCAAATGTAGCCATGGTAGAAGAAAAGTGGCTGCAATGAATGCGCTATATAAGTTCCTCAAATTTCTTGAGCCGACTTTACAAATAGAGGCAAACGCAACATCAAATTTATCAAAAGTTAGTATACGAAAATATACAATATGATTGTATATATTGTAGAAATATACATGATTGGTGTGTGTCGTTGATATTATAGAAATGCCCGTTGCCGCTGTCCTCGTATGGTTCTCCGTGTTACGTAGAAGTGGAGTCCAACGATTCGCAGCCAATGCCAACAAGATCACAAGCATCGGTAATACGACGCACATGGACAAATTTGTATCCAAAATGCTTGCATGACATTTTTTTAAAGCTGGCTCCTATATTAATATCAATATACTTACAGATTTCGGACATGACATGATGAAATAGTTCAGAGAACCGCCTGGTATAAATTGTTATTTTGTTCTTTTAGGAACAAGCACCCTACACTCGGATGTTTTCACTTTTGGATACTTGCATAGCTCGAGAAAAATATGAGATAGAACAATTATGGAAAATGGATATAATAAAATATTTTAAAAAATTATACGTGTTTCAGTGTTTTGAAGGTTAATGTTTCAAAACTTTTTTACAGTGCTTCAAAGTTTAAAAAATCAAATTTAATATATTTGAATATAGTTTTATTTCAACATTTATTACACTTCCAGTGAAAGTCTTTTTTGGTCAAAGTAACGTTATTTGTTGCGCGAATGCATGTTATTGCTGGATGGTAAACATCTGTTATATTCGCAAGCCTAGAACTTCGTATAGCATAACGGGTCCTATAAACGTTGAAGCCTTTGTTGTTGTTTTAAACAAGATACATACATACCTTACATATGGCGCTGAAGCCTGGACAATTTCCACCTCCGATGAGCGAATGCTTGGAGTTTTCGAGAGAAAAGTCCTACGCAAGATCTTTGGACCTATTTGCGTTGGTGGCGATTACAGAATAAGGTACAACCATGAGCTGTTCGAGCTGTATGCCGATATTGACATAGTAAAGCGCACTAAAATCCAGCGGCTGCGCTGGCTAGGTCATGTCGAGCGAATAGAAGAACACGCTCCAGTTAAGAAGGTGTTATATTCGGAGCCCGCTGGAGGACGACGCAGAAGAGGAAGACCTAACCTCCGGTGGAAAGACCAAGTACTGGTTAACCTGACAGTGCTTGGAATTTCTAACTGGCGCCAGCAAAGAACAGAGATGGCTGGCGAAGCATGTTATAGCCACATAACTAACTAACTAACAAATCATTGCTTTAGTGTTAATTTTTTCTTTCCTTCCTTTCTTTTTGCAAAGGTATGGTCTTTCGAAGCAAGCTAAGATTTATAAGATTTTTTCTTAGTATTTCTGTTGGATATAACTTTTCGGGGTCATCGAGGATCATGGAAAAATTCCAGGAGGTAATAGAGGGAACCTTCACAAGTTAAGTGAGTCCAGACTTATCTGCATAAAGTTGCATCGGAGTATAATGTTTTAGATGGAAAATACCAAGTCCTAAAAAGTAATTTTTTTTCATACCTTTTTTGGTATAGTTGTTGTACGATTTAGTTAAGTCTTAAATATTAAGTCTCAAGATTAAATTCCCAAATTAAAAATGCTCTTTTAAAAATCACTAAAATGAGCAGAAATGCAAGTTCTATATCGAAAAAGCATTCAAATAGTGTGAAGGGGAACCAATATAGTAACCTCCTAACATACGTATATATGGTAAAAAATAAAAGAAGGTACATATTTTATTTATTTATTTATTTTAATTCTTTTTAAAAAACATTTTGTGTTTCAATATGTAATGTTTAAGCGTTTATGTATAACGCGGAATTTTTAAGTTTTGTGCTTTGTGTCATAGAAAAAAATTGAACATAAAGAAAATAGAAAAGCACTTATGGGGAAAAAATAAGTACTAATATAACAACATCAATGTGAAATTATTTAACAACTATTTTACATTTAAATATATGTATAAGATATCACAAGGCAAATAATATGCGAAAGCAATTTAAAAGGAAAATCTGAAAACATTACAGAGGAAGCATTCAATATTCAAAAATTAAAAAATTAAAAAAAAAACTATGATATTTCGCCGTTATCTTTTTATAATAAATTTTATAAAAAACTGGAATAGAAGATGGATCAAAAACAAAAGATGTTGTTAAAATATAGCAAAAGCTCTGCCGAATGGTTAAGCCAATCGGTTTTCAGTGACTTGAGCTATTCACAAAAAATGAGACGTAACGGTTTATCACTTTATATCAGTGATCGTAGGGTGCCGTAGCTCAGTGATTAGTGTTTTGGACTTCTGATCTGTAGGTCGTGGTACAATCCCCGGCTGATGCATAACAAATTTAATATCGAAAAGATTTGTCTTTCGAACGGTACCCACCTGTCGGCAAGCAACTGGCAATTCTTCCGACAGTAACAACTTGTCATGAAAAAACTTCTAAAAGAACTCTGTGATAAAGCTCAGAAAAAGTGATGTCACAAGGGTTCTGCAGTTCGGAACCGGCTAAAATAAGTAGTTCCCTTCAAATACTGTCCAAAATTTAACAGACACAACAGTAATGGAAGAGAAGCTGGGCCAATGAGCCCCTCGGGGCTTTAAGTACCACATATATTACAGTGAACTGAAAAAGTTTAACTGAGACTGTGTTGGTGAACATAAGAGAATTGCTCTACATGCACAAACCAGTAACAAATTGATTAGTGCGTCGGGCTACAGTTTCAATAAATTCGTAGCTGTCTCGTCAACGACTAAGAAGCTATAGCGTAAGAATATGTATGAAGTGAGCGGGCTCAATTGAGCTATGAAATGCTGATCACTGCTAGGAAGTTTTTTGAACACTAAGCAGTTTCGTCCCAATTAAAGGGAATAGACGAATCCGTAACTCATCGTTTCGGATTGATCTTGTTGGCAATCAATAAGTTCCATGACATCGATCCAATAAAATTTGACGAATATGACAAGGATACCGCGAAAAGATTGGTTTCGAAATACGACTGGTGGTACACGTCTCCTGCTGTACACAAAGATAGGTGCATGGTGGTGACATGATTTGGTATTCAATTTTACCTTTAGGTATGTATGTACTACTTACTTACTTATGTGACCTTAACAACCGAATATCAATTTAGGCCGAATGTAACATGCTTCGCCAGCAATCTCTGTTCTTCGCTAGCTGGCCAAGTTAGAAATTTGAAACACCGTTAGGCTCTGCAGTACTTGGTCTTTCCACCGGAGGTTAGGTCTTCCTCTTCTGCGTCGTCCTCCAGCGGGCTCCGAATATAACACCTTCTTAGCTGGAGCGTGTTCTTCTATTCGCTCGACATGACATAGCCAGCGCAGCCGCTGGATTTTAGTGCGCTTTACTATGTCAATATCGGCATACAGCTCGAACAGCTCATGGTTGTACCTTATTCTGTAATCGCCACCAACGCAAATAGGTCCAAAGATCTTGCGTAGGACTTTTCTCTCGAAAACTCCAAGCATTCGCTCATCGGAGGTGGAAATTGTCCAGGCTTCAGCGCCATATGTAAGGTATGTATGTATCTTGTTTAAAACAACAACAAAGGCTTCAACGTTTATAGGACCCGTTATGCTATACGAAGTTCTAGGCTTACGAATATAACAGATGTTTACCATCCAGCAATAACATGCATTCGCGCAACAAATAACGTTACTTTGACCAAAAAAGACTTTCACTGGAAGTGTAATAAATGTTGAAATAAAACTATACTCAAATATATTAAATTTGATTTTTTAAACTTTGAAGCACTGTAAAAAAGTTTTGAAACATTAACCTTCAAAACACTGAAACACGTATAATTTTTTAAAATATTTTATTATATCCATTTTCCATAATTGTTCTATCTCATATTTTTCTCGAGCTATGCAAGTATCCAAAAGTGAAAACATCCGAGTGTAGGGTGCTTGTTCCTAAAAGAACAAAATAACAATTTATACCAGGCGGTTCTCTGAACTATTTCATCATGTCATGTCCGAAATCTGTAAGTATATTGATATTAATATAGGAGCCAGCTTTAAAAAAATGTCATGCAAGCATTTTGGATACAAATTTGTCCATGTGCGTCGTATTACCGATGCTTGTGATCTTGTTGGCATTGGCTGCGAATCGTTGGACTCCACTTCTACGTAACACGGAGAACCATACGAGGACAGCGGCAACGGGCATTTCTATAATATCAACGACACACACCAATCATGTATATTTCTACAATATATACAATCATATTGTATATTTTCGTATACTAACTTTTGATAAATTTGATGTTGCGTTTGCCTCTATTTGTAAAGTCGGCTCAAGAAATTTGAGGAACTTATATAGCGCATTCATTGCAGCCACTTTTCTTCTACCATGGCCACATTTGCTGTGTGCTCTTCTGTTGAAGGTCGCCTAACATTAATGTTTCTTTAGCAATTATTGTTATAAATATCACAAACGAACTTATACAGAAAGAACAGCGAAAGCTGTGTCACTTCTGATTGCGACATCTTCAAAATGTCCGCCACATCTTTCCACTGGGCCTGTCATAAATTTCTGTTCCTATATTCAGTCGACACGTGCCCTCCTTCGCTTCAACTTCTTCCACCAGCATCTCAGTTTTCTGCACTGTCCACTTTTCATGCAGTTTTCGCACCCGCTTCTTTGATTCGCTGGTGCTACCGCTTGGGCATAAGAAAGCTGCGGAATTACAGAAGTCCATTTTTTATCACATTGAGAAAAATTACTACATACATTTTTGAAAAAATATTGCAAACTTTACCTTTGATATTAACATTTGTATAAATTAAAATAGCTTTTCACTAGGCAAACGAAAATAAAATGCCAACATGCTGGCATATGTATTTTGATTGACAGATGTTGCCACATTAGATGGCAAACTGAAAGTGGATTGCTTTCAGTTGACTGTCATTTTATATGACCGCGCGAGTTACCTTTCCACCGGAGGTTAGGTGTTCCTCTTCTACGTCGTCCTCCAGCGGGCTCCGAATATAACACCTTCTTAGCTGGAGCATGTTCTTCCATTCGCTCGACATGACCTAGCCAACGCAGCCGCTGGATTTTGATGCGCTTTACTATGTCACTACCGGCATACAGCTCGTACAGCTCATGGTTGTACCTTATTCGGTACTCGCCACCAACGCAAATAGGTCCAAAGATCTTGCGTAGGACTTTTCTCTCGAAATCTCCAAGTATTCGCTCATCCGAGGTGGAAATTGTCCAGGCTTCAGCCCCATATGTTAGGACAGGCATGATGAGAGACTTGTAGAGTGTAGTTTTCTTTCTTCTTTCACTCTTTTTTGTTGACACTAGATACTTCGTCTTGCCCTCGTTCACCGTAAGACCCATCCGACGCGACTCTCTTTCCAACTCTGAGAATGCTGCACTGACTGCTAGCGTGTTCATGCCGATTATGTTAATATCGTCGGCATACGCTAACAGCATGCCGCTTTTGTTGAAGATAGTGCCATTATGTCGTAGATCAGCAGCTCGTATTATTTTCTCCATAATAAGATTGAAGAAGTCGCACGATAACGAATCACCTTGTCTGAAACCCCGTTCGGTATTAAACGGTGCGGAGAGGTCCTTCCCAATTTTCACTGCACAACGGGAGTTATGCAGTGTTATTCTACAAAGTCGAATGAGCGTTGCAGGAATACCGAAATCAGACATTGTTGCGTAGAGGTAATCCCTTACCGGACTGTCGAAAGCGGCTTTATAATCAACAAATAGATGGTGTGTGTCGATCTGTTTTTCTTGGGTCTTCTCCAGGATTTGGCACAGTGTGAAAATCTGGTCGATGGTGGATTTACCAGGTCTGAAGCCACACTGATACGGTCCATTAAGTTCCGAGCATAGGCTTCAACCTTTCACACAGTACGCTCGCACAGTTGTACAGCAATGACTTGTACACACTTAATTTATTTGCTAAAAATCCTAAAATTTTACCATTAGATTACGCTGATATTCAACTTTTTGTGTAGTCATCAAAGTAATGATATCGAAATAAAATAAAAAAATACAAAACAGCGCCCAACTTTGAAGGCCCATAATCGTGCGAATATTGGACCAATTTGCTTAAAATTTCACTTCCTAGTCTCTTAATATATGTAAATATTAAAAAGTCAAGAAAAGAAATTATTCCCACAAATTTCGGTCTGGCCCTAATGCGAGAGTTTTTGATACAAATTTATCAATGTGATACGTCGTAATAAAAAAGACGATGATGGGTTTTCCGAGGTGGTAGAGGGTGCTTTGGAGACCATGTCAGCAGCTGCAAAAGGTGGTGTTTGGGATGATTTGGGCAACTTTGTAGCATCGATTGGCCGTGAATGGGCAGCAGAAAACTCTCAACTGGGAAAGAGTTCAACGCTGACATGTATGAACTGGTGTTCAATTGTCAGCAGAAATTTGCACGGTAAGAGCAGTAGCAGAATTATATTGATAAAATTATAATTTGTTTATTTCTTTATTTCTTTTCTAGCATTTTTATATGATTTTATGTACGATTTTTGATACTAATTTATTATTTATGTTTTTTGTGATATATATTTTAAGGAGGGAGTAAGGGATAATTTTAAATAAAAAACACTTTTTTCGCTGATTTTTTACGGAGATACAGCTTAAGCAAATTTATTCAAACTTTTTTTTAATTATAAAGCATTATCTAGAGAATATTTAGTTAAATTTCCATAATTAAATTTTGAAAAATAAGCCGGTGACAGAGCATTTCCCAAAACGTCTTTTGAAAAATACGTTGTTCGGTGAACACGATAACTCGGCGTAGAATCATCGGAAATCAAAAATGTTGTTAAATTTACTTAAATTATGAGTTAATCCTCCCCCCTCCGTCGTTGTTGAGTTATCATTTTCGTTTTTCAACAGTTCGTGGCCTATTTAAGCAAAAAACGCGATTTAGCACTAAATTTTCCGCTATTTTTTAGGTGACAAACTACCTTAATATGAAAACGGAAAAATGTAAATAAGGGGGGAGGCATTTTATACCAAGAAAGTATGTTTCGAGTTTGAAAAGAATCGGTTGAGTAGTTTATGCGGGATCGTGTTCATGGACTTCGAAAAATTGGTTTTCAGAAAAACACGTTTGAAGTTTTTATTTTTTTTCCCAAAAAGTGAGACAAAAATTTTTTTTTTGTAATTTACACTGAATCATCGACCCCAGGTCCATAAAGTACGTTCCCGGCAGAAATCTTGTTGTCTTGGAAAATGAAAAAGAAAAAAATCGATTTTCCGAATCTGCTTATCCCTTACCTCCCCCTTAATGTGCCATTCAATGTGTATTGTAAGGAGATATATCTTTTGTACAAATTGTAAAATTAGTACAAAAAGTATTAATATTTTGTAAAATGAAATGTAATGTATTGTAAGGAGAAATCTTTTGAGTTATGTTTCATTCAATCTCACCGTGTTTATTGTAATTATATATGTATGTCATAAGCAAGCCCTACTTACGTTATATACTGGTATACTTATGTTATATCTACTCTACACTTGTGACATCACTTTTTCTGAGCTTTGTCACAGAGTTCTTTAAGAAGCTTTTTCATGGCAAGTTGTTACTGTCGGAAGAATTGCCAATTGCTTGCCGACAGGTGGGTACCGTTCGAAAGAAAAATCTTATCGATATTAAATTTGTTATGCATCAGCCGGGGATTGAACCACGACCTACAGATCAGAAGGCGAACACACTAACCACAGAGCTACGGCACTCCAGATGAAAAGACTATAAAAATACAAAATATAAAATTACAAAAAGTACTTTTATTAGGTTTTATTTAAGTTTATTCTAATCATATGGCTAAGCTACAAAAAAGAATTATGCACTATTGTCCTATTGTATTGTCATGGTACTACACCGTGCCGGTACTATTCTCGCGTACATTTATCGCGTTGTCAGTTGGCCTACCCAAAACATTGCTTGACCCAATAGATGGCAGAATTCCGTTTTTCCCCATCAGGACAATGCTATTATATTTTTTCTAATAAAAATATTCTGAACCGCAATTTTCAGGCGCCTAAATCGTTATGTGCTTTCCATCCAATTGCCATCGCTGGTCAAAGCGGTCAGCAACCTTTGTTGCTGACCGCTGACCGGACCTTGACGAAAGATAACAAACATTACTATATTTTTGCGCTTTGTCACTTGATTAACGAAAATTACACGAATACTCGCCATTGAAAATTCGGTTTTTAATGCTTAGAAAATAGCAGCAGATATCTAATGTAATATATGACAGATGGCGGTTTTCCCTAGTAGAGAAAGAGTAATCAGGCTGGAGAAGCTATCGCCTGTTGCCAAGTAACTTTAAGTTACTGCCAACCTTTCGCCGACAGTAATCGCTTGTCAGAGTGTTGTCTTTTTTTGCAAATAAATGGGGTAAGGCGCTCCACAAAGAAATCAAAACCCTCCGAGTTATTCTTAAAAATTTTTTTACCACGTTGTTTCCTGCAAATCCAGTATGGAACGCAATGTAGCATAAAAACCACAGGTGGCTGTGTCCCGTAAATCTGGCCTTATCCACCATTGATTTTGCTTTCTCCGTTGGTTCCTCTTCTTTTTCCATGCCGATATTGTTGTATTGTTGTTGTAGCGCTGAAGTACCTATTGTAGCTATTGTAATTTGTTTATTTTTGCGCTTTTTAAATTGTTCACGTGTAAATGCTTTTGCAAAAACATTTATATAATCAGCTGATCAACTGTCAACAAATTTCTATTCATATTCGACATCAGTAATGAAAACGGAATATCAAACAGCTCACACAAAAATTTGATGACAATCTTTGAAATGCACCACTTTGTCGGCTTTCTGTCTATTTATAAGGTGTAATGAAAAGTAGTTGAGGCAGTGTCTTGCTGTTAGTACATATGACCTAATGAAAACTAGGCTTTAGTTACTTGGTTATTTTGTGATTTTAGTTTAAGCTACTAAAAAGCAAAATGGGAAAAAAGCAGATAAAAGCCCCTAATAAATTTTTGCTCAAAATTCTAAAAATAGGAAGAACAACAGAACCAAGAAACAAACAGTTACTTGGTTATGTTCTATTACAGGAATGGTGCATGATGGTTTGCATGAATTCCATGAGTTGACCACATAAATATACCTTGCTCCTTTCCTCAGCGTGCTCAACTGCATGTATATCGGCATTCTCGAAAAGCTCATGTTCTTCTACATTAATACCCTTAGCCTTTATTTAATCAATACTTTTATTTACAATAATTTTTAATATACTTGCTACTTTAATTTACTATCGTGTTATGTTGAATCTGCAACTATCGGAATGGAATTTTTTACACTATCAATGTGTGTACTATCACTT
The DNA here is from genome assembly GCA_963854835.1 of Megamerina dolium. Classification (NCBI taxonomy): domain Eukaryota; kingdom Metazoa; phylum Arthropoda; class Insecta; order Diptera; family Megamerinidae; genus Megamerina; species Megamerina dolium. The sequence goes on from OY978530.1 coordinate 34,086,360, forward strand.
TCGGAATTGAATTGATTCATTCGTCAACAAACTTGCCTTATTTATACTCTGTGGCAACACTTTAGAATCTTCTTTTATCATTATCGAGTTTGTTCTCATTTTTTCTTTTTGGATTGTTCTGATTATCGCACATTCCCATTTGTTTTGAAACTTCGCTTTGACGTGTGCCCCAACCATTGTTCGCAATATCGCAATTAGTGGTGATGCAACACGCAGCCAACCACATACTTAAAGTAACAACTAGGAACAAAGTAATAAAGAAAATAAATACGTAATAATAATAATAATAATAATAAAATAATTCTTCTATCGCAGAAAAGTCATCAGAGAATATAAAACCATACTAGGCATACAAAGAAACAGCGTTAAGTTAGCTTTTAATACCAACTGTATAAAATATACATAAGAATAGTCGACTGTAAACAAAGAAATAAAGTCATCACAATAAAAATAAACCATTTTTTTTTTATAATGAAACAACGTTGCAGCAGTCACTGAGAGATCACATATTATTTAAAAGATCTGGATCATTGAATGTAGAGAAAACAGGAATAAAATCCTCGAGAATATAAAAATAGAACTGATGCTAAAAATAATACAATTAACAAATGATGACAAAAAATTACTTATTTCACAAAAATACCACGAAGACCAATACGGGGTTTCCACCGTATTACTCGTACACTTTAGAAAATAACACAAAACTATTATTGGAAAAATATGACAAGAGATATTACCAGATTTGTCAAAAAATGTGATAATTATAAGTAAAACAAATTACAAAGAAATATAAAACAAAAAGGTAGTACAAATCGACACTATTGGACCGTTACCAATATCAGAAAAAGTGCGAACTAATAAAATATCTAATCTCAGTACCAATTTTTAACAAAAAATGCGTAAACATTATCAAATTATCATATTGGAAAATGTAATATTGTGTATGAATATAAAAATTAAGTTTTTGTCGAAATTTGCAACCTACTATAAATAGAGTGCATATCTTCGACAGCTCCAAATCACCCGACACTTGGAACTATGGAATATTATTATATTCGATTCTACGTTCCAATAGATAAATCAGACAGGTTTGAATAGCCAAAATAATTCACTTATTACTACAAAATAATACTATCCCATTTTATGCATGACTTTTGCCCATTGGAGTTGGTATTTGGCAAACCACCCAACACATGATTTCATCATTAGGAGTATAGTTTTAAATTTAAAAAGTAAGCCAACATGCCAAATGTGATTAAATGCTTGTGAGTTATTGAGGAATACCGCTGTGCAATATATTTTCTGTTAGAATGCTGTATTGATATATTTAAAAATTTTATAAACCTATTGAATTGCGCCATGTTTTATCTTAAATCCGAATTTATGGATCGGGTTTAAATTTCGATCTTCAATAATTAATAGTCTTTTGAGAAAAACACTCTTTGCGGGAGCAGTAAAAATATATATGATACTATTTTCTTTTTATTTCTAGCTCTATTTACATTACATATTCCTCCCACAAAATAACAGATAGGATTAGTGATTGGAGTGTTTCAGAGGAACTCTCTTTTTCCGACCACAGATACATTGAATTTAAGCTCGATGGGCATCCTAAAAAACCAGCAATCGTCCGAAATATTCGAAGAACAAGCTGGACAATCTTCAAAAATATTATTAATAGTCACATCAAAAAGATAGATTTAGATGTAAGTAGTAGGGAACCATTATAATATCTAGTAAGTCAGTTGACCAAGACCATCATCATGGCGCAAAACTTAGCATGCCTGATTCGGAAACTACGTCAAAAATGGTGGAGCAAAGAATTGGACGAACTAAGGACAGAGAGTAGAAAATTATTCAACAAACTAAAGAGATCCAGGCTGGAATTTGACTTGGATCTGCACAGAGAATCTCTAAGGAAATATAAAAAAGTCCTTAGGGAAACGAAACGGAAAATGTGGAAAACCTACTGCGAATGTATCGAGGGAGTGTCCGAAAGTTTAGTAAGCCTTAGGGAGGGCGGATGGAACATGGACCGCCTCAGAAAAAGAGCCTCTAGAACTTCTTACTGACACAGACTTCGCAGTCAGACAACATGGAATGTTGTCTAATGCGCGTATGCTTGAAGGCAGCTTTTCCAACTTAAACACTCATTTTATCTCCAAAGTCATAGCGGGAATCAAAACAATCAAGTACCTGAACCAGGCGGGATTTTCCCTGCTCTACTAAAAAAACTAGAAAGAAAGGTAATAGAACAGTTAAGAATAATCTTCATCGGCTTTAGTATCTACCTTAAGTACATTCCTAAGGAATGGCGTAGATTGATAGTTGCCCTTATTCCAAAGGCAGGTAAATGCTCCCACACCAATCCCAAAGACTACTGACCCAAACGCGTCTCGTCTTTCTTACTAAAGATATTAGAAAGGCTTATATACCTAGGGCAAGTCTGTACAAACAGCCCCGCACACTTTAATACATATCATAGAAAAGTCTATGGAGCACAAGCACTACATGTTGGCAACTTTAATAGACCTTACTTAATAATGTCGAGTTATGAGCCATCACAGGAGCATTAATGCGATTTGGGGTGGAGGAGCATTTATAACACTGGATCGAATATCTCCTTTTTCTCTCTCAAGAAGTGTCAGCAGAGGAACGCAACAAAGAGGCGTCCTCTCACCCATTCTTTGGAATTTCGAAGTCAACGAATTACTGGGGCAGGGGACTACAAAATGGTAGCATATGCGGACGATATAGGCCTCACTGCGACTGGCAAATTTCCGGAAACTATAAGGGATTTTGTGCAAAACTCGTTAGACAAAGCTAGCAGATGGGTCAATACCCGTAGTTTCATGCAAACCCGTCCAAAATTAAAGTGATTACCTTCACCAGAAGATATAACCTCGAATCTTTTCACCAATCATACTCAACAGCACAATCCTGGAATTCAAAGAAGAGGCAAAATTTTTGGGACTAGTCTTAGATAAGAAGCTAAATTGGAGACTATTGATCTAAAGCAGAGTCCAGAATGCATCAGTCGCGCTGTATGCTTGCAAGAGGGTAATAGACAAAACATGGGGTCTTAAACCAAATGTCATGCACTGGATCTAAACAGCAGTAGTTAGACCTGTCCTAACATATGGGATTGTAGTCTAGTGGTCACCTTGTGGAAAGCAACCCACCAGAGATCAAGCGGATTTGTCCTCTTCTACATTCTTGTTACGGTTGCTCCATCGCTAAGCTCGGCAGCTTCATTGTTTTTTTGTGTTGTGTTTTTATGTGTTTTTAGCTTTTACGCATATTTAGCCGCGGACAGACCAATTGTGTCGGAAACCACTTTCATATCTAGATCTTTATGCAAGTTCTCGTTGCGTACGTAACAGGGCGCGTTTACAATGGCTCTGATTAACTTGTTCTGAAATCGTTGTATGATGTCAATATTTGTTTTGGCAGTACAACTACAGTTGTATGCCATACGTTCATATCGGTCTTAGAACTTTATTGTAAACGAGAATTTTATTTTGTGCGGACAAGTTTGAGTTCTGCCAATTAGCCAATAAAGTTTATGTAACTTTAGATTAAGTTTTGTAGCTTTAGTTTCAACATGTTCTTTCCATTTGGGTTTTGCATCCAGATTCATTCCAATGTTTTTGGCGCTATTGGCGTATGGAACAGCAGCTGAGTGTATTTTAATGGGTATATATGAAATTGTTTTGTCAGTGAAATCCACATGAACAAATTTCGACTCATTCAGTTTTATTCTCCACTTCTCAGTTCAGCTGACTATATCGTCGGATGAATTCTGGAGTATCGCCATGGCTTTTACCTCGCTTGGGTATCATTATTATCTCCGAAATTTTCAGTTGGACTGGAATATCATATATTTAAAATCGATGCATACATTCATGATGGAAGTCATATTATTTGAGGCCTTTCTTGGTAGTTTCTTCAAGATTTCAGCGGTTATTAGACCAAACCCAGTGGTCTAATAATTTTTTTAAATTTTAGTTTTGAGATTTCATCTAAAGTGAAACTTTCTATTTCGACAGATTCTTGAAAGGTTAAAGTTGGATTAAAGTTCTTTGCATTTTGGTACGGTTGGAATGTTTTCTGTAAGTGTACAGCAAATATCTCCGCCTTCTCTGCTTCGCTCTTGGTCCAAGTTTGGGAACTATTTTCTAATAGAATTATGCTGCATTGAGCGCTTTATACATTCATAGCTTTCCAAAGAGAATAATCATTATTTTTGTCTGCTGAAAAACTTTTCAATTTTAGTTTTACGATGTTGTCCTTATATTTCTATTTTTTCTTTGAGTAAGTAATTTTGTTAGATTATTAAGATTAGTTTTAACAGTGGGAATTCTTGTCAACTGCCATTTTTTTCTTACTTTCCTTTTTTCCGAAAGTATTTTCAGCACCTCTTTCGGATATCATTGTTGAATATTTTTTGGTTTAATTATTGGCGTGGTTATCCATGCCGCTTTTTATATGTGTTCTGTCAACTTTGATGTTTTATCTTCAATAGCATTTGTGATATTAATTTCATTGATTGCGTCTATGTAGGTGTCAAGTTTGAGTGTGAGGTAATTCCAATCTGTTAATTCATTTGAGAGAGTTTTTCGCTTATAAGATTTTAATTTGCCATTGATGTACATAAAAATAGGCGAATGATCTGAATTCAAGTCTATGCCATCTTTGACTTTGATCATATAATTAGGTATTTGGTTGACCACAAAGAAGTCTATTAAATCAGAAATTTTGTTGGTATAAGACGGCCAATTCATTGGGTTTACAGTTGAAATTACGTCACAACCAAATTGGGTTACAGCTTTCCATAACTCGCTTCCTTTAGTCGTTGTTAACCGAGAGCCGCAGTTTAAGTGTTTGGCATTAAAGTCTCCTCCGAATATGAATCTTCCTCTTTTGAAAAGCCGTTTGTAATCTTCTGATTTTAAGTAATGCCTAGGAGAGCTGTATAGTGCTATTATGGTTAGTTCTTGTTTCGAGAAACTGGTGCTAACTGTGGTTGCCTGGAACTTGGCCGAGCATATTTTTTCGTCTTCACAGTGCATTATTGAATTCTTTATTATAATTGCGTTCCCGCCTTTCGCATTTTGTAAAGGATGGTTTGAGCAGTACATATTGTAGCCTTGAAGAGTTGTGAAGAGATTTCATTGGATAATGCGTCTCAGATATCAAAGAAATGTCAATTTTTTCTTTGTAGTAGCAGCTCTAGTTCGTGTTTATGTTTGAGGATCCCGTTTGCATTCCAAGCTATGATTTAAAAATTTGTATCGTTTATCACGCATTTACAGCTATCTCGAGTTTTCCAACGCGATTAAGGAGTAGTTGATTGAAGGATGCCTGTTCATCTAGTTTTTTCAAGGTTTGAGTTACAACGTCTTCTCGTTTCTGCTCAGATTTATTTTCGGAGGTTACATCAGCAAATGTTTTGCCACTCTCAACTCTTAACGATTGACTTTTGTTGGTAGGCTTTCAATCTTCTTATTGCAAAGTTTTTGTAGATCTTTTGCTACATGGCATCCTATATAGCCTTCAGGGTCCACAGCATCCCACCGCAAAATACAACGTTCGGTTGATATAATAATTACAGGCGCATTAAGATTTCCACTAACAAACGAAATAGAAATAATGTTTCACCTAATTCCCTTGGACATTTTCTGCATGCAATCTGCGGCCATAACAAGCCTCAGATTAAGAGCGGGATATCAATGAAAAAAATAAAAAATAAATATGTGGCCGAATAAAGCCAAAGGGCTCATTGGCCGAGCTTCTCTTCCATTACTGTTGTGCGTCTTAAATTTTGGACAATATTAGAAGGGACCTACTTATTTTAGCCGGTTCCGAACGGCAGAACACTTGTGACATCACATTTTCTGAGCTTTGTCACAGAGTTCTTTAAGAAGCTTTTTCATGGCAAGTTGTTACTGTCGGAAGAATTGCCAATTGCTTGCCGACAGGTGGGTACCGTTCGAAAGAAAAATCTTATCGATATTAAATTTGTTATGCATCAGCCGGGGATTGAACCACCGACCTACAGATCAGAAGGCGAACACACTGACCACTGAGCTACGGCACCGGCGGGATATCAATGTTGCAGCATTAAAGTGGCCATTCCTCGATAGTCAATCAAACAATTGATATTGGGGAACTGGATTACACCACCCCTACTTTCAAGTTTAGGAATTAACCACTCCTTCAGTCTGCCTAACAAATGCGGTGTCTTCCAAGCGAAAGTTAAGACAATAGTACGTCTATCTCTATACTCTATTCTCTCCATGATCAGAGAAAACAATATCTCCATGAGAGATATTGGGATTATCTCTGACAGCCTAGCTCCTATCAAAGCAATTGGATCACACATTTTAACATCCAAGATCACGATTCACTGCCGCAGATTTCTCGATGAGATGGCTGAGCAATATAATCTTCACCTAATGTGGGTGCCAGGGCACTCCATTAAGCACCTGTAAGCTAATATTAAAGGGTAGAATGACAGACAAGACAAATTGACTATGGATACTCTTGTTGTGTACTATTTTTCAACAACACTCACTAAGTACTTAACGGCTATACTCAAGGATGTAACGCACAAGATTATCACCTAGACCTAAGCTCCTAAATGTCCTTCGAGTCTATCACCCTAGTTAGCTGAAATAAAATAATTATACTTTATCAATGATACTTGCGATTTTGGGTATTCGCTTTATTGCTGGTGTTACTTTTGATTTTGCACTTTTACACTAATACTGGAGGGCCTCGTAAGGATTTCACAATTTCTTAAACGCTAGCACTTCGGTGCAAGACTCACAACTGAAAGCCGCTGCCTTCAGTAAGCTGGCAGCTTATACAAGGTCCGACAATTATTAAAACTCGAACCATATCTCAGCAACCAAGCGCGCCATCTATGTGTGAGCACATGCGTTTTGAAGCTTCAACCTTCCTCTACTAACTGTCAAAATTCATGGCATTTGGTTGACATTTAATGTTTATTGACATTCGTTTTACAATCAACGTGTTCGTTTGATGTTGAAATTTTAACATGAAATTTAACACACAGCACTCATTGTTCGTCAATTTTTGGCTCGGAATCAGGTCTCTGTGTTGAATTACCCGCCGTATTCACCTGATTTGGCACCGGGCGACTTCTTTTTGTTCCCAAAACTGAAATTGAAGTTGAAAGGATACTCTTTTGATAACATTCAGACCATACAACGGGCTTCGACGAGGGCACTGGAGGCGATTCCGGAAAATGAGTTGGAACACGCGTTTGAAATCGATGTAACAAGTGTATTGAATCAGGAGGAGAACATTTCGAATAAATATACCGAAAAATTAGCAGATATCGTGCTTTAATTGTGTTTTCTAGGGGCAGTCTTAATACATCATTGTCGCACCTTGTATACCATTTTTCTAACACTAGTCACATATCAATCTACCCACATACCAACATATAACATACAATAATATATTCACACCACTTGTGTGTATGTACGTATGTATTTATGTACACGATCGATGCACTCCACATGTGTGTATATATTACGTGAGAAATCAACTTTTTAATATTCACACACATTAGTAGTCCACGTGATTTTAGTTATCATGGAATGTCTAAAGATGTATGCTTGCACAAGTATGCTTATCAGCTTTTTCACACCCAACTGCAATTCAGTTGGCTTAATGTTCTGACATTCCACAATTATAAGTAATATTAGTATGGATTGTGTATATCAACACTGCGAGCAATGTTGGTATGTGTATGGATAAATATGTATTTCACAATTTCGGGAAATATGTCGCGAGACAATATACATATGCATATGTGCATATTTCATATTTTGGCTCGCAACATCCATCGCTTCTCTCAGGAAGAAAAAATTATAATTATATAATAATAATAATTTTTTCTTATAAGGAAAAGTTAAAATTATGTTTATTTTGTAAAATTAAGAACAATTCAAAACCTATGACACTTATGTGGAATAAAATTTGAAATGTTATATACATATATAGCCCATGATGACGATGTTCTTCTTGCTGGTTGTTGTCGAGCGAGATTATTTACATTGGCTTTATCTTCTGGCTGTTTTGTCATGGAAGCGTTATCTGGATTATTATCTTGGTTTAAGTGAAAGTTGCTTTGGTGTGTTTGTGACCGCATTTTTTTATGGGATGGTATGAACAATAGCTTGCAAAGTGGGTATTGTGTGTACCGCACATTGTCGATGTGAAACTCTGTACCCCTGGAGTAAATGTTTAATGATTGGAGCAATAATGAATATGTAATTTTGGTACAGTTGCTTATCATTTTCTTCTGATGTGGATCAAAATCAATTGTCAATGATAAATACAGTACCTGAAATATTTCATTAGGTTTTGGTTGCATAGCTATTATTGTTGATGTCTCTTTGCTACGTCGCGCTGGCTAAGTACGCCAAAGTTATTGGTTTTTATTGTTTTGTAAGTTTGTTCTGCTCTGGGTTTATTTGTTCTTTACTGCCTCAACGATAGTTTTCTGTCATCATTTTCTTGGTTGTTACTGTAGTTAATGCTGTTAATGTTGCTGCGTTGGCATCTCTCTAAATTTCACTGTATGAGTTGATTTTGGATTCTCGTGGACATACTGCTGCTCTCTTGTGTTTGTAGGGGAATTACCAGATTCTTTTTCAATAATAGTTCACTTACATCTACTATATATATTATAACTACTACTATTATTACACTTATTTAGTAATTTTTCTTATTCAGATATACATATATTCTTATATACCATATAAAAATAATTTTTTCGCAATATTCATTTATAATAACTCTATACTTAATTTTTTAAAAGGTATTAAAAATGCATTGTTGTTCGGTACAAAAATATACTGACAACATTGCATTTTCTCTTCATAGTTGTAATGACCAACTTTTCGTACTTGTAGTTGGTACGATTTTCAATATTATCCGTTGAAAACGGAACGTATTTTGTTACATATATTTCATCTTATTTTACGAATATACATATATTTGTTTTTTGTGTTTTTATTTTTTGTTTGTTTGTTTTGTATTCAACTTAGATAACCTATTGCTTATTTATCATATTCCGTCATATAAATCATAACGTGTTTGTTTCGAGGAAGAGCTGATTTGCTCCACCTATTTGCAAATTAAAACTCTTAAAAAAAGGTTTGTCAACTTTATTAATTCGTGGTCGCAGTAGAAGTGAAGTTAACAGTTGTAGAATATTAAAGTTAGGCTATGCTTATGATTATATGTACATAAGAATGAGATAATTAAAGAAATAGGTAAAAATTTAGTCAACTGCAATGAGAGAGTTTACAGTTGCATGTATGATCACTAAATTCAGAGAGAATAAGAGAATTACAGTTTCGTATATGATCTCGAGATTTAGTACATTCCAATATAAAATGATAGTTTATTATATGATCATGAAAGTTAGCTCTGCGAGTCCCGAAATAGAAATAGTGCTGCGAGTCCCGATATAAAATTAGTGCTGCTGCGAACATCCTCCCCACGTTGGAAGGTGTAGGCTTTCAACCGATTCATTCTCAATAGGAAGCACAGCAATTTTCCCCACAGCTCGCTTAACAAGTCCATTGGCAGTGCGAATGATTGCAACACGAGCCACGCCATCGGAGCCATAAATTAAAGTCGCTACACGCCCTAGTCGCCATTTCAGTGATGGTAGGTTTTCGTCTTTTAAAATGACCATATTTCCAGCTTGAATACCGCCATTTGATTTTTGCCACTTGACTCGCTCTTGTAGAAGTGAGAGGTATGAGCTGCTCCACTTTTTCCAAAACACTTGCTGCATATGACAAATGCGCTGCCATCGGTTTAAACGACTGATATCGAGACTGGTGACGTCTGGTTCAACGAAAGATGTAAATGGCGCACCTATAAGGAAACGAGCAGGTGTCAGCACGTCCAAATCATCTGGATTCTCTGAAATTGGACAAAGTGGGCGAGAATTAATTATCGCTCCGATTTGACACACAAGAGTGCAAAGCTCTTCAAATGTTAGAATTGATACGATACGTAGAAAGTGGAATTTCGCTGACTTAACCGCTGCCTCCCATAATCCACCAAAGTGTGGTGAACGAGGCGGAATGAATCTCCATGCGATGCCTTCTGAGATGCATTGATTGGTGATTTCAGTGTTATGAGAATTGCTTAAAAGCAATTGCCTTAAATCTTCCATTTCGTTTTTAGCTCCGACAAAGTTCGTTGCATTATCAGACCAAATGGTGTGTGGCTTGCCTCTTGTGCAAATAAAGCGTTTTAGAGCTGCTAAAAATGATGATATGGAAAGGTCTTGAACAAGTTCCAGATGACAAGCCTTCGTGCTGAAGCAAACGAAAATGCATATGTAGCATTTGATAGGTGGCCTAGTCCGAACTTCTGACTTATAGTAGAATGGCCCGCAATAGTCAATACCAGTGGTGAAATACCACCACAATACCAGTGGCTACCCATAATATGCTCGTAAATTTTTGGTTTCAAACGAAAACATCGAATGCATTTGTTTATAACACTGGCAACAGTCTTTCGACCACAAATTTGCCAATATTGCTGTCGAATCGACGCTAGTACGCTCTGTGGTGTAGATGTAGATATTTACGCATGAAGATATTTACGATGAAAGTAGTCAATTATTGCGTTAGTGACTGGATGATGCTTTGGCAATAGAAGTGGATGTTTTGCTTCAAAGTCCAACAATGAGTTTTGCAAGCGCAGTTGGCTTGACGAGTTAAGTTTCTTATCAAACCGTAGCGCTTTGAGCTCAGCTGCAAAATGAACTTGTTGAATGTGACGAATTAGTAGGTGTGTACCCCTTTTGATGTTCAGTGGAGTCAGCGGTTGGCTATCAACGTGAGTACTGCGCGGTTGGCAAAAATGGTAAACGTATGCAAAGATGCGCTGCAACTTGTGAAATGAGTCGCGTAGTTCAGAAGTAATTAAAACCTTCCGTCGCCGTTCGGGTAAATCCGTTAAAAAATCGATTCTATTCGGCCAATCTGAGTGCTCTTTTGATAAAAATGGTGGACCATTGTTCCAAAGTTTAGAATTTAGTAGTTCATTCGGAGTGCATCCCCTCGAAAGGATGTCGGCCGGGTTCAAAGAAGTAGGCACATGATGCCAAGTCATACCTTGAGTTAGCGTTTGAATCTGGCACACTTTATTTGATACAAAAATGTTGAAATTTGATGGTTGTTCGCGAAGCCAAGATAGAGTGACCATTGAGTCTGACCAGCAGTGAACGGTGTGAGGATGTGGAAAATCTTCCGATATGGATGCTACCAATTCCGCAAGCAATAACGCTGCAGACAATTCCAATTTAGCTATGGTTAAACACTTCAGAGGCGAGACTCTCGACTTTGCACAAAGTAAGCATGATTTTAAGAAACCATCACTGTAATGAGGAGTCAATACCAAACGAGGAAATTTAAAACTGCTCTCTAAACCATACTGAGCACAAATGTCAGTCCAGCTAGCTAGCAACGGCTGAAGCAAACTTTCGTCCCATTGCAGTTTTTCCTTCCAAAGGGTTTGTAGGAGAATTTTTGCTTTCGTAATAACTGGCGAAACAAGTCCAAGCGGATCATAAAATTTAGCGATATGTGAAAGTATCGTACGCTTTGTTGCGCGTTCGTTATGTGCGATAGGCGAAAAAGAGAATAAGAAATTATCAGTGTTAGGGTCACAGACGAGGCCAAGAGTCTTCGTTACATAAGTTCCATCATGGAATTTGAGCATACTCTCACGTTCCGAGTCAACAATGCCTTGAAGGGTACTAGCCTCGTTTAAGCACCACTTACGAATGTTGAATCCTCCACGCTGAAGTACACCTTTAACCTGACGTCTGATCCTCAACCACTTCCTCTATAGTATCTCCGCCTGAAATGAGATCGTCAACATAAAAATCTCTTCTCACGATTTTTGCGCCTCTTGGAAATGACTCTTCTTCATCGTACGAAAGTTGATGCATAGCACAAATTGACAAAAAGGCGGCAGATTTCGTACCATATGTTACAGTGTCCAACTTGTATACCTTTATCTCATCGAGTGGATGCTCACGCCATAATATACATTGAAGATATTCGTCTGGAGATGTCACACGTACACATCGTACATTTTACATATGTCTCCGCAAAGAGCGAATTTACGAAAGCGAAATTGTGAAAGAGTTTTGAACAATTTTGGCTGAATAGTTGGGCCCGCTAACAAAACGTCATTTAGCGAGTAGCCCGTTGTTGTTTTTGCGGAGCCATCGAATACGACGCGAAGCTTAGTCGTTGTGCTGTCAAGCTTTTGCACGCAGTGATGTGGTAGAAAATAAGTTGTTGTTGTGGCTTGTGGTTTTGCCAGTGACATATGGTGCAGCGATGCATACTCATTCATAAAGGAAATATATTGATTTTTCAAATCATGATTATTTTCCAATTTTCGCTCTAAGTTTTTAAATCTTCGAAGAGCATGATTATGTGAGTCGCCAAGAGCGCTCAAGTTTCTTTTTGCAGGCAAACGTACCGAATACTCTCCCGAAGATAAACGAGTGAAATTTTCTTTGAAATGCTGCTCGCACCAATCGTCTTCTTCAGAAGATGGAGGAGCAGAGTCGAAACAGTTCTCTATTTCCCAAAATCTTTTAACAATATCGTTTAACGAATTGTTGTTTCGTTGTTGTTCAGATACGTTTTGGCTGCAAGCTGCTAGTGACGATGATTGTTTGGTGGTGTATGAAACACCTCCAGACACAACCCAACCCAGTCGAGTTTTTTGTAATATTGGCAAATTACTAGCAATGCGAATTTGGCCAACACACATCAAATCAAAAAATAAACCTGCGCCAATAAGCAAATCAATGCGCTGTGGTTTGAAGAATAGTGGATCTGCAAGAGTAATATTTGATGGTATCTTCCATTCCGAAGTAAGGTTGAAGTTAGGTTGATAATCTGTTATGCTGGGTGTGACCACAGCAGCGAACGAAGTGTTGTATCTTTTATCTTGCGATTGTGCGAAAACGTCAATCTCCTTGTCGGCAACGAAGTTGGATTCGCCAATATCGGAGATCACAATTGTTGATTTTTTGAATGGAAGTTGCAACAGATTTGCCAAGCGAGTAGTTACGAAATTTATTTGAGATGCTGAGTCGAGAATAGCGCGGCATGGAACGAAGATGCCTGAACGATTTTTTACTAAAATCATTGCTGTAGCTAGCAATACATTACTACTGCCGATAGATTTCTAAGCTTGAGAGATTGAACTTGAAGTTAACGATTAAATGAGTGTTTGTTGTGACGAGGTTGTAGCTTCAATTTCTTGTGGATTTGAAGACGACGGAATTGGGTTCATGTGAAGAAGAGAATTGTGTTTGGCTGAGCAATGACGACAATGCCCAGACTTACATCGTTGTAGGCTATGGCCTTTGCGTAGACAATTTAAATAAAGTTGAAGCCGCTTAGCTTCCTTGTAGCGCAAATTCGGCGATAAATTTATGAACTTTATACAATTATTTATATAATGGTCTTTCGAATCGCAAAATACGCAAAAGCTAGACGAACTTGAAGATGCTACCAAAACGTTTCTAATGCCTTTATTGGTATTCGAATTTTTGCCCACCTGGTAGCTAGGTGTTTGCGTTACCTTAGCACTTTAAAAATTTTCCATCATGCGGCACCGCTTCGCCAAAAACGAGGTCATTGAATTCAAAGTTGGCAATGTCTGTACTGGCAAGTCCTCTTCCCATTTCTCCTGTGTCTTCTGATCGAATTTTCTGGTAGCAAGATGAATTAGTAACCCATCTAAAATTTGTTCAGGTGTTGCCAAGGTATAAAGTGCACGAAGATGTGAATTGAATTTGTCGCTAAATTCTCGCAAGCCACTAGCAGAACTTCTGTCAACAGTTTTAAGGCCGAAAATCGCCTTAACGTGTGCCTGAAAAACAAGTAATTTATTATCAAATCTATTCTTTAGTAGAGCCACGGCTTTGTCATAATTCTCATCAACTGGCTCAAGTGAGAAAATGGTTTCTAATGCGGCTCCTTGCAAACTAGCGCGCAGATGTTGAAGTTTTCCCACTTTGCTCAATTCTAAGTCCTTGTCAATAACACTGCTGAACATGGCGAAGAAATTAGGCCAATCGATGTATGCTCCACTGAATTTCGGTATTTTCAACTCGGGAAGTCGATATTTTCGTAACGATGAAAATAATGTTGACGGTGATTCATCCAATGCGAAATGCCTAGCGGTGGATGAGTGCCTTACGTTTGTCCTTCTATGTAAATTGAGTTCGCGTGATAGCTTTGCCTTAACTTCTAGGTACATGTCGAAAAATTCTGCTCGGCCTGTTCCATCCAGTTCGCGTGGATCAGCTTCTTCGAGAATCGACTGCACGCGGTCAAAGCTATCGTGCATGCTCTCAACGTACTCCACGTGGACAGAAAGTTCGGCTTCATCGAGCTCACCAAGACGCTGCACCGACAAAGTTTTATTTAGTGCCATTAGTTGATGTTTAATCGATGCACTTTTCCTTTTGTTAAATGAAATTGAATCTGAGCTGTTAATCGTTACATCTGCTGATGTGACGTCATTGCCTTTTTTCGATTTGTTGCCTTTTGGCATGTTAGCTTTGCAAATAAATATGTGCCGTACGATATGTATGAAAATAGGAGTAACGGTATTATCACCAGTTACCTCCGTTATGTGCTTATATATTGCCGCAACAAAATTGATTTATTTCAAGTTTTATTAACTTCGAATTTGCGAAAAAATTAAACGAAAATGTGGTTTAGTTAAAACTCAAATAGTTATAACACGAAATGACTTCTAACCCGATCACGTCGGAGTCACCAAATGTTTCGAGGAAGAGCTGATTTGCTCCACCTATTTGCAAATTAAAACTCTTAAAAAAAGGTTTGTCAACTTTATTGATTCATGGTCGCAGTAGAAGTGAAGTTAACAGTTGTAGAATATTAAAGATAGGCTATGCTTATGATTATATGTACATAAGAATGAGATAATTAAAGAAATAGGTAAAAATTTAGTCAACTGCAATGAGAGAGTTTAGAGTTGCATGTATGATCACTAAAATCAGAGAGAATAAGAGAATTACAGTTTCGTTTATGATCTCGAGATTTAGTACATTCCAATATAAAATGATAGTTTATTATATGATCATGAAAGTTAGCTCTGCGAGTCCCGAAATAGAAATAGTGCTGCGAGTCCCGATATAAAATTAGTGCTGCTGCGAACAGTGTTCTTACTCTACTGTATTTACTGTATTCTTCTAATCCTCTAGTTGCAATTTTCCTTAAGATATTGTATTATATTTGGATGCATCCTCTCTACTTAGCCTCGCCTTTTGATCTTTTTGAACATTTTCATTATAATAACAATTAACAAAAGATTTATAAGTTAATGTAATTACGATGAAATTAATATTAATCGAAAAGAAAAAATACACAAATGCATTTAAGAAGTTTGACCCTCATACGTAACCAGGGGTTAATGTGTCAAAATAATTTTGAATTTATCACTTTGACAGATTTCATAAAGCAAAAATTAAAGCTCAAATTATTATGCCAATTAACGTCATGCTATTTCATTCGCACTTATTACATAAAAAATAATGCAATAAGAAATATCCCAGAAATATGCATTAGTATTCGTATTCAGACAAAAAAGTGTGAGATTATATTGGAATTTTAAGGGAAAGTGGGTAGTCATGGCTAGCAGGGTAGTTATCATGTATGCTTACACAGGTATGCTTACGTAAGTGCAGAACTACGAATTATGTGGGAAAGTGCTTTGTCAGTATTTTCACACCCAACTGCAACTCAGTTGGCTCAATGTTCTGGCATTCCACAATTATAAGTAATATTAATATGAATTGTGTATATCACAACTGCGAGCAATGTTGGTATGTGTATGGATAAATATGTAGTTCACAATTTCGTGAAATATGCATATGTGCACATTTCATATTTTGGCTCGCAATACTCTCTATCACGGACAAGACCACACCACAGATCTGACCACAGCTAGACTGAAACCGCACAAAAATTCTGCTCAGATGTGTTCGCGTCTCTCACCCCGACGAATATCTTCAATGCTCTTACTCTTACCTCTCTGATCACTTTGGCCGATAGACATCATTACTAATTTACCGGAACAACATCGCAATGCTCTAGTTACAACCTCGCTACATCACAAAACACTTGATTGTAAGTTTCACAGCTCATTCGGCAAACTGCGACGCATATTTGGTTTACTACGTACTATTTTCACCTGACCGTTTGCTGAAAGTCGATAAGCCATCAACTCGTGCGGAGTTGACCTGATCTCCCATCGAGCGCGTCCCTAGGTGGCAGATAGCCCCTGGTTGTTGTGTAGTCGCTTCTACTACAACCCTCTTGTTCTGCTCATGTACAAAGTTTCTGTTGATTGTCTGGCTTCGCGGTATGGGAATCGTTTCAGTTTCTTCTTAGGGACTATCAGTTATCACGTCTTTTCTGTCACATAACAATAATTCAGATAAACCTGCAACATTCAAAAACCGTTACTGCACTCCTAAGCAGACGGCTATCCCAGTTGCACACATTACCCTATATAACAACAATTCAAGAACCGTGGGTTTTTGCGGGTCGGGTTTGCGGCCTGGGTATGTTAGGGGGGGAGGGCACCGTATTATATGACAGTAATTCAAGCAGGCCTAGAACCTGTCTAGTAATATCATCCCCACTACTAAACTTGACCATTTGTGCTGTCAAGATTTTGTTGCTGCTGAGGTGAACTTTAGAAGTATAAGAGGGTGGACGAGGTTCGTGATCGTGACTGCTTACTTTTCCTACGATTCAGTTCTGCAACCACCTCCGGGGAAGATGGCCGAGCTCGTAGCGTTCTATGAGCAACGCGATCTCGGCCTTATTCTCTGTTGTGATGCGAATGCTTAGAATACAATCTGGGGCAGTAGCAAATGCATTGGGCGAGGTACTCGTTTTTTCGATTATATAGCCTCCTCCTGCCTAACCTCACGCAGGCAGGAAGTAATTGACATTACCTTATATAACAACAGACTTGGTTGGTCGATAAATAATTGGAGTGTCCTTAATGAAAACTCATGTTCGGATCACAGATATATCAAATTCCAGTGTGGCGATGCAGCAGAAATGCCATTGCCCACCAGGAATCCTAGGAAGACAGACTGGCAAAAATTTAGGGAGGCCTTGCAAACCAGCTTTGTGATACCATCTAAGCTTCACAATAAGCGAGGGATTGAAGCGGCGGTTGAACACCTTAATTCTGCCTTTACTGCCAGCTTTGAAACAGCCTGTCCCACTCGACCGTCTCTTAACCGTGTTACAATCCCGTGGTGGAACCGAGACGATGTTGAGACACGAAACGGGAAGACCTTTGAGCCGGTCCTGCAAGCCATTAACACTACAGATTATAAAGATAGGCACGTATTTAATAATTCGCAATATTCAGCAAAATAATTTTTTGGCGAGTTGAAGGCGCTAGGAACAAAATAACAACTACACTCATCAAATAATTTACTCTCTCTTAATCCATTTATCGATTCGTACGGATTACTTTTAGTAGGAGACCGATTCGTTGCTACACTACGACCCAAAGCATCCACTCTTGTTGTCGAAACATCACCCAGTCATAAGCATAATAATAACCCACTTTCATTTGAAATATTTACATGCAGGACCTCAAAGGATCTAGTAGACAGCAATATTGGCCAATCGGAGGTCGTGAAACAGTCGCAAGCGTCATAAGTAGTTGTATACGATGCTTTTAAGTGAAGCCGAAGATTGTGAAGCACATTCTGTGAAACATTGCTCACGATCGATTGCAGGCCAATATAATTTTTCTGGCCGATGGAAGGACCTCTCCGCACCGTTTAATACCGAACGGGGTTTCTGACAAGGTGATTTGTTATCTTGCGACTTCTTCAATCTTATTATGGAGAAAATAATACGAGCTGCTGATCTACGATATTGACATCATCGGCATGAACACGCGAGCAGTCAGTGCAGTATTCTCAAAGTTGGAAAAAGAGTCGCGTCGAATGGATCTCACGGTAAACGACAGCAAGACGAAGTACTTAGTGTCAACAAACAAAGAGCGTCTTGGACAGCACGTCACTCTTGATAAGTAGTGGAAGTAGCTTTATCTATCATGAAACCAATATTAACACCAATAATGGCACTCTTTCGAGTGTTGTGTACTATTTTTCCACAACACTTACTAAGTACCTAACTCACAAGATTAGCACCTAGACCTAAGATCCTAAATATCCCTCGAGTCTAAGACACTAGTTGGCTGAAATAAAACAATTATATTTTATTAAGGATACTTGCGGTTTTAAGTATTCGCTTTATTGCTGGTGTTTTGTATTTTGCACTTTTAAACTAATACTGGAGGGCCTCGTAAGGATCGCAGTATTTACACATTTTCGTAATACTAACACTTCGGTGTAAGACTCATAACTGAAAGCGACTGCCTTCGGTAAGCTGGCAGCTTATATGCCATTTTTCTAACACTAGCCACATATCAATCTATCCACATACGAACATATAACATACCATAAGATATTCACACCACTTGTGTGTATGTATGTATGTGTTTATGTACATGATCGATGCACTGCCCATATGTGTATATACTACGTGAGAAAACAACTTTTTGATATTCACACACATAAGTAGTCCGCGTGACTTTAGTTATCATGTATGCTTACACAGGTATGCTTACGTAAGCATACCTGTGTACTACGAATTGTGTGGGAAAGTGCTTTGTCAGCATTTTCACACCCAACTGCAACTCAATTGGCGCAATGTTCTGATATTCCACAATTATAAGTAATATTAGTATGGATTGTGTATATCACAACTTCGAGCAATGTTGGTATGTGTATGGACAAATATGTAGTTCCCAATTTCGGGAAATATTTCGCGAGGCAAAATCTGCATATGTGCATGTGTCATATTTTGGCTCGCAACATCCCTCCCTTCTCTCAGAAAGAAAAAATTATCATTATGAAATAATAATCATTTTTTCTTATAAGTAAAAATTTAAAATTATACTTATTTTGTAAAATTAAGAACAATTCAAAATATATGATACTATGAGGTATAAAATACGAAGTATTCTTTACATATATGGTTACTGGTAATTCGGTGATTATGGTGCCCATGATGACGATGTGTTTCCTGCTAGTTGTTGTCTGCTGTACTTAGCTTTTTGTTAGTTTTGTTGCAGCTTTTGTTGTTGAAGTCTAATTATGAAAACAGTACCTTCTTCTTTATCAACGTTCAAATTTTCTTTCGGCAATTGGAGCGAGATTATTTACATTGGATTGATCTTCTAGCTGTTTTGTCATGGAAGCGTTATCCGCATTACTATCTTGGTTTAGGTGAAAGTTGGTGTGGTGTGCTTGTGGGTTGATGCTAGTGTTTAATGCGTCCAATGGTTTGATTCGACAGAATTTTTTTTTTTATGGAATGGTATGAACAATAGCTTGCAAAGTGGATTTTGTGTGTACCGCACTGCTAAGCAATATTGTCGATGTGAAACTCTGTACTCCTGGTGTAATTGTTTAATGATTGGAACAATAATGCATATATAATTTTTGTTCTGTTGCTTATCATTTTCTTCTGATGTGGATCAAAATCCATTATCACTGATATATACAGTAGCTGAAATATGTCTTAATAGCTTTGGTTGCAGAGCTATTATTGTTGGTGTCTCTTTGCTACGTCGCGCTGGTTAGCTACGCCAATGTTATTGGTTGTACATTTTTTTGTTTTGTAAGTTTGTTATAGGTACTCGCTGTACTGGGCCTGCTTGGTTTCTGCTCTGGGTTTATTTGTTCTTTACTGCCTAAGGATGGTTTTGTGTCATCATTTTCTTGTTACTGTCGTTAAAGCTGTTAATGTTACTGCGTTGGCATCTCTCGAAATTGCATGATATGAGTTGATATTGGATTGTCGTGTACATACTGCTGCTCTCTTGTGTTTGTAAGGGAATTACCAGATTCTTTTTCAATAATAGATCACTTACATCTACTATATATATTATAACTACTATATCTACTATATCACTTATTTAGTTAGTTTTTGTTATTAACATTTACATATATTCTTCATTTATAATCTATACGTAATTTTTTAAAAGGTATTAAAAATGCATTGTTGTTTGGTACAAAAATATAGTGACAACTTTGCATTTTCTCTTCATAGTTGCAATCACCAACTTTTCGTTGGGATGCATCCTCTATACTTAGCCCGCCCAGTGCACATGAGTATCCACACACCGAATTACAATTCAACGCGATGAATTGCAACATATGTCTTCATACGCATGAACACTGCGTATGAAGACATATGTTGTGTTTCATATCTAAATATTTTAATTCTTCTTTGCTATGACCCTTTTATCTCTTTCTATTTGTTCTGAATCCCTTAGAAAAACCGTATATTTCTTTTTGTGTTTGGTGTTCCAGTTTTGATGCTGGACTTTATCCACAGTCTAGTATTTTCCAATTTCGACTTCAGCCATCTCTTTAGTGTACCTATATTTCTTGAGGGACCCTGTATTCTTGTACGATAATAATGGAGAAAATTTTAGCATTTTAATGTATTTTTTGTATATATTAATATTTTATTTTATTGTTGTCAAAAATGATGTATTAAAGGGAAGGAAAGGAGTAAGAAAAAAAGAATAAATAAATGTAATTTTAATACAATTGCCATAATTGTCAGTCGATTAAATTTATTTCCATACATCTATGGTCAGCATATTATAAAACGACATTTGATTCATGATGTATTATTATTATTTTTTCTTGCATCTAGAAATTGTTTATTTTAATAAATATTCTTATATATTGGTATTATTTTAATTATCATGTTGAGGAATTTTATACTTTTATGCCGAAAACAAAAATTTTCATAGTTGTGCATTTGCTTGTGTAATGTGCATTTTGTTTGAAATTTAATTCTTGTATCTTTATGCGATATTATTTTGAGTGTCGTCTCACGTTATTGTACAGGTTAATGCATTGTTACGCATTTTGCTTAATATGGTCAACGTGCTATTAATTTTATTTTTTTTTTTTTTTTTGTGTACGGAATTTTTTTTTATTTTTGTAGTATTATGTATTTTGTTAGTCTGTAAATTTAATTCTCTTGTATCTTTGTTTTGTACATTTCGTTCTCATGCTTTTATGCATACTCGGTATTATGTTATTGTAGGGTGTTTTTGTAGAGGTTTGGATCATTGAATTTAATATTAATCTAAGTTTGGGTGGAAAGGTTTTATTAAATTATTGTGTGAAGCTTAACTAATAGTTCTTACTTCACACTATTTTATTTTATATCCTAACTGAATTTTCTTTTTTTTTTCTACCAAAAATACTATTACTTCGTTAAACTAATATTACTTATTGATAAAAATGTTTTAGTAAGTTGTTATGATCCTTTTGTCCGAATTTAATAGTCGTCGTTACTGGACTGTATCACTTCGTGTGGTCCAGTCCAGACTAAATTTATTTTTCCTAGTATGGTTTCTCAGTAATACTTTATCACCTATTTTAAAAATTATAGGGTGGATCCCTTTGTCGTATTGAATTTTAGCTAATTTCTTCGCTTTTTCCTGATTTTCCCTCACTAACTCGTGTGACCTTTGTAGTTGGTATTTTAATACTTTATTTTTATCATCTGTATTGTATAGAGGTGATCTTTTTGTTTTTAGGTTCGTAGGCATATCGATATTGAAACCGTATAGGAAACTGAATGGTGTACGTTTCGTCGAAGTATGTATGGTACGTGCATCGCTGATGCTAACCATTGGTCCCAATTTGACCCATCTTCTTTAACAAAACTCCTAAGACATTCTGCTAAAGGTTTGTGGCTCCTTTCTAAAGAACCATTTGCTTGTGGATGGTACGGTGTTATATGCAATTTTTTAACACCTAGCATCTTGCATGTATCAGAAAACAGTTTCGAAGTGAAATTTGTACCATTATCGTCACTAAAATTTTTGGTATGTTATATCGCGCAATAACTTCGCTGTAAAACGCTTTTGCTACCGTGCTAGCTTCAGCATCTGGTATAGCTACACAAATAAAAAATTTGGAAAAATAATCTTGAAATGTAAGTATGTATTTGTTTCCAGATGTCGTCTCTGGAAGAATTCCTACCATGTCCATATATACCTTTTCAAATGGCTTAGATGGTGTATCAGTTAATATCATTGGCATTTTCGTGAGCCTTGAGCTCTTGTTAGTTTGACATTTTTTACAATTTTTAACATATTCTTTAATCTGGCTTCGCATACCTTTCCACCTGTACTGTCTTCTAATCCTGAAATAAGTTTTCAAAGCACCCTGATGCCCTCCTAAAGGTGAATCATGGAAGTTGCGAAGTATTGTCGATATATCCTTCTCATCAGTGAGAAGTTCCGCATTCTTGTTCTCCTGATTTTCTGCATTTTCATCTAGTTCTAATTCGTCATCAGAGCTTTCATCAGGTTCTTCTTGGCCTTCGATTTCGTCGTCTTTATTCCTCGCCATAAAACGAGTCACAACCATTGTTGGTTAATTTGGTTGTGGAACTCTGCTGAGCGCATCCGCGTTCAAGTTCCTTTTGCATGGTTTATAAATTATTTCAAAATCAAATTCAGATAGTTTATGTCTGAAACATGCCAAGAGCGATTTCTGGTCTTTCAGATTGGCAATTCCACGTAAGGGCTGATGGTCAGTGTAGACGATAGCCAAGAATTCCTTTTCAATGGTGGAATATCTTTCTCAGTATCACTGAGCACCCTGCTCGCAAAGGCTATTGGTCGATCTTTTCCAATTTCACCTTGCGATAGAACTGCACCTACAGCCTCGTTGCTGGCATCTGTTGTTAACACAAAAGGGTTAGAAAAATCTGGGTAGGCTAAAATTGCCGGAGAGCAAATTGCTTGCTTTAAATCCTCAAAAGATTTCTGACATTTTTCTCTCCATTCAAATTTCGCGTCTTTCCTGAGTAGTTTGATGATTGGCAGTGCCATACTAGACATATTCTCAACAAATTTTCGGTAATAATTTACTAAACCTAGAAATGCCTGAACATCTTTCTTATTTTTTGGCACAGGAATATTTTTAACACATTCCACCTTACCAGGGTCTGGTAACGCTCCTTCCTCAGTGCACTTATGGCCTAGGTAAATTATCTCTTTTCGTAGAAACTGGCACTTTTCTGTATTTAACTTCAAGTTATGTTTATGTAAAAGTCCAAATACTCTTCGTAAACGCGACTCATGTTGTGCCAAGTTCCGACCATAGACGACGATGTCATCCAAGTAGACAAAACAATCTATACCTTGAAGTCCTGTTAGTACATGGTTCATTAGTCTTTGGAAGGTGGCAGGGGCTCCTGTTAAGCCGAAAGGCATTCTGTTAAATTCATAGTGCCCAACACCTGTACTAAACGCTGTTTTTTCTCTGTCTGATTCTTTCAATAACACTTGATGATACCCACTGGCCAAATCAAGTGTAGTGAAATATCTACAATAACCTAACTGGTCTAATATTTCATCGATGCGGGGAATGGGAAAAACTTGTTTAATAGTGGCGTCATTTAATTTCCTGAAATCTACTACTAGCCTCCATTTTCTTTTACCATCTTCTCCCGCTTTCTTTGGCACCAAAATTATGGGAGAATTCCAAGGCGATGAGCTGGGAATAACTATGACGTCTTCCAGGATTTTGTTTACTTGCTTATTGATTTCTTCCTTATGCGCTTCTGGTAGCCTGTACTGTCTTTGGTTGATTGGCACCTGGTCTGTTTTTATTGGTATTGTGTGTTTTATACCTGTGGTGTATAAAAATCGTATAAAAAATCGTGGAATGACTTAAGTATTCCATCTATGGAACTCTTTTCCTCAATGTTTAAGTTTTCGTCTAGTTTAATTTTTTCTAATATTTTGGTAACCCTTTTTTGGCTATTAGTTTCCTTGATGTTATTTATTTTATGAGCTATGTCGTATTCTTCGTGTTCTGAATGATTAAATTTAATTATATTAATTTTAAGCTTATTATTTACAATATATGAATCTATATTCGTATTGAGGATTGGGACATAAACTGTGTTGTCCGTCACACTGCCCAATGTCTCCCCTAAATATATTCCAGGAGATACTTCCTGTTTCTCTACTATAATTGTTTCAAAATTCGTATTTACTTTAATAGGGACTACCTTCATAGTTCTCCCAGGTACTACAACCTCACTGGTGTGTTGTATTCTATTACCCTCGTTCACCGGTTTGAGAGGTAAAGTTATCAAACACTGTTTTCGTTCACCAAAGAAAATCAGCTTCTTTTTCATAGTATTGATAACCGATCGGTTCTATAAATTGTCTATACCTAGGATACCATCTGCAGGTATCCCTCTCTCTTCAGAGATTAAGTGTAGTTCTAAAATCAAATCTTTCGTCCTCTCATGTTGGACTGCTACTGACCCTAATGTGGTGACAAATACTCCGAATGCACCACTAAGATTTTTGCTTAAATGTCGCTTCTTGCTAACAGATTCATCAATTACTGATGACTTTATTAAAATGGTATCTGCCCCAAAATCTACAAGTAAAATGAGTTTTCCATTTTTTGCTTCCTCACACGGAAACTCAATGAACAAATCATCTACATCAGAGACTCCCAAACAGTAGCCATGTTTGTTATTACTGGATGGGAAAGATGGTTCAACAATCCCCCTGGACGCTTGAATACCAACTTCCGCCATCTTGCTATCTAACTTGGAGGGTGTGTCAACAATCTCTAAGGACGCATGACTGACATCTTCCATTTCAACTGGCCTACTTTTAGCAAAATTTTGGGGTTCCCGGTTTATTGGCCGTACCTGGCCCCCGTAGTTTCCCTGGGTTTTTCCAATTCTTTGCGTTTATAACAGTCGGCGATCCTGTGTCCCGGCTTCTTACAGAAAAACATTTGGTCTCAGAATTTCCGCGATTAGGGCTTTTGCTTTCTTGACCTCCCTTAGTAGGTGCAGGTGTTTGATTGCCTTTTCCTTCTGACCTGTTGTTGCTAAAAGGTGTGCATCACAAATTGAACTCATGTCCGTAGTTTTTACACTTTATGCAATAGGACATGTTTTTTCTCTTAAAACAGTTGTGCCCATTTTTGTCGCAGAAAGAGCAGGTAGGAACTTTCCTTTGGCTATTTTGGGGACTTACGTTATTATTTTGATATTTGTCCATTTCAAATGGCATCATGTCATTTCTGTTCTGGTGAAATGCCACTGTATTATTGGCCTCAGTCTGGTGAACGTTGTTTGAGTATAGTGAGCACATATTAAACTGATTGAATCGCTGTCCTCTTTCGAGCAGAATACCCGTGTTTACGGCCTCCTCTACTAATTATTCTAACGTGCCCGTCTTACCTAGCATATGAGTTTTTAACAATGGTCTTGAAGGCCTGATATAATAGATGTCTTCGCATACCCCTCTAGTTCTTTTAACAACGCTTGGTCTCCGATCTATTCTTAATACACTGTATCGCCGTGGATTGTATATCACCTAATCTTCTTGAAAAAACACGTATATCTTCCTGAGGTAGTTGGCGTGCGACTTGTATTTGGTGCGTGAGCGGTTCCAGGCGAACGGTCTTCAAATATGTGTTTCGCAGAAGTGTATACAATTCTCCTATATTAGCGAATTTCTTACTTAGCACCAAGTTATAAGCATCACCATATAGTCGCTGTTTTATACAAGCTACGAAATCTTCCAACTCGTCGGGTTTTATGGCTTTTCTTGCTAATTCGCACCCAGAAATGAACTGGTGTACTTCGGTCCTCAAATCTTTAGACTCCGTTTCAGTGAGTACTGGGACTAGTCTACTGACGATCTGTGCAATTCCGTCAATACGCATTTTTAGCTTTAACTGAGGTTGTACTTCTGGTTGTGTTTTTCGTACTGGTGTACGGCGACGAAGAGGTGTCTCCTGTGCTATGCACCGTTCTCTTTCGAGATTCTTCTCTTTTGCCTGGAGTGCACTTAGCTGCTCAGAGTCAACCGAGTTTCTGAGCCTTTTCTCTATAAATTCTTCTGAAATGCCCTTTTCTTTTAGTAAATCTTCTAATTCCTTATTTCTATTAAGAGTCTTAGTAATCTCTACTTCCAGCTGTTTTGCGTCGGATCCCCGTTTTGCGATCTGAGTTCGCAGAGCCATAATTTGTACCTCTGCTGTCTCTAAATCGTCCTTTTGTTTTGAGGTTGCTTCAGCCTGGCTTTTTAATAGTTCTTTTAGCTCGGTTAACGTGGCGTCTAATTCCTGAATTGGAGTTAGTACCTTTCCGTGATGCACCTTTGATTTTATGAGCTGGAATTGCTCGTATGTGCTGTGTTGCTTAATCAAGCTCCACACGAAGTCGATTGATTCGGTTATTGCCACGTCTAGCTCTGTTGCTAATGATTCGTAGGATTTCTTGTCCATTAGACCACAAAAGGCAAACACACACTAGAATCAGGTCCTGTACTGCGTTAAACGTTCAACGTAAAACACCTTGTATATACAAGATATTTCGCAGTATCCTACCGGCTGCGCCAAAATGTTGTGTACTATTTTTCCACAACACTTACTAAAAGACACACTGAATATGCTGTGAAATTGCTATACCTTTTAGAAATATCCAATAAAAAAGCTTGTTAAAAAAAAAAAAAACTAACTAAGTACCTAGCTCACAAGATTAACATCTACACCTAAGCTCCTAAATATCCCTCGAGTCTAACACACTCGTTGACTGAAATAAAACAATTATATTTTATTAAGGATACTTGCGGTTTCTACTTTATTGCTGGTGTTTTATATTTTTCACTTTTACACTAATACTGAAGGGCCTCGTAAGGATCGCAGTATTTACACTTTTCTTAATGCTAACACTTCGATGTAAGACTCAGAACTGAACAACCACTGTACAAAATACAGCTTGTGCAAGAACAAGTCATCAAAAATTGGACCCAATGGATGGACCATCTGAGACGTAGCAGCGGCCAACATTTGAAAGACATAATCTTCAAAAAATAAATGCCAAAGAATGTTCTTTCAAATGATAATAAACCTTCCCCATGCAATTAGAATTTTCTGTGTTTTTTTCTTCGAAAAAGTTGGGAACCTCGAAATGGATCACGCTTTATTTTCATTGTAATTTTGCAATTTTGTTTATATATTCGATTTTTTCCTCACTTATGATTTTACGTGTATTTTAGATTTTAGTTTTATATTATTTTTAACTTATCTATACTTATTATATATTTTGTTAGAGGGAGATTCGCGCACTGTTCTAAATGGGGGAGAGATCAATAATAGAAAAAATATAAAAAAATATAAACGAAAAGAAGGACATATAATGTCATTTTTTTCCCTATCCCAAATACGGAAAAAAATGAGTGAGAGAGAGGGAGAGACAGAGGAGTGGGGAATGATAGAAGTGAGTGGAGAACTGGCATAATTGGTAATTCCAGATCGCCCACTTACCTCTAATTATAATAACAGTGCGCGAGGTATTCTGGCGTCGACAATAGTATCTAATATAGAAATATATGTTTTGCTTCATTCATTCGGTCCACTCCACTGGGAAATCTAATGAAATTTCCCAGATGCAAAGCAATTCTTTGACTTATATTTTTGATAACTCTGCTTACGGTTGTCTGTGATAAACCATGAAGATCAGCTAATCGTGATTTAATTTTAAATCTACCTTACTGAACCCGCCTCGAGTGTCCCGACTGGAAATAGATACCACAGTTCAGCCTGTACGATGTCAGGCGGTATCTAGCTAAGAGAAGGGTAAGTTGGTGAGTGTTTGTTACTCTTCGATAGTACAGTATTCGGCAACGTACCCTTATCATGGTCGGTGGTGAGGGGCTGGATTAAGGTGTTAAGCGATCCGTGGCGAAAATCAGCCTGGCTGAGGGCCCCTTTTTCAAATAGCCCAGTCGCTAACGTGAGCTTACGGATACCTGGCGCCCTCAGAAATAAGTAGCCTTACCTGCGTACTGCGAATCTTTGCGCGGGCGGACATTTACTTCTTCGCAACTCGTGGGAACAATATTGATTGTAAAAACCCAAAAACCGGATCTCGATAAAAAAATCTGGGGGTTGCAGGGGTGTTAACGGGTGGAACGGCGAACAATAAGGCTTCACCAGAGGCCGAGCTGTTAGCTGCACTACTCGTTCCCACCTCTGGAATTCAGAACGAAATTCCTGCAATGGCGGACGGCACTGCCTCATGCGAAGTAGTACTGATAGCCACGGCATGAAATGTAGTGGAGCGGGTGGCGGAAAATGAGGCTTCTAAAGAAGCCGAGCTTTTAGCCAGCCCAAAACCAATGGCAGCATCTGTCGTAGCGGATGGAACGAGTCTCAAAAGACCTAAGCCGGCGGTGTTGAACAAAGGGGACGGTGTAACCAGGTCGGCAGGGAAGCCGGTTTGGAGGCAGCGTAAAATATCGGGCCAAACATCTGATGGTGTGGATGAAGACGCTCCTAGAGAAGCGGAATCGATAGCTTTATCAGGTGTAAGTGAAGAGGACGGAGTCTCCAGAGCAGAGCGAATCATGTTGAAGAAACTGGAGAAGCAGAAGCGAAAGAGACAACGTAAAAAGGCCATGAAGTCGTCGGAGAAGACCATTGAGCAGCTCTCGGGCCAACTCAGTGGACTCCTGCAAGATGAGTCGACTTTGGACCTGCAGAACTCGGGGAAGAGGTTCAGGGGCGATAGATCCGGAACCACTTTGAAAAGTTCAACGCCTGAGGAGCCTCATCCGAAGACGACGGAGGGGCCAATTAAGATGGATGCTGGAAAGGATGGACAACCGACCCTTGAGAAGGTTGATAATTCAGACGCAGACACCGAAAGGGGCAAGTGCTCGGAGAGATGGACGGCCAATTATAAAGGCCGTCAGTCGCTACAAAAGAGGCTCAAAGTCCAAGCCTAACACGGGCAGGGTAGCTCTATGAACGACGGGGCAGGGAAATCCTACATCGGGGAGTGATGAGCGGGGTGGACTATCTGGTAAGATTGTTAACCCAGCCAACTCACAGGCCTTGCATGCAGCACCTGCGTCAAGCGGAGCAGGCAAAGGGCGAGCCCACCAGGGCGAGGAAGACTTACGCTCAAGTAGCGGAAGCTGACCTCGTTATAGGAGTTATGGACTCGTCACTAGTGGGGCGCCTGGAGGATACTCATCTGAGTATCTTCAAGGTATCTTTGTTGGATGCCATGGAGTCCCTTGAAGACGATGTCAATGACATTGGATTTGTCGGCAGCGCAAGGGTGGAGAGCGGATTGATTGCACTAAGGTGCAAAAATCAACTATCCAAGCAAAGGCTGTGCAAGACAGTGGAGCTTCTAACCAGTTTGTGGGAGGATGCAAAGCTCAAATGTGACAGCCTAATTGCCTTGCCGGCAAAGAGGAAAATGGTGATTGTTGCTCATGGCACTGCTGTGGCCAGCGACTTCATCCTCAGAAGGCTGCAGCGCCAGAACGCCTGTGTGAGGACACTTCCAAATAGATTGTTATCGGCACAGAAGAGTTTGGCGAGGCAGATAGGGCAGGTGTCATACTCACCGTGCTGTGTCCCAAGAAGGATGCAGAGGCCATCAAGATCGCAGGGGGGAGACTCAACTGCGGTCTTGAACAGGCCGTCGGTAAATTCAAGAAAGATGCAGTATGAGGGGTGCGACGCTGTTCCCGGGGTGGGAATAGTGGCAGATTCTGCAAGGAAGACGCCATTAGGGCGGGAGGTGGTCGCTCGACAGGAACCACTAAATGTGTGTCAACTCAATATTCACCACAGCAGAAAATACCACTTTGTTTTATCCACAAACAGAGGGAAGGGTTGAGGACATGCATTTTAGTTAGACATGGGATACGTGCTATTCTAATGTCTAACTTGTGCTCACCGGATCTCACAGTAGTGAGAATAGGTGACGGTGTGTGTTCATTTATGATCTCATCAGCATGTCTCTCATACGATTCTCCAGACAGACCACCTTAAAGAGAGGTTGAAGCTTTAGTGAGATTCTCTGATGGAAAGGGGGTTGGTCTGATTTTAGACTACGATACCAATGCGCACAGTTCTATGTGGGGCAGCAGCAACGAAAACTATAGAGGAGAGTGTCTACTCGAATTTATAGAAAAATTTGGTCTACAAGTTGCCAATAGAGGAACAGAACCGACCTTTGTCGACGCACGTCGTTGCGAGGTCATTGATGTGACCTTGACAAATGTCAAAATGTTGAATTGGATTTTGGATTGGGGGGTTGTGGATAGACTAAACATGTCGGACCACAGGGCCATTCAGTTTGGGGTTATGTCCGATAAAAGACATAGGAATGACTGTAGAATGGTAAGGATACCGAAACGAACGGATTGTACAAGGTACTGCGAAGTTCTTGAGGAATTATTGCCAAGGAGGTTTAAAAGACCTAGAAAAACCGTAGATGTTGAGTATCAGGTGAGGGCTATCAGCTCAGCCATGATCAAAGCATTTGAAGCTTCATGTCCTCTGACGGTAGTGGACGAGGGAGATCCCACTCCACGGTGGAATGGGGAACTGGAATCCATGAAAAAGGAGACAAGGAAGGCTTTTAATCATCACATGAGAGGGGACCCCAACGCGTGGGACGACTACAAGTCAAAGAAAAGGGAGCTGAAGAAGACTCTACGTAACCGTAAAAGGCAAACGTGGAGGGAATTCTGCTCAAATATTGAAGATATGACCAATGTATGTAGATTACAGAGGATCATATCAAAAGACCCGGTGTCAAAGTTGGGATCAAATCGCAAAACGAATGGATCCTTTACAGAGACAATCGGAGAGTCACCAAAATACCTGATGGAGATGCATTTTCCGGGAAGCTTTAGATCGGAAGATCCTCGGGAAGCCACCCGCAAGGGTGTAAACAGGAGTGAAAGATTGGGAGCTGAAAGGATAGTCACCAGATATGGAGTGATAAACGCCATTAAGCGTTTCTCTCCATTCAAAACAGCGGGTACAGACGGGATATTTCCAGCCCTACTTCAGTGGGGTGCAGAAGCTCTGGTAGACAGGCTTCTGGGAATATGCACTACTTGCCTAGCTACTTGAGATAACCCGACTCAATGGAGAAAGATTACGGTTGTCTTTCTTCCAAAGCCGGGAAAAGGGACTACTCAGAGGCTAAATCTTTCCGGCCGGTTAGCTTGACCTCCTTTCTGCTTAAATGTATGGAGGGAGTACTGCCGGACTACATGGAAAGGACAACGCTTCTGATAAAACCACTGAGCAGGTTTTAGCACGCATATAAAGCTGACAAATCCCCTGAAACGGCCCTGCACGAACTCGTTCGCGTAGCGGAGAGGGAACTGTGAAGAGATATCTATGTCTACATTTATGGATATAGAAGGTGCCATCGATAAGATTGGTTTCGATAAGCTAAGGATGACCCTTGCTACTCGTGAAGTCAGCCCAACCATTATAAGGTGGGTGGACAGCATGCTGAAGAAAAGGGCAATAAACTTTCAAAATGGGAGTTACAGACTCAGAGGTAGGGTAGTCAAAGGGTGTCCACAGGGGGGAGTATTATCGCCCATCTTTTGGAACATCACGGTCGATTCCCTACTTCAGCTACTGGACTCAAAAGGCATACACACCGTCGGGTATGCAGATGACATAGCGGTAACGGTGAGCGGTAAGTTCCTGGACACTATTTATGATACCATGAGAGGTGCACCCAAAATGGTTGAAGGATGGTGCACAGAACAAGGTCTTTCTGTAAATGCTACTAAGTTGGAAACAGTACTCTTTACTAAAAGGATAGGACTGGGCTAACAATAGATCCCCTTAGGCTTTTTGGATCGAACATCAACGTCTCCAAGGAAGTAAAGTATTTAGGTGTCATCATGGATAACAAGCTGACTTCGAATAGTCACGTCGGTAACAAGATCCAGAAGGGCAAGCGGGTATTGCATCAGTGTAAGAGAGTGTTCGGTCTCATGTGGGGAATTACTCCCAGAGCAGCGCACTGTATCTACACAACGATGGTTAGGCCCTTAATAAAATATGCTGCTGTGGTCTGGTGGCCTAAGGTCACCCAAAAGACCGCGAAAAGCAAGTTAGATAGGGTGCAAAGAATGGCTTGTATTGGGATTACCGGAGCTATCCGGACGACCCCAGTAGAAGCATTGGAAGTCTTTCTCGGGCTGCTGCCGTTGGACTTGCATATTATGAAGTCAGCGGCATTAACAGCATTATGTCTGAAGACAACCAATAATTGGTATGGATTCGGCACAGAGATGGGTCACAGGGGCATCCTGTCACTGCTATATAGCAGTGTAAACGAGGCGCAGATGCCAATGGAGGGAATGGGTAGGCTGAAGATGACTGAAAAGTCACACAGAACACTCATTGAAGACGGCCTCACACATGATGTATGTGAGGAAAATGACATCAGTATTTTTACAGATGGTTCATTAGTGGATGGCAGAGCGGGTTCTGGAATCTTCTCTAAAGAGTTGGGACTGGCATGCACTCTGAATCTGGGAAGATACGTATCGGTCTATCAAGCAGAAATGCTTGGTCTAATGCATGCGCTAGACCATCTACTGGATGGAAAGGTGCAAGGTAAGAAAATCTTGCTAGCACTCGATAACCAGGCGGTGGTCAGGCGGCTGCAACAACCTACGGTATCTTCTAAGTTGGCGCTCGAATGTGTTCAGAAACTTAATGGGTGTGCTCGTAGTAATGCGATTACTCTTATGTGGGTGAAGGGACACATTGGTATAGAACAGAATGAAGCTGCAGACTCCTTGGCTAGACAAGGATCTGAAGCTGAATTTTATGGACCGGAACCAGTAGTTGCTCTTAGCAGCGGGACGGTGAAGGCAAAGGTCGAAGAGTGGATAAAGATACTTCATCTCACGAGATGGGAGAACTTATCTACTTCTAGACAGGCAAATGCTTCGTTGAGGCTATCAAAGGGCAGTGAATCGGGGAGGGCTCTCAGTCTAGGACGAATGACTCTAAGCTGGTTGACTGCATTAATAACTGGGCATGGCAATTTCAGGTACCACCTCAGCAAAATGGGTCTTGCTGATGGGGAGGATGCTGATATTTGCAGATTATGCATGGAAGAGGCAGAGACAGCGGCGCACATAGTGTGCCAGTGTCCTGCATTGGCAAGCAGGAGGATGTCCACACTGGGTCGCCAATTTATTGATGAAGTCGAGATGTGGAACATACCCCACAAGGACGTGCTTGAAATAACGCATGATGTTATTATGAGGAAGTAGAAGAATTCTGCAACCGAACAAATAATTAACACACCATTTGAGGGACGAAAAGGGACACATATAAGTGGTCTGATTCGGCTAATCCCTAAAATATGTATATTGGTATCGACGTAGAGACGACTCAGCTATTACTTAATTTTTAGTTGCAACTCAGCAGAAAAGTCGATATTAAATCGTTTATGAATGACTTAAGTAGCAGCTTTTATAAAGAATATACTTAAGCTGATACTAAAAACGGCTATGAATATACGCCATTACGTAGAGCTCACCGAAACGAAATTATTTTGTAATGCAGGTGCACACAACACATCCTTGAGTTCAGCTTCAAATTTACCACTTTTAGCCTTTACGATACTTTTACCTCTAACTTCATGCTAACGCGATTATCTCAATGTGCTTTTCAACAATTTAAAACAAATGTTACATTACAATATAAAGGGTTATCCCTTTCGCGGTTTCAAAAGTATAGGGCTAGAATTCGACATCTGTCAAACTGAGTTGTTAAAACAATTTCTTTCTTTTTCAGTTCAAAGTCTGACATTTGCGAAAATGGATCGCTTAACTATTGCACAACGCATTAAAATTGTAAAAACCTACTACAAAAATGGTGATTCTGCCACAGCCACATATCGTGCTTTAAGACGAGATTATGGTTTACATAATCGTCCAACTACGCAAGCAATTGGCAAAATTGTGAAGAAATATGAAGAGACTGGATCGGCTACAGATATTGTAAGGCCTGTGCATCATCGTTTCGCTCGTACCACCGAAAATATCGCTGCTGTAAGTGAAAGTGTTGCCGAAGACCCGAATGTGTCGATTCCTCGTCGTTCTCAGGAATTAGGACTGTCTTACGGCACATTATGGCGTATTTTGCATTTGGATCTACACCTACATCCATATAAAATCCAGCTCACACAACAACTGAAGCCAGCTGACCATTCACAACGTCGTAGATACGTCGAATGGGTGCTTGAACAACAGGCGGTGGACGGCAATTTTCGAACAAAATTTTCTTCAGCGACGAAGCACATTTCTCACTCGGTGGGTATGTTAAAAAACAAAATTGTCGTATTTGGGGTTCTGAGAATCCTCAAGTAATTGAAGAGAGGCCACTACATCCACAAAAAGTCACTGCTTGGTGCGCTCTTTGGTCCGGAGATGTGATTGGACCTTACTTCTTCGAAAACGACGATGGAACGACTGTCACCGTCAATTCGGAGCGTTATGGTCATATGATAACCGACTTTTTTTGCCTGCTATTTAAGAATACGACTTAGAGAATATGTGGTTTCAACAAGACGGTGCCACATGCCACACAACTCGAGCGAATATGGCTTTATTGCAAGAGAAATTTTCTGGCCGCGTAATTTCTCGTTGTGGCGATATCAAGTGGCCACCAAGATCATGCGATTTGACACCGCTTGACTTTTTTTTGTGGAGCTACGCGAAAGACCGTGTTTATGCAGATAAACCTTTAACTCTTGAGCACCTAAAAACCAACATTCGTCACGTTATGGCTGAGATACCGCCCAATATGGGTCAAAAAGTGGTCGAAAATTACCTCAAAAGAATCGATGCTTGCAACAATTCGCGTGGTGGTCATTTAAATGATGTAGTATTTCACACATAATGTCAACGTTCAAACTTTATAATAAAAAAGAAATATTATGATAAAAAATATTTTACATGTGTTTTATTTACATTTACTTTTGAAACCGCAAAATGGATAACCCTTTACTTGTATATGCAAAAAATACAGTAGATAAGACATCATGATGCGGCAAGACGCAGTAATACCAATCATTAGTGCCTGTCATGAAAAGCACTAACAATTATAACGTACAACACACTCGTAGTACTCTCGAGTTGTCTCTCAAACACTCATTTATTTTAAGAGAAAAATCGAATGTATGGAATATTTCTTGTACAAGAAATGAGTGGAGTGTTCTATTTGCCTAATATTTTACTCTCACTTATTCTCATTCTATGTTTTGAGAGTAAAGATAATCATTCGAAAATCAAATATATTCACGCAGCTCTTTAATAGATATCACGATTGTTTATGTGATCTTAAGGTGTAATTCCAAATGTCTATAAACCAAATTGCACTAATTGCAATTGTTCAAAAAACGGAATAAGTGCTCTGAAAAAGATTCGCAAGCCACAACAAATCAGAGCACACAAACACCAGTCGCCGTTAATCAATTAGTTGACATACCTTTCATTGGTAATTCTCAAAAATGTCAAGATAATTTTCTTAGTAATAATGTTATTGTTAGTAATAATCCTGTAATTAATTTTACTGGATTAATAAAAGGTCCTGATAAGATACTTCACGAATATATACGTGATTATGCTAAGAGTCGTCTACGTATTTTTTTTGGATTCTCCTTCACAGAACAATTACAATCGTTCAGCATGCCGTATGAAACGTATCTGAAAAATGGTTAAACAATTTGGAAAGAATATTTTATGTTCTATTTTCGACAAACCTAGGGACATACGTCCTTATGCTGAAGTTAATTTGTTACGTAAATCGTATGTTGGTTTATTAGATACTGGAGCATCTATAAGTTCCTTTGGAGCTCGAGCTGCAGATAAGATTTTGAAATCCGAGTTTCCCATTAAGAAATTACAGTCTTCTGTTCGTACTGGTGGTGGTGGTCTGGTGGTGTTTTCGCAAGGTAACGTGTCTAACTGCCTCAACCAGGTGGGGCTAGCGCAATCCTTGTTGAACTCATCGCAAGTCAACTCACTGGCTGTCATGTAGTTTGATCTGAGCGCTATGTGATGATACCTTTATTTGTTAATGAGGGGTAGTCATATAGCTTGCTCTGCTTACTCTGTGATGGCGCTTTCATTATTATTAATGGGGGCCCTCCATGTGGCGACCACCGAGCAACGTCTTCCTGGCACCCCCTGGGAGGCGGCTGAAGTGAGTGGCGAAAATCTTCTCGGTTAGAGGTTGTGCGTTGGGTTTGGGACCCGCCACATAAAAAACCCCCCCAATGAAAAAAACAAATATGCCTCGGATAAGGACTACCGCTTTTGTTGATGACCCCCGCAAACGACAAAAGGACCACGATTTACGGATATGCACCTGGAATATCCGATCCCTTTATAGGGAGGGTGCCTCTATCCAGCTGATTGATATCCTCGCAAAATACAGAGCTGACATCACCGCTCTCCAGGAAATGCGATGGACAGGACAGGGCTGCTCCAAAAGAGCGTCCTGTGACATCTACTACAGTTGCCATGCTGAAAGGCACGAATTAGGATGTGGATTTTTGGTCAGCAAGAGACTACGACATCTTGTCTCACAGTTCACGCCTGTGAACGAACGGCTGGCCACAATCCGCATCAAGGCAAAATTTTTCAATATCAGCCTTATATGTGCCCACGCTCCGACGGATGAGAAGGACAATGTGACCAAGGAGAGCTTCTTTCAGCACCTCGAAGAAGCTTATGACCGCTGCCCCCGCCACGATATCAAAATCGTGCTTGGCGACTTTAATACCAGGGTGGGCAAGGAAGGTACCTTTGGTCCAACTGTCGGAAAATTCAGCCTCCACCAGAACACCGCCGATAACGGAATGAGGCTGATCGACTTCGCCGCAGCACGAAACATGGTAATTGGTGGTACCAGTTTCCAGCATCTCGACATCCACAAAGCGACATGGCTGTCTCCAGATCAAAGAACAAGAAACCAAATTGATCATGTGGTGATTGACGGAAGGCATGCTTCCAGTGTGATGGACGTGAAATCGATCCGTGGTGCCAACATCGACTCGGATCACTACCTTGTTGCAGCTAAGGTGCGCACACGCCTATGTGTCGCAAATAACAAGAGAAGTCCCACACAGAGAAAGCTCGACGTCAGTAAGCTGCGATCACCAGAGACAGCAGATGCATTTTCCACTCGACTATCGGATCTGCTTATGCAGAACACTCCCCCACTTGATGATACATGCGCACGGTGGACACATATATCCCACTCCATGACTACTGCTGCCGAGGAGGTAATCGGTTACCACCGGCCTCTGAGGAATGAGTGGTATGATCAGGAGTGTCGCGACGCTACCGCAGAGAAAGACGCCGCCTACAGAAAAACCCTGCGCGCAGGCGCAACGCGAGCTGTTAAGGAGCGGTATAGAGAGAAAAGGAGTGCAGAGAGACGTCTTTTCAGGCGCAAGAAGAGGGAGTTGGAAAGACGCGAGTGTGAGGAGATAGAGATGTGTACCGACAAAAATGAGACTCGAAAATTCTTTGAAAAGATCAAGCGCCTGAGTGGAGGTTTAAATCCCGGAGCCTATTCTTGTCGTGATGGAAATGGGAATCTGGTTACGGATGTCCAGAGTGTACTGAGCCTATGGAGGGAACACTTCTCCACGTTACTGAATGGCGATGCTACGAACGATTCCGCCAGTGGAGGAGAATGCCCGATAACCCCAATTACAGATGATGGTGTTGATGTTCCACCACCCGACTATGACGAGGTTGAAACGGCCATTTTAAGGCTGAAGAACAACAAAGCTGCAGGTGCTGATGGCCTGCCTGCCGAGTTGTTTAAGACCGGAGGCGATGAGCTGCTCACCCGCATGCACCAGCTCATAAGCAGAATATGGTCTGATGAAAGCATACCTGATGATTGGAGGCTCAGTGTTCTCTGTCCTGTACATAAAAAAGGAGACCCCGCAATTTACACCAACTACCGTGGAATAAGTCTCCTGAGCATCGCGTACAAGGTTCTATCGAGCGTACTGTGTGAAAGGTTGAAGCCTATTCTCAGCAACCTGATTGGACCTTATCAGTGTGGCTTCAGACCTGGTAAATCCACCATCGACCAGATTTTCACACTGCGCCAAATCCTGGAGAAGACCCAAGAAAAACAGATCGACACACACCACCTATTTGTTGATTATAAAGCCGCTTTCGACAGTCCGGTAAGGGATTACCTCTACGCAACAATGTCCGAGTTCGGTATTCCTGCAAAGCTCATTCGACTTTGTAGAATGACACTGCATAACTCCCGTTGTGCAGTGAAAATTGGGAAGGACCTCTCCGCACCGTTTAATACCGAACGGGGTTTCATACAAGGTGATTCGTTATCGTGCGACTTCTTCAATCTTATTATGGAGAAAATAATACGAGCTGCTGATCTACGACATAATGGCACTATCTTCAACAAAAGTATCATGCTGTTAGCGTATGCCGACGATATTGACATAATCGGCATGAACACGAGAGCAGTCAGTGCAGCATTCTCAGAGTTGGAAAGAGAGTCGCGTCGGATGGGTCTCACGGTGAACGAGGGCAAGACGAAGTATCTAGTGTCAACAAACAAAGAGTCCCGGCGTCTTGGACAGCATGTCACTGTTGACAACTACGCTTTTGAAGTAGTAGGGGACTTTGTCTATCTTGGAACCAGCATTAACAGCAGTAATGACGTCAGCTTGGAGATCATGCGTAGAATAACTCTTGCTAACAGGTGTTACTTTGGGCTGAGTAAGCAATTGAGAAGTCGAGCCCTCGAAGAACGAAAACTACACTCTACAAGTCTCTCATCATGCCTGTCCTAACATATGTCGCTGAAGCCTGGACAATTTCCACCTCGGATGAGCGAATACTTGGAGTTTTCGAGAGAAAAGTCCTACGCAAGATCTTTGGACCTATTTGCGTTGGTGGCGAGTACCGAATAAGGTACAACGATGAGCTGTACGAGCTGTATGCCGATATTGACATAGTAAAGCGCATCAAAATCCAGCGGCTGCGCTGGCTAGGTCATGTCGAGCGAATGGAAGAACACGCTCCAGCTAAGAAGGTGTTATATTCGGAACCCGCTGGAGGACGACGCAAAAGAGGAAGACCAAACCTCCGGTGGAAATTAAGTAAGTAAGTAAGTTCGTACTGCCGATGGTAAATAACAGATTGTGGCTGGGTACATTAAAACGGAAGAAACATTTCGTAACAGTAGTAAAATATTTATCATTATAGGGCGATGCTTTTTGGCCTCTGAAATGCACCACAAACAATGTCGCGTTTAATGGACAAAGTAATTACGTACAATCTTAGATCGGAAGTATTTATCTATTTGGACGATCTTTTGATTGTTTCAAGTAATTTCGATAGATATTTGCAGGCTGTGCAAGAAATAGCTAAGCAATTTCAGATGTCTGGTTTAACAATCAATGGGCAGAAAAGAAAGTTTTGTAAGCGTGAAATTCGTTATTTAGACCATGTTGTAGGTAATGATACCATTCAGATGGACCCTGACAAGTTATCAGCTATCGTTGAATTTCAAATTCCCCGTTCTGTAAAACAACTCAGGCGGTTTTTAGGCATGTCAAGGTGGTACAGGATATTTATCAAAAATTACGCTTCGGTTACTACACCTTTAACCGATTTGTTGAAAGTAAAACGGAAATTTATCTGGAATGATGAAGCTCAAAGATCATGCGATGAGTTAAAAGTGCTGTTAACAGCAGCTCCGGTTTTGCACAGCCCGGATTTCTTTAAGCTATTTTTTATTCAGTGTGATGCTATCAAAACTGGGGTTGGAAGTGTACTGATTCAATTAAATGAAAGTAATGAAGACATGCCAATTGCTTCATGTCGAAGAAACTTAATCAAACTCAAAGAAATTATTCAGTCACAGAACAAGAATGTCTGGCTGCATTATTGAATGTAAAGAAATTTCGTGCTTATGTGGAAGGATATGAGTTTACGATTGTCACCGATCATGTGTCTTTGAAGTGGTTAATGTCTGAGACAGATCTAAATTCTCGTTTAGCAAGATGGGCATTAAAATTGCATGGTTTTACTTTCAAGATTGTACACAGAAGGGGTAATCAAAATATAGTTCCCGATGATTTGCCTAGAATTAATTCAGATGATTTATGAATAGCAATTCAGCATGACAAAGGTTTTTCTATTGATTTGTATTCACCACATTTCCAGTATTCAGATTATAAAAATTTAATTGATCGAATTAACTCTAATAAGAATCAGCTTCCAGATTTCGTGTCGTACTGAGCACTCAACTGGAGAACAATTGCATGATGATTTGTCGTTGAAATTATGGATACCAAAAGGTCTAGTTAGATCGATACTCGATAAAGCTCACGTTGATATTTAGCAACGCATGGTAGAATTAATAAAACTATCGCACGTATACGACAATTTTATTACTGGCCTAAGTTAAAGGATGATGTTAAATTGTATATAAATTCGTGCGAAATTTGTAAAAGTACAAAACGTCCAAATTACGTATTACGTCCGTCCATGAATAAAACTGCTGAAATTCAGAAATTTTTTCAGAAGTTGTACGTTGATTATTTTGGTCCTTATCCTTGTTCTCAATCTGGTAATATTGGTATATTTATAATACTAGATCACTTTTCAAAATATCTATTTTTTTAATACTAAGAATTTATTGAATCTTTCTACCATTCGGAGAAACTCACAATAAGTATTCAAATCTTACAAACTAACTTAAAATTATGTGATATTCCCGTTGTTCCATCATAATTTGTTGAGTCGCAAGGTTTAGCAATTACACAGAGCATTCAATGTGTCATTTTTTTTATTCGGCAAGAGGATTCGGATGGTTGTGTAATTTTTGAATGTAGCTTCTGCAGGACTTTGCAACTTCCTCAGAAATTGTGGGTACATTCAAATCTCGATGGATTTTAACGTTCCCCATATACCAAGGCGCGTTTACAATAATTTGCAGGCACTTGGATTGTATTCGATATTTAAGGAATTTTTCGATATTTAAGGAAGATGCAGTGCCCCATAACTAAATACTATAAGTCCAGATTGACTTTAGGATTGCTTTATATAATAGCACTTTGTATTCGAGATTCAACTTTGAGGTTTTGTGTAACAGTCACCATAACTGATTAATTTTAAGCTTGATCTGAGTTTTCTTTGCCTCAATGGGATTGTTCCAGGTCAGCCGAGGTGAATGCACAAGTACTTTGTTAAAGAACATTGTGGAACTGATTGGCCATTTATTTTAAGTGGGGGACATATATCTAGCCTTAGTGTGAAGGTTACATGTTCGCACTTTGACTCATTGACTTTTATGCGCCATTTTGCTAACCAGATTTCGAGAGAATCGAGATGAGTTTGCAGGAGTTTAGTAGCTTCTATGGGGTTAAAGCGAGAGCACAATATTGCCGTATCATCAGCAAAGGTCGATTTGAATGTATAGTTATTGTTGGGCATATCGGAAGTGTATACGAGATACAGTAAGGGCCCCAAAAAGCCTTTTGTAGGGTCTTTCCTTGGTTTTGCTATCATAATGATTTTTGAAGTTATCCAGCATTTGGGATAGTGTTTAATACGAAGGATAGCATTGAAAATGTGCATGAGATTTTTTTTTTTGGGTTTAAATCTTTGTAAATTGCTTGGAATATATCCTTATTTTTAATTTTGAGCGTTATTGAGCAAGGTTGAGAAGTTAATTCTGGTAGTGAGGACTGTGTAGAGGGTTGTTTGGGTGTAAACGCACTTTTTAAGTGGTTTACAAAAGCCAAATCCTTCTCACAGTTACTTCTAGCCCAATTGCCGTCACTCAAATGGATGGGGGAATCAGTGAGAATTGGCCGATTTGAGTTTTTTGCTGATTCCCACAAAGAGTAGTCTGACACTTTACCAGGTGTTAATTTGGCTATGTGATCTTTCAACTCTTGGGTGTTGTTGTCTTTTAGGGCTTGCTTTAGCTTTCGAGTGTAGTGCTATAGCTGTGTTTTCAGATTCGCTAACCTGAATTCTTGCCATTTCCTTCGGAGTCTTCGTTTCTGTCTTACTAGCAATTCAATGTCAGCTATATGTGTGGGCTATAGTTTGATTGCTTGTACAAGTTAACGTAAAAGTTTATCAAATGAACATAGAACTGCTGACTCCAAGTCAATTTCCTCCCTAAAAGTGAATAATCGGCACGAGTATTGAACAAGCATGAGAACGGAAATTTGGTAATTCCATCCACGCCAGACAACGTGACTAGCAGCAATGGCACAGGTAGCTTAAGAATATTATAATTATTATTAGTTCAGTTGTAAAACTCGGATTATGTGCATAAATTCATATATTGTGTTGTTAATTTAAAATAAAGAATGTTTTTTTATGAAAATTCAACACGCAAATAATTAACTGGCGCCCGAGCAGAAGTCTCGTATGTAATACTTCCAATTTCAGCACTGTACAACCAGGAAATAAGGACCTTACGCAGCTCCAGGAAGTAAGGACCTCAAGTAGCTCCATTACAGAGAGATTGAAAAAAAACCTATACAAAATAGCAAGATCAGCATCTGTAAGACCAGCTCGCAGATACCTTCGCGAAGTACTGACAAGGATCCCCCAGGAAAAAGGACTCGATCCTTTCAGCCGGCGTTGGAAACGATCGTGTTAACTGCAGACAAAGAAGCTGCTGTGGAAAATAATACTGTAAGTTTAGGAAAAATTAAGATCACTTAGTGAAAGTGAATTTAAGCAAAATTAAAAAGTTAGTAAAATATAAAAGAAAATCAATTTAATTACATTTAAATTCACATAGTGGAGATGTATCCAATAGAAAGCTAATTATAAAATAATTTATGAAAAGCAATCATAATTAAGAAATTAAAATTGAAATAATTAATTAAAGTACATTTAGGTTCACATAGTGAAGGTGTACCCAATAGGAAGCTAATCCTGAATCTAAGAAATTAGTAGCAAAATTACAATATATATAACCAAATTACATCAAGCGGCTGCGATCCTTACGAGGCCCTCCAGCCCTTATGTAATTACATAAAGAAATAAAAAATAATAATAATAAACGGAAAAAGCGAATAATTAAATTATTAAATTGAGTAATAAAGAAAAAAAGGTGAAAGGAAAATCATTTATAAATAAAAGAAAACATTACTATCAATAACAATAATAAGAAAAAAATATAGCTAGAATAGAATGTCGAATCCTAATAATCTAATACGCCCCCCGATATAAATTTAAACGTTCCAAATCCTGCAGCCAGGGAAAATCAAAATCAGCCCAATCAATCGCAACAATTGAATATGGAAGAATTAAGAAGACAGATAGCGCAGGTAGTAGAAGGAATCATTTCAGAAAGAATACCGAACGTACAGGCTAGAGAGCAAATTTTAGTAGACCAGGAGATAACCGGCGAGGTAGACTTAAATCAACTGGATAAAATACAGACATCGTAGATGCCTCCGCGACTTTTCTGGACAGCCAGGAGATTTCAGTTCATGGATAAAGAGTGTGGAGAGAATACTCCAAATGTATAGCTCAACTCAAGGCACATCAAAATATTTCGGAATATTAAGTGTAATAAGAAACAAAATTATAGGAAACGCAGACGCGGTATTAGAATCATATAATATCCCCCTAAATTGACAAGCAATATCCAAATTTTTAACCTCACACTATCCAGATAGACGCGATTTAGGTACTCTTGAGTACCAAATGACATCGCTAATACAGGGAAATCAATCAGTATCGGAATTCTATCAAAAAGTCTATTCTTATCTCTCATTGATTTTAAATAAAATATCCAGAGGAATCCAGAGAAACGGTGAACCTCGTAACAAAGAACTACAGGGACAAGGCCCTTGATATGTTCATTAGAGGATTAAATGGAGACCTTCCCAGGTTGCTTGATATTAGAGAACCAGCAGATCTTTTACAAGCACTACATCTTTGCATGAAATTAGAAAACCAAACCTACAGAACTAACTATGCTATGAACACACAAATTGTTCAAAGGAAACCACATATGATCAATCTAGCACCACCACCACTTCCACCGCGCAAAAATAATGTATTCCAGACAACACATCAAGTACGTCAAATAAACCAACAACCGTTTTATCCTAATCTAGCATACATACCCCAACAACTGAGACCACCCATCCAAAGTAATTGACAACGAAGAAATAATAACTAATCCAACCCCCACCAAGATCACCCAGACAACAACCACCAATAGAGCCTATGGATGCGGATCCAATTATCAATACACGAATGGTAAATTACGCAAATAGAGCACACCCCCTCAGTATGCATTGAAATGACCTGCACCAAACCCTTCATCTCAAAGAGCCGCAATTCCACACAAATATCAAATAAACTATCATATAGTGCCTGATACTATCAACAATATAACAAAACAACAATACAATTACGAACAATAATCTACTGAAGAACAAGAAATCTCCTAATATCAAGATA
Source organism: Megamerina dolium (assembly GCA_963854835.1). Classification (NCBI taxonomy): domain Eukaryota; kingdom Metazoa; phylum Arthropoda; class Insecta; order Diptera; family Megamerinidae; genus Megamerina; species Megamerina dolium. The sequence continues at coordinate 34,130,982 of OY978530.1, forward strand.
GGGCCTCTTCAAATTTAGGTGAACTAGAACAAAACCCTTCGGAAAACGATGGCTTCACTACCATAGATTGTGGCAATATCAATTTTTTAGAATAAATCCTTCGTCGCTACCGTATTTCGAAGTATAAACCAAAAGCGGCGAAGTACTCAAAATATTAATAGACACTGGATCAGGTAAAAATTACATACAACCAAAATTAGTTAGTAAACCCATACCCCATAATAAAACCTTCTTTGCACGTTCCATAGCTGGAATCGTCAAGATCACTCATCATACCATAGCGAACCTCTTTAACAACCCCCATAACAATTTAAAATTCTTTCTGTTACCTACACTTAAAAACTTTGACGGAATACTAGGTAACGGTAGCCTAAAAGGACTATCCGCAAAAATTTTTTTAGAACATAATTACATGGAATTGAATGACAAGTTTCGGGTAAAGATAAAACAACAGCCCACACAATCAATTAACAATATCAATATCCGAGATAAACATATGACTGAAGAGCAAAAACAAGCAATAAACGCACTCACTACCAAACACAAAAAACTATTCCCCGAACCAGATGAAAAAATAACGTATACCATCAGAATCCAAGCCGAAATCCGAACGACGAATGAAACTCTAATATACTCGAAATTTTATCAATACCCCATGTCACTAAAAGAGGAAATAGAAAAACAAATAGCACAACTACTAAAGGATGGAATTATCCGAAAATCTCGATCACCATACAACTCACCGGTTTGGATCGTACCAAAAAAAGCCGACGCATCCGGCGAAAAAAAATACAGAATGGTTATTGATTATCGGAAAATCAACGAAGCAACTATTTCAGATAGATACCCAATACCCGAAATAAATGATGTCCTAGCCCAACTCAGCCAGAATGTTTGGTTTTCCGTACTTGATTTCAAAATCGGTTTTCACAAAATACCTTTAAAAGAAAGCGATATAGAGAAGACAGCATTTTCAGTAAACAACGGCAAATATGAATTCACACGATTACCCTTCGAACCCAAAAACGCTCCAGAAATATTTCAAAGAACAGTGGACGACATACTTCGGGGACACATCGGGAAAATATGCTACGTATACATAGACGATATCATAAATTTTGGCAAAGATCTACAAACACATCTTGAAAATATAGGAAAAGTATTCACAACGCTAGAAGAAGCAAATATCAAATGCCAATTAGACAAATGCGATTTCTTGAAACGAGAAGTACAATTTCTAGGATTCGTAATAACAAACAAAGAAATAAAAACCAACCCAGATTAAGTTGACGCAATCGTAAAATATCCTATCCCAAAAACACTAAAAGAACTCCGATCGTTTTTGGGACTATCAGGGTACTACAGGCGATCCATAAAAGATTACGTCAAAGTGGCGAAACCGCTAACGTCACTTCTAAAAGGAGAAGAGGGACGACTGTCCAAACGATATTCAAGCAATAGTCTGAAAAATTCACTTGTTTCACAAGATATAATATTAGCTTTTCCAGATTTTTCAAAAGAATTCACCTCACAACAGACGCATTGAGTCATGCTATTGGCGCCGTCTTATCGCAAGATGACAGACCAATAACATTTTTATCAAGAACATTGGCGAAAGCAGGGCACTGAAATCATTAAGAAATTACTTATACGGGACATCTAAGCTAAAAATATTTACAGACCATCAACCGTTGACATACGCGCTCAGCAATAGAAACAGTAGAATATAATTATACCCTCATATAAAGGATTATCCATTTCGCGGTTTCAAAAGTATAGGGCTAGAATTCGACATCTGTCAAATTGAGTTGTTAAAACAATTTCTTTCTTTTTCAGTTCAAAGTCCGATATTTGCGAAAATGGATCGCTTAACTATCGCACAACGCATTAAAATTGTAAAAACCTACTACAAAAATGGTGATTCTGCCACAGCCACATATCGTGCTTTAAGAGGAGATTATGGTTTACATAATCGTCCAACTACGCAAGCAATTGGCAAAATTGTGAAGAAATATGAAGAGACTGGATCGGTTACAGATATTGTAAGGCCTGTACATCATCGTTTCGCTCGTACCACCGAAAATATCGCTGCTGTAAGTGAAAGTGTTGCCGAAGACCCGAATGTGTCGATTCCTCGTCGTTCTCAGGAAATAGGACTGTCTTACGGCACATTATGGCGTATTTTGCATTTGGATCTACACCTACATCCATATAAAATCCAGCTCACACAACAACTGAAGCCAGCTGACCATTCACAACGTCGTAGATACGTCGAATGGGTGCTTGAACAACAGGCGGTGGACGGCGATTTTTCGAACAAAATTTTCTTCAGCGGCGAAGCATATTTCTCACTCGGTGGGTATGTTAACAAACAAAATTGTCGTATTTGGGGTACTGAGAATCCTCAAGTAAGTGAAGAGAGGCCACTACATCCACAAAAAGTCACTGCTTGGTGCGATCTTTGGTCCGGAGGTGTGATTGGACCTTACTTCTTCGAAAACGACGATGGAACGACTGTCACCGTCAATTCGGAGCGTTATGGTCATATGATAACCGACTTTTTTTGCCTGCTATTGAAGAATACGTCTTAGAGAATATGTGGTTTCAACAAGACGGTGCCACATGCCACACAACTCGAGCGAATATGGCTTTATTGCAAGAGAAATTTTCTGGCCGCGTAATTTCTCGTCGTGGCGATATCAAGTGGCCACCAAGATCATGCGATTTGACACCGCTTGACTTTTTTTGTGGGGCTACGCGAAAGACCGTGTTTATGCAGATAAACCTTTAACTCTTGAGCACCTAAAAACCAACATTTGTCACGTTATGGCTGAGATACCGCCCAATATGTGTCAAAAAGTGGTCGAAAATTACCTGAAAAAAATCGATGCTTGCAACAATTCGCGTAGTTTTCATTTAAATGATGTAGTATTTCACACATAATGTCAACGTTCAAACTTTATAATAAAAAAGAAATATCATGATAAAAAATATTTTATATGTGTTTTATTTAAATTTACTTTTGAAACCGCAAAATGGATAACCCTTTACAAAACCGGAAAATCAAACGTTGTAGCAGACGCACTATCGAGAATCCCTCAACAAATCAATTCAATAACAGCAACACAACACATCGATGAAAGTTCATCGCACAACCTTATACCAAGCGGAGAAACGCCAATAAATGCCTTCAAAAATCAGATTATATTATCAGTAGGCAACGACTCTTACAGGTTCGAAGTACCATTCCCCACCTTTCATAGACATCTCATCTCAAAACCAGACTTCAACCCTCAAAACCTTATAACCATTTTAAAAGAAAAACTTAACCCATCTGTTATCAATGCAATTCAAGCCGCAGAACACACGTGAGGAAAGATACAAGAATTATACCCATTACACTATAAAAATTACAAAGTCAGGTTTACTCAGAAGCAAGACGAGAATCTAACAGAAGAAAAGAGGCAGCAAGCTGAAATTCTTAAGGTACATAAAAGAGCACATAGAAACACTCAAGAAAATAAGGCACAAATAATCACAAAAATCTTTTTTCTCCATATGAATGCAAAAGTTGATAAATTGGTAAAACAATGTCAAATCTGTAAGGAGCAGAAATACGCAGACATCCTCCTCATTTTGAATTAAAGCCAACACCTATACCTAAATACCCAGGCGAAACACTGCACTTAGACATATACATGACCGAAAAACAACTTGTACTGACAGCATTAGACAAATTTTCGAAGTATGCTCAAGCCAAATATATCCAATCCAAAGCAATAGAACATATTAGACAACCTCTGCACGACGTACTTTTTCAATTCAGAGTCCCAAAAGCTATAGTTATAGATAATGAAAAGTCATTGAATTCGGCATCAATAAAATTTATGGTAGAGGTAAAGCTCCCTTAATGGACAGGTCGAACGTTTCCATTCAACACTATCCGAAATCATGAGATGTTTAAAAATGGAGAATAATGAGAGAAGTTTCACAGACCTACTCGATCGATCTGTTTACGAATATAATGGTTCCATAAATTCAGTAACAGGGAAAAGACCAATAAACATATTCTTTAGACGAAACGTAACAACCGACCCAGAACAATTCGAAAAAGCTAGACAGACGAATATAGAAAGACTTAAGACGAAGCACGGCAAGGACATATCATATCACAACAAGAAAAGGGAACCACCTAAAACATACGAACCAGGCGACATAATTTACGTCAAAATAAACAAAAGACTAGGGTCAAAGCTAACGCCGAAATATAGACAGGAAATAGTAAAAACGAACAATCTATCAACAGTAATAACAGAAACAGGAAAAAGGATACACAAAAGCAATATCAGGAACTAAAAAACAGAATTTTAAACTAATACATTTTATAGAACTAGAACAGTATGAAAAGATCATTGCAGAAATTAAATCAACTACGGACAGATACTGGAAGAAATCAGACGACGACTACAAATTCTTGCAAAACGAAATAGAAACAATAGAGAATCTAATGACTGAAATAACACCCAAAAGAGAACGTAGAGCGATAAATGAGTTAGGAACAGCCTGGTTGGCTGGCTCACCCGATCACTCAGATTACGGAATAATTAAGGATAAGATAAACGGCGTATTAGAAAATAATAACAAACAAGTAATTATTAATAAAGAAATAAAAAAATAAATATGTGGCCGAGCTTCTCTTCCATTACTGTTGTGCGTCTTAAATTTGGACAGTATTAGAAGGGACCTACTTATTTTAGCCGGTTCTGAACGGCAGAACACTTGTGACATCACTTTTTCTGAGCTTTGTCACAGAGTTCTTTAAGAAGCTTTTTCATGGCAAGTTGTTACTCTCGGAAGAATTGTCAATTGCTTGCCGACAGGTGGGTACCATTCGAAAGAAAAATCTTATCGATATTAAAATTGTTACGCATCAGCCGGGGATTGAACCACGACCTACAGATCAGAAGGCGAACACACTAACCGCTGAGCTACGGCACCCATAAATATACTAAAAGAAAATATAATAAATACAGACTACTCCATACAATGGGCAAAAGTAGGTATCATAAATACATTTCTGTTAGCAAGTAAGGAAATAGAAATAACCAAAAACTTAATGGAAGAACAAAAAGTTCCATATTTGGATATAAGTGAAGCTATAGAGAATGCAAATGTTAAAGTCACTTCAAACAAAACATCAATTCTTTACATATTAAGCTTCCCAATAATGAATAAAAAAATTTTTAAAAATATAATTGTAAAACCATTAAAAAAAAGGGAGACATTATAAAAATAGAAAATGAAAATTATGTAATTTGCGAAAACTCTATACTAGAAGTTAAGAATGATTGTAAGCAATTAAATAGTATAAGCATGTGCCGTCAAGAAAATATTAAAAATATTACAACAACTAGCTGCATATCAAAACTCTTAAGAGGACTACCTTCCAACTGCACAATGGGTAATAATCACCATATTCCGATGATAGAAGAGGTAAAACCAGGACTATTGCTTTTAAACGACTTCAACAATTCTGCATCATAATAAAATACCACAATGCCACTATCGAATTCAACAATAAAACCTACTACTCCAATGAAGGAGTAATATCCAACAATTATAATTATTATTAGTTCAGTTGTAAAACTCGGATTATGTGAATAAGTTCATATATTGTGTTGTTAATTTAAAATAAAGAATGCTTTTTTATGAAAATTCAACATGCAAATAATTAACTTACACCCTTGTGCAGGTGGCTGAGTTGAGAGTTAATGAGAACAATTGGTTGATTTTTCGAGTGCTAAGTCTACATCGTGTTCATTTCATAATACAGTACTTAGAGGAAGATGGGAATTTACATATTTCTTGGATTTCAACCAGTCTATTTTATTTCTAACGCAATTGCCTTGGGGGCTTGGTGATGTTATAGATAATACCATGGGTGAGTGATCAGATGAGAGATCATAATTACACTCTGTGGAGATATTTTTTGCATCTGCAAACGTTTGGCGACTCCAAAGTCTATGATATCGGGTATCTTCCTCTTGTCAGTCGGTCAATATGTCGGTTGACCATTTGAGATTACATCGTAGCCGTGGTTAGTAATGACTGAGCATAGTCTTCTGCTTTTTGGAATTATTAAGCGGGAGCCCAACTGAGTGTGTTTGGAGTTGAAATCACCAGCAACCAAGACTTTGTTACCAAGAGTTGAGAAAAATTCTTTATATTGCTGTTCGGTAATACTGTATCTTGGGAGACAGTATATCGCAGATATTACTAGTTTAGAGATGTACTCTTGCAGGCATATAGATGTTGCTTGCAAGTAAACTCTACTGAAATCTTCGAGAACATGATGTTTTGTTCTGCTTTTTACCAATATGGCAGTTCCTCCGCGTGCCTTACCATGCGGATGATTTGTGGTGTACAGTTTGTAATGTGTTATTCGGTAGCAATTTTTGTCAGTGAAATGGGTCTCAGATATCATCATTATGTCAATCTGGTTGAATTTAAGGAATTGTATTTGCTCCAAACGGTGCTGGCTTAAGCCGTTGGCGTTCCAGTGGCATATCTTGAGAGGACTCATGGTATTTATGGTCAGGATAGCAATGTTTACAGTAACATCGATTGATTTTTCATCATTTTTTGCATCATTGTTTGCATTGAGTTCATGAATTGGTTCATGTTCTGGATTAGTGTTTGAAGCAAATGTTCAAGGGTACTTGGCTGTTGGGTGAGCAGTGAGTGCTTCTGCTCATTATTTACATTGCTTTGTTGGAGTGGGTTTTGTTTTAAAACACTAGCGTATGAATTGGTTTGATTCTTGTTTGGGATTGCAGGGAAGAATTGTGTTGCATCAAGATTTTGTCTCTTACTTGAGTTGGCTATCTGAGATTGCTCAACTGGTTTTAGAAGTTGTTTGCTAGCGGAGAAATTTAGCTTTAGGGTTGTATATACGGGTCAACCTCTATAATTTGCGGTGTGATTACCTCCACAATTACTTCATTTTTTAATGCTCCACAAATGACACAAACAGCTGGGAGGGTAAAATATGTCTTAGTATGTCCATACTCTTGACAGTTGTTGCACTGAGGAGGTCCAGTTCTCTTATGGGGTTCTTCAATTGTGATTTTGCGATGCAATAAATAAAGAATTTTATATATGGGGTGTACTTCACCTTTTTTAGGGGGTTTGTTTCAGGCTGAAGCTCAATACGATATAACGGTTGAGGTATATTGCTCTTGTTGAGAATGTTGAATACTGTTTTGGATTGAAACCCTTCTTCCTGAAGGGCAAGTTTGATTTCGTTAATATCAACGTTGGGTTCGACGCCTTTGAGAACGCCTTTGAGGACAACTTTAAGTCCTTAGTACTTTTTATATTTTTAAAACCACTAAAAAATTTACTGCTGATATCATAACAAAGTATTTTGAAGAAGAGGTATTTCATTTTTTTGGCATACCTGAAATCATAGTTTCCGATAATGCAACTCAATTTAAGTACAAAAAATTTAACAGTCTTCTTCAACAATATAATGTCAATCATGTATATACAGCAGTATATTCGCCTAAGGCGAATGCTACAGAATGCTACGTAAATCGGTCTCTTATTTCTGGTATTAGAGATTATATAACTTCTTACCAAAAGCATTGGGATGAGTGCCTTAGTAGCATAGAATGTGCGTTACTTTCTGCAACACATACTGCAATTGGTACTTCACCATATTTTATGGCATTTGGTCAACACATAATTACAAATAGCTCAACTTATAGTTTGTTAAGGCGCTTGCAGATGTTGAATGATAGAACTATCAATTTTGATCGGAATGATTCATTGGAAATAATTTGCGGTACTACACGTAACTTGATTAATTGTCAACAGGAACGTAACATGCGTTCATATAACTTACGATCTAGTAATACATTTCAATGTAAATCAAGAGGTTTATCGCAGAAATTTTCACCAAAGCAATTTTGTAAAAGAATTCAATTCTAAATTGGCTCCAGCTTTTGTAAAATCTCTAGTTAGACGTAGATTAGGTAACCATTATTATGAGTTCGAAGATTTACAAGGTCATTTAGTTGGCTTATACCATGGAAAAGTATTAACGTTTTTTTTTGTTTTCCTCAGTGGTTAGTGTGTTGGCCTTCTGATCTGTAGCTTGTGAGCCCCGATCCCCGGCTGAGGCAGAACAAATTTAATATCGAAAACACTTTTCTTTCGAACGGTACCCACCTGTCAGCAAGCAACTGGCAATTCTTCCGACAGTAACAACTTGCCATGAAAAAGCTTCTAAAAGAACTCTGTGACAAAGTTCAGAAAAAGTGATGTCACAAGGGTTCTCCCGTTCAGAACAGGCTAAAATAAGTAAGTCCTTTCTAATACTGTCCAAAAATTTAACACGAACAACAGTAATGGAAGAGAAGCTCGGCCAATGAGCCCGTCGGGGCTTTATATATATACACGTATATATATAAAAAAAAAAATAAATATGTGGCACTTAAAGCCCCAAAGGGCTCATTGGCCGTATATATATACACGTATATATATATACATATATATATATATATATATATATATATATATATACACGTATATATATACATAAATATATACATATATATACATATATATACATATATATACATATATATACATATATATATATATGTATATATATATATATATATATATATATATATATTTACATATAAATGTATATATATATATATATATATATATATACATATAAATGTATATATATATATATATATATATATATATATATATATATATATATATATATATATATATATATATATATATATATATATATATATATATATATATATATATATATATATATGTATATACAAGTTGTATCAGTTTTGTGTGTTTCAACCCACAAAGCTTTATTTTGACAGGGGGGAATTAAACGACACTTTTAATTGGAATTGTACTTGTTAGAAATTTATTTTAAAATTACTTGTTGTTTGAAAAATTAGGAAAAATTGAGGAGACTGCGGAAAATTCGAAAAAAAAGGAAAATAAAAAATTTCAAGAGGGAGTTTTTGGTTGTACTTGGAAGGTAATGGATGGAAAATTGAAAATAAATTGGGGGAAATCAGGGATATAATTGGAAAAATTGAAGTTAACTACATTTAAATGAAAATTGGGAAAAGTGAAATTTAAGTTGAAGTTAATTTAAAAAATAAAATTTAAATGAAATAAATACTCGATATAAAAATATCGAGACAGAGAAAGAGAATAAAGTAAATTTACAAACCAGCATAAATTCGTAAATATTAATCTCTAATATATATATAAATATATATGGTATATAAAAAAAAGAACATCTATATCAAATGTGTGTGTGTAAATTGAGATGACGAAAATTATATAGATTGGGTTACGATAACGTCGTGCCGTAGCTCAGTGGTTAGTGTGTTCGCCTTATGATCTGTAGGTCGTGGTTCAATCCCCGGCTGATGCATAACAAATTTAATATCGAAAAGATTTTTCTTTCGAACGGTACCCACCTGTCGGCAAGCAATTGGCGACAGTAACAACTTGCCATGAAAAAGCTTCTAAAAGAACTCTGTGACAAAGCTCAGAAAAAGTGATGTCACAAGAGTTCTGCCGTTCGGAACCGGTTAAAATAAGTAGGTCCCTTCTAATACTGTCCGAATTTAAGATGCACAACAGTAATGGAAGAGAAGCTCGGCCAATGAACCCTTTGGGGCTTTAAGTGCCACATATTTATTTTATTTTTTACGGTAACGAAGCAACTATTGTTAATTAAATAAAAGAAACATAGAATTGCTCAATTATGAATTTGAATATTTAGTAAAAATGTAAATAAAAGTATATGAACATAATATTAATACAAATTTTTGAGAAAGAAATTTGTATATGAGTAATGCAAAAACGATAACATTATTAAAATCGATAATTGAAAATAATCAAATATAATCAAACTAACATTTGAGAATAATAATTTAATACTTCTGAGTGTTTTGAGTATAATTTTCCATTCCGGCATATATTGTATATTGGAATTTTACTGCTATCGATCTTTGTCGTTTTAATACATTGTTGTTTTAAGTTATTGAGTTGCATGTTTTAAGTTAATTTCAATAATACGTGTTGTTTGATTGGTTTGTTATATAGCATTTTTTTATTGTGATGATGCAAACCGAAGCACCATATGCCTTTGAAGCACCAGAGAATGCGTGAAGTTGAATTGTCTTTGGGATGTCTCCATTCAAGATGTGACGCGAAAATTTTAAATCATATAGTTCACTTGGGTTGCTGCGGAACTTTACCCATCTTGTATGCAATTCAACTGGTAAGGCGTCATCCCAACTTATTTTTAATTGCTTTGTGACTACCTTTATTGGATGTAGTCTTACTTTAACGCAAAAGTGGTCAGATTTTGGTAGCCATAGTAATACCAATGTTTTAATTGAATCGTTGCTGGTGCTGGTGAAGTCTAGTTTTACTTTTTGGTCGTCTCGAGGTATGTTTTGTAACAGTTGTGGATGATTTGCACACCATTTGGGTAAGTTGAAACCATGCTTCTTTAAGATGTGTATGAGTTGCTATTGTGTTGTGATGGCTGTTATCAGACTCTCTGAACCCCCTAGTCCATAGTCAACGTAGAAATTGTACTGCAGAATCTAAACTCCCAATGGAAAATTATTAGCATTTTCGATCGCAATACGTTGTAGGCATTTTGTTGCAAGATATGGAGCTGCTTGTGTCCCATAGGTAACTGTGTTGAGTTGGTAATAGTCTGCTGTTGGATGATTTCTCCACATGCTGATTTGATTCCTCTGATCTTCTGGATGAAACAAAACGTGTCCAGTAAAAGCGAAGGAGTATTGAGAATAATTCACTTTGGACGGTTGGACCTGTGTACATCAAATCATTCAATGAATAACCAGATTTCCCCTCTTCTTTGGCTATGCGTAATAAACAACATACTAATAAAACTGAATAGAGGGGATGTCAAAGCGGTGGCCTATGCCGATGATGTGGTGTTAATGGTGGTGTTAATAGTGTTAATGGTGTCAGGACTGTGCCCTATCACGATCAATGGGATCACGCAAAGGGCGTTAGTCGAGCTCAGCCCTTGGGCTATCAGATGTGGCCTAAGGTCATACCCGGATAAAATAGAACTGACGTTCTTCACCAACAGAATTAAAATACCCAAATTTGACTTGCCCAAATTGAACCATCAAACTAAAGAGTAATTAGAAGGAAATGGGGTCTCTACCAAAACTTACTTTATGGATGTACAAAGCGGTTGTATGTCAAATTTTATCATATGGCTTTGTTGTTTGGTTAGAGCTTTGGATAAGGCCTACACCATTAATAAACTTAGCGGTATACAAAAGTCAGCATGAGCAACGGCAGTCGGAGCTATAAAGTCGTGTCCCGAGGATGCTCTTAACGTTCTAACACACATGCACATGCTATTGATCTAATAAGATATTGCTATTGCTATTGCTATTGATACATTATCATAGTCAACATAGTCATAGTCAACATAGCTATGCTACCGGACAGCCACGCTGCAATTCAGGCCTGCAGTCATATCCTGCTTTCTAGTGGAACAAAGCAGATGGAGTCTCAATACACTCAGCGAACGGCACAACGTTTCATTGGTCTGGGTTCCGGGACACCGGAACATAGAAGGAAACGAAAAAGCCGACGAACTGGCGAGAAGTGGATCTACCATGCAAGAGGCTCTTGCAGAACGGCTGTTCATATCGCTGAGTGTAGCTAAAAAAGCTATCAATACAAAATATCTACAAATAGCGGATTGTAGGTTGAAAAGTCTTACGAAGTGTAAGACTAGTATGTCACTATGGTCTACATACAATCCTAAACAAACAACATTATTGATAAACAGGAACCGAAAAGATCTCTCTAGACTGATGGCAGTCATTACTGGCTTCTGGCTCATCGCAGAAGAGGCGGCCAAAATGGGGATGCCCCATTACGATTTCTGTCACCGTTGTAACCAAGTGAAAAATAGGAAACAGTCTTCCACTTCCTTTGTAATTGCCCTGCCCTTTGGAAGCAGAGAATGAACACCCTAGGTAAACCACTTGTCCAGAGTAGCAAGCTGGAATCGTTTTGTTTCTCAACTTCAATTTGTATGTGTATTTAGCTTAGGTAGTTATCTATCGGTATTACCGATATTCGTTTTTCGTTGGCTCAACAATAAAGTTGTGAAAGGTGGTGCAAACCGGTACCTCCTCAAAACATTGGTGACTCCGACGTGATCCTTCTAACGGATCACTAAAGTACATATATATTCTGGATTTTCGGCGTTATTGTCAACAGAACATATCGCATATTGTAATCGATACTACTATATTGTGTCGCCATTAGAATCGTGTTGAATATTTGCAATTCTTTTCGATCTACATTTACCGTTTTTTGCAAATTTGACAACGGAATATGAAAGTAACACGTCTCTTAGCGAAAAAGTTTGTCGTTTATAAAGCAAATAAATAGCATTAAACATGATATCGATGAAAATTGCTTACAAGACGTTGATGAAGCAAATTTAAATGTGAGGTTGGAGAAATTAGAAAGACTTCAGACACAATTTGAGAATACACAGTTACAGCTGGAGAAGGAAGATAATTATGTAATCGAAAGTGACGCAAGGATAGAATTTCTCGATTCCTTCGTACTTATTAAGTCAGCGCTAAAACTTTTCAATTTGAAACTGGTGGCGGAAGGTTCCGCGAATGATCTCCGAGAGCTTAGCGACAAGATCAGTTGTCACTTGCGAGCGTTGCAAACCATTGCAACAAATGAAGAATTGCTGAACGGCTTACTTACTCATCTTGTTACCAGCAACTCAGATGTTGCCACACAATCCAAATGGGAAGAGCAAGCGCCGGTACACGAACTACCTTTCTGGGATTTAATGGTAAAATGTTTTGAATCGAGAGTGCGTATTTTGTAGAGCGTGGACCCAGCTACGTTAATAACAGCAAAATAGGTGATTTTTAAAAAGAATTCCAATCGTAAGCAATCCTTCGTCACTATCAATCCTGTGAAAGGGTGCACATTTTGTAATGCCGTAGAGCATGATATTTCTACATGCCCTTCATTTCTTAATTTGTCATCTTCTTTGCGATTCAAGGAAGCTAAGAGATTAGAACTATGTATAAATTGCTTAAAGAAGAGCCATGTTGCCAAAAATTGCAAATCAAGTAACTGCAAAAACAGTTCAGGTAAACATAACACCTTACTTCATTTTTCACCAACTGCGCAATCGATTTCCTATAACCCAACCGTGTCTCTACAAGCTAAAACGGCTCTTGTCGCTGACTCCAGGCAGAGTCGTTTGCCTGCATCGAAAGGAATTATTATGTTAGCCACCGCTATAGTCATGCTAAAGAATAGATATGGCAATTTTGTTCCATGTAGAGCCTTGCTAGATTCCACTTCCCAACTTCACTGTATAACTTCGAATATGGTTGTTCATTTGCAAATTAAGAAATCGAAAGTTACTACTGTTATTTCGGGAATCGGACAGTCCGATTCAAAGAAAGGTGTAACGTTGTCTATGCAATCAGCTGATCGATCCTATGCCACATCGTTTTCGGCCGTTGTCGTGCCAAGAATCACTACAAATCAACCAGAATCCAATCTATCGTATTTCGAATGGGATATTTCAGCGAACATTCACTTGGCAGACCCATCACTCTTTCAACCACAAAGGGTTGATCTTCTAAACGGTGTTGACTTGTTTTTTAAATTTTTGTGCGTAGGACAAATTCTTTTAAAGACAGACCTACCAATGTTACAAAAAACAAGGTTAGGAATGATCGTGGCAGGAGGTGTCGAGTCTCTGTCAACAAGATCGTTGTGTTGTGCTGTTACTACGAGTACGTCTTTCGATAGCACCTTAAATGAGTTAGTGAAAAGTTTTTGGGAGGTTGAAGGCCATACTGAAGAATATTCGAAACACACCAAAGAAGAAATCGCTTGTGAAGAACACCTTGTTGCTAATTATCGCCGGTTGATCTCGGGTGAATATTGCGTACGCTTGCCATTTAAGGCAGAAACATCAGAGCTTGGTGACTCGTATTCAAATGCAGTTCGTCGATTCAAAACGCTTGAGAAAAGATTTGCGCACAACCATGATTTAAAGGAGCAGTACTCTTTGTTTGTTAAGGAGTACCTACAGCTCAGACATATGTCCGTTATTGAGACCATTCCTCCTGGCGTAAGCGTTAATTTCCTTCCGCATCATTGCGTGTTGAAAGCAGACAGCACCACATTTAAGCTTCGCGTAGTTTTGATGCATCTGCGCCAACTTCTACTGGATTTTTGTTGTACGATATTTTAATGTCTGGCCCTACTAAACCTAAACTTATTGACATTCTTTTAAAATTTAGCTCTCACAAGATCGCCCTAACGGCAGACATTTGCAAGATGTATCGATGCGTGAAAGTCCCCGAAGAAAACTGTTTTTTGCAATGTATACTATGGAGTGACTATCCAGATCAGGAATTTGCAATTTATAAATTAAACACCGTGACATACGGAACCAAACCTGCTGCATTTTTGGCCATTTGGGCCATGCAATAGCTGGCGTTAGATGAGGATTGTAATTACCCTCTTGGAGCAGAAGTAGTAAGGCGAGACTTCTATGTTGACGATTTGATTTCGGGTGGAAGTACAGAGAGCGAAGTGTTGCAAATAATGGCACAGACACAGCAAATTTTACAAAAGGGTAATTTCGTACTACGGAAATGGTGTTCGAATACTGAAAATGTTTTAAAAGGAATTGAGTCATCCAATCGAGAGCACCTTTTAATGTTCAGCGGCGGCAGTGATATAGCAAAAGCATTTGGTTTAGCATGGTATCCGAAAAGTGATGAGTTTCAATTCTCCACAGCCACTTCCCCCATTCAAGGACGCATAACGAAGCGAAGAGTGCTATCAGTAATCGCAAAATTCTATGACCGTCTTGGGCTAATAGGTCCTGTGGTGCTAAAGGCTAAGGTATTTTTGCAAAGCTTATGGAAGGAGCAATTGGCATGGGATGAAAGCATTCCGCCTTCTTTACAGTTTACATGGGAAAAATTGTGCTATGATTTACATTTAGTTGAGAAAATTTGCTTTCCTCGTTTTGTAAGCCTACATACAGGCAGTGTGCAGATTCACGGATTTTGCGATGCCAGTATGGCAACCTATGGAGCATGTATTTATGTTCGAGTAAAGGCTCCACACACGATTCACGTAAACTTACTCTGTTCTAAATCTCGTGTCCCACCCCTTAACACGTTAACAATTCCTAAGTTGGAACTCTGTGCAGCTAGACTGTTAGCTGAGCTGATGTTTTCCAAATTGGGGTCATTTAAGGGGGAATTTTACTGTTGGTCAGATTCGACAATCACCTAATCGTTGATAAACAGCTTCGCAGCAAATTATAACGTATTCGTAGCCAACAGAATCAGCGGTATACAGGAGCCCACTCAGGGAATTTTATGGAAACATGTTCCTTCAGAATTTAACCCAGCTGATATCATATCTAAATGTAGCTCTCCCAGAGATCTGGCAATGTCGAAGTTGTGGATAGAGGGGCCAGGGTACTTAAAAGAAGAAGAAGAATCAGCATGGCCTAAAGCCTCAATAATCGAAACTATTTCCTTAGAACGAAAACGAACCATATTGATTGCAGCATCAAAAGTCGTTGATTATTCGCTAGATTGCAAATACGTTAACATCTTCCGATCAATGCAGAGAATTTACGCTTGTGTTAATCGCTGTATTAAAGCAAGATCAGCTAGTCAGTATACATCGTCACTATTAAGTTTGGAGGAAATGGAAGCTGGAACCTGTCTACTCATTCGGATGGTACAAATGTCTTGCTTTTGCAATGATTACACAGAACTATCTAGTAAAATCAGCCGTTTGAATCCATTTTTAGACGCAAACGGTCTAATCGGCGTTGGTGGTTGCCTTGGCTAATCAAATTTGAACTTCAACGCGAAACATCCTATTATACTGCCGAGACATCATCCTCTTACAAGTAGTATCGTCGAATATTTTCATCGTACATTATAGGATGTGGGACCTCAAGAGCTACTTGCGACCATCCGATTGCAATATTGGCCTATCGGTTGTAGAAAAACTGTTGCTCAAGTACTCAACAAGTGTATTCGATGTTTTCATGCCAAACCAACACTACTGCAGAATGTTATGGGCGATTTACCTGCTGAGTTTGTACAGATGCAACGCACGTTTCACACTACTAGTATAGATTTCTGCGGTCAATTCTTCTATAAATCCGATGTCCGTAACAGGCCATCTGTGAAATGTTATATCTGCATTTTCATATGTTTTGTTACGAAGGCCCATCATTTGGAGCTAGTCAAAGATTTGACAACAACTTCATTCCTTGCTGCTTTATAACGATTCGCCTGCTTGCGTGGTAAACCTAGAGTAATCTGGTCGGACAATGCCACAAATTTCGTTGGTGCTAAGAACAAGTTAAACGAAGTCCGCGCACTGATATTAGACAAACAGAATGTCAGCACAGTCCAAATCAATGCCTTGATGACGGTATTGATTGGCGCTTTATACCACCCCGATATCCGCACTTTGATGGGCTGTGGGAGGCAGGTGTAAAAATGGTGAAATTTCATCTTCATCGGCAAATGGGAAGGATTGTGGATGTCGTGAAGGAAAAGGATGGCGTTGTACGAGTCGCAACAACTCGCACAATCACTGGAATCACCAGTCGAGCAATTACGAAGCTTTGCTTACTTCCAGTTGAAGTTAAAAGCACTTGAAGCTTTCAACGGGGGGAGTATGTCCAGAATAGCAAGCTGGAGTCGTTTTGTTTCTCAACTTCAATTTGTATGTGTATTTAGCTTAGGTAGTTATCTATCGGTATTACCAAGTAGTACTAAATTATCATCTGTTTTTTTTATTCTAACCTTGTCGTTACCATCACATGACTGTCATCTTTTTCACAGGTTTTATTACTAAGAATATATATTGTACTGTATACATATTGTATTTTACACATTCGTTTTTCGTTGGCTCAACAATAAAGTTGTGAAAGGTGGTGCAAACCAGTACCTCCTCAAAACACCACTCTTCAATAATATTGAGGAGTTGGTAGAAATAAATATCAGCGACCTCCTAAGGTTTTTAAACAATACGAACTGGATTTAACCGTGCTGCCCACACAAACAACCTAACGAACAGTTTGAAGCGAGGATATGGTAACAAAACCGTGCGTAAGCCCTATTTGGACTCATAGATGAGTCATCATTTCAACCAGCCAACCAACCAAAACATAGCCTTGCGAGTTACATACCCTGTAACCCAGAACAGCACTCACCCAAGCACAAGCAATATCGAAGAAATAGTAAAAAAATACATAAACGATCAACGAACCTAGAAAGATGCAACGTAATGAAAAAGATCAACGTACATTGTTGACATATATAAACATTGCATCATTCTGATATCGTTGACTGACAAAAAAAAACAATATATAAACATTGCAACATTGTAAAAGCCTTCTGCTTAGTAATCAAATAAGTAATTGAACAACGAGGTCTTCTATAGCGATAAGAATAAAATTGTTTTCTTAGTCTTAAGATTCGCCTCAACCAAAAAGGTTGGAGTTTATAGGAAACAATAAAAATAAAAGTATAAAAAGAAACTCAAGTTTTTTTTTGCATTTTTCTATACTTACATAAGTGGCGCAATCAAACGAACTTTACTTAAAGATAAAGTTAATCGAACCACAGTCGCGGTAATATTATTATTATTATTATTTTTTTCTTTGAAAAAAATTTGTTAAAAAGAAAAAAAAAACAAATAAAAACAGTCAAACAAAAAAAAAAGAAACAATAACAATCACAACAATGCAAAACCAAGAGCTACAGCAGATGCAGTTGGTCTTTCAACAACAAGTATAACTTATTAATAACCTCCGCCGACAACAGCAGGAACAACAGATGCAACAAGCTCAAATGCTGCAAAATCTGCAACTTAATAATCTGGCAATCTCTCCAAAAGATGTGGCAAACCAATTCAGGGCGATCCAGCCACTAACAGATTCAACATACTTGACGTCATTCATCAAGTCAGTGGAGCATAATAATAAATGAAAAAATAAGAGGAGAACCAGCGAAGACGCTACAGGAACTCAGCAATAACCCAACATGGATCGAGTTAAAGATGAAACTGAAGCAACAATTCCGGCCAAGGACAACGTTTAGACATATATATAACGGATGCAGGGCAGTTCAAGTGAGCAATCTTAGAGAATAGTTCGAATATTTTGAGTTAAATGTATTGTATGAATTAGGGAATGGTATGTCCACCCTATATCAGCCAAGCGATAATAGAGACTTGGTGGACATCGAAAAATCAGATTATATGGTTATAGCGCACATTGGTGATGATATGATACTAGATTTTTTTTTTTAACAAGCTTTTTTATTGAATCTTTCTAAAATTACTTAGAAACTAACAATATGTAATCAAATCTTACAAACTAAATAAAATTATGTGATATTCCCAACGTTCCATCACAATTTGTTGAGTCACGAGGTATATCAATTTCACAGCATATTCAGTGTGTCTTTTCTTTTTAATCGACGATGCCCCGTACTCAGCAACAATTGCCTAGCAAGGGGATTCGGATGACTGTGTAATTTTTGAATGTAGCTTCTGCAAGACATTGCAACTTCCTCAGAAATTGTGGGTACATTTAAATCTCGATGGATGTTAACGTTCCTCATATACCAAGGCGCGTTTACAATAATTCGCAGACACTTGGATTGTATTCGCTGCAATTTTTCGATATTTGAGGGAGATGCGGTGCCCCAAAACTGAATACCATAAGTCCAGATTGGCTTCAGGATTGCTTTATATAATAGCACTTTGTATTCGAGATTCAACTTTGATCTTTTGTGTAACAGCCACCATAACTGATTAATTTTAAGCTTGATCTGAGTTTTCTTTGCCTCTATGTGATTTTTCCAGGTCAGCCTTCTGTCGAGGTGAATACCCAAGTACTTTGTTGAGGAACATTGTGGAACTGATTGGCCATTAATTTTAAGTGGGGGACATGTATCTGGCCTTAGCGTGAAGGTTACATGTACGCTCTTTGATTCATTGACTTTTATACGCCATTTTGCTAGCCAGATTTCGAGAGAATCGATATGAGTCTGCAGGAGTTTAGTAGCTTCTATGGGGTTAGAGCGAGAGCACAATATTGCCGTATCATCTGCAAAGGTCGATATAAATGTATGCTTATTGCTGGGCATATCTGTAGTGTATAAGAGATACAGTAAGGGGCCCAAAACGCTTCCTTGAGGAACGCCAGCGTGAATATCCAATGGATTTTTTGTGTAATCCTTGTGATGTACCAGAAATTGTCTTTTCGTGAGGTAGCTACTAAGCAATGAGGAGACATTTGCAGGCAGTAATAGTTTGAGTTTGTAAATAAGGCCATCGTGCCATACTTTATCGAAAGCTTGAGTGATATCAAGAAAGACAGCTGAGCAATACTTTTTTTCTTCAAAAGTGTTCCTTATCAGAGTTACAATGCGGTGGACTTGTTCTATTGTGCCGTGCTGTTTTCTAAATCCAAACTGATGTTGAGGAATTAGTTGGTTGAGATTAATAAATGGAGTTATATTCATGACAAGTAGCTTTTCGAATACTTTAGAAAGTAGAGGCAGGAGGCTGATAGGTCTGTACGATGCAACTTTTGTAGGGTCTTTTCCTGGTTTTGCTATCATAATAATTTTTGAAGTTTTCCAGCATTTGGGATAGTGTTTAATACGAAGGATAGCATTGAAAATGTGCATGAGATGAATTACTGAAGCCGGAGGTAGCTCTTTTATCATTTTACCGGTAATTTTATCTGGACCAGGTGATTTTTTTGGGTTTAAATCTTTATAAATTGCTTTGAATATGTCCTTTTTTTTAATTTTGAGCGTTATTGAGCAAGGTTGAGAAGTTAATATTGGTAATGAGGACTGTGAAGAGGGTGGATTGGGTGTAAACACACTTTTTAGGTGGTTTGCAAAAGCCAAACCCTTCTCACAGTTGCTTCTAGCCCAATTACCGTCACTCAAACGGATGGGGGAATCAGTGAGAATTGGCCGATTTGATTTTTTTGCTGATTTCCACAAAGAGTAGTCTGACGCTTCACCAGGTGTTAATTTCGCTATTTGCTCTTCTAACTCTTTGTTGTTTTTATTTTTTAAGGCTTGCTTTAACTTTCGAGTGCAGTGCTGTAGCTGTGTTTTCAGATTCGGTGATCTGAATTCTTGCCATTGTCTTCGGAGTCTTCTTTTCTGTCTTACTAGCAATTCAATATCGGCTGGTGTGTATGGGCTATAGTTTGATTGCTTGCATACCTTTGTGCAGGTGGCTGAGCTGAGAGCTAATGAGAGCAGCTGGTTGAATTTTTCGAGTGATGAGTCTACATCGTGTCCATTTCTTAATACAGTACTCAGAGGAAAATGGGAATTTATATATTTCTTGAATTTTAACCAGTCTATTTTCTTTCTAACGCAATTACCTTGGGGGCTTGGTGATTTTATAGATATTACCGTGGGTGAGTGGTCAGATGATAGATCATAATTACACTCTGTGGAGATATTTTCCATCTGCAAACCTTTGGCGACTCCAAAGTCTATGAGATCGGGTATTTTCCTCTTGTCCGTCGGCCAATATGTCGGTTGACCGTTTGAAATAACATCGTAGCCATGGTTAGTGATGATTGAACATAGTCTTCTGCCTTTTGGAGTTATTAAGCGGGAGCCCCAGTGAGTGTGTTTGGCGTTGAAATCGCCAGCAACCAAGAATTTGCTACCAAGAGTTGAGAAAAATTCTTTATATTGCTGTTCGGTAATACTGTATCTTGGGGGACAGTATATCGCAGATATTACTAGCTTAGAGATGTATTCTTCCAGACATATAGATGTTGCTTGCAAGTAGACGCTACTGAAATCTTCGAGAACATGATGTTTTATTCTGCTTTTTATCAATATGGCAGTTCCTCCGCGTGCCTTACCATGCGGATGATTTGTGGTGTACAGTTTGTAATATGGTATTTGGTAGCAATTTTTGTCAGTGAAATGGGTCTCAGATATCATCATTATGTCGATTTGGTTGGATGCAAGGAATTGAATTAGCTCCAAACGGTGCTGGCTTAAGCCGTTGGCGTTCCAGTGGCATATCTTGAGACAACTCATGGTCTGGATAGCAATGTTTGGAGTAACATCGATTGATTTTTCATCATTTCTTGCATCATTGTTTGCATTGAGTTCATGAATTGGTTCATATTCTGAATTAATGTTTGAAGCAAATGTTCAAGGGTACTTGGCTGTTGGGTGGGCAGTGAGTGTTTCTGCTCATTATTTACATTGCTTTGTTGGTGTGTGTTTTGTTTTAACACGCTAGCGTATGAATTGGTTTGATTCTTGTTTGGGATTGCAGAGAAGAATTGTGTTGCATCAATATTTTGTCTCTTACTTGAGTTGGCTATCTGAGTTTGCTCAACTGGTTTTAGAGGTTGATTGCTAGCGGAGAAATTTAGCTTTAGGGTTGTATATACTGGGCAACCTCTATAATTTGCGGTGTGATTACCTCCACAATTGCTGCATTTTTTCATGCTAGCATCGCCTTTAGATTTTGGGCATATGTTTGATTTATGGAGATCTCCACAAATCACTCAAACAGCTGGCAGGGTACAATATGTCTTAGTATGTCCATATTCTTGGCAGTTACTGCACTGAGGAGGTCCAGTTCTCTTATGGGGTTCTTCGATTGTGATTTTGCGATGCAATAAATATCGAATTTTATATATGGGGTGTACTTCACCTTTTTTCAGGGGTTTTGTTTCAGGCTGAAGCTCAATACGATATAACGGTTGAGGTGTATTGCTCTTGTTGAGAATGTTGAATACTGTTTTGGCTTGAAACCCTTCTTCCTGAAGGGCAAGTTTGATTTCGTTAATGTCAACGTTGGGTTCGACGCCTTTGAGTACAACGATTAAGCCCTTACTACTTTTTAGCTGATATGTGTAGTAATTTTTTTTTACAGCATCAAATTCCGCAATCACTTTGCGATAATGAGTTTCGCTGTAGATTTGCACTTTCGTTTCCTCAATTTGTCCTTTGCGAATAGGAACAACGTGGAAATTCTTTGGTCCTATAAGACTTGTAATTCTAGAAATCAACTTATCTGAGTTGCGTTCTCTTAAGAAAATGGGTGGGGGTTTGAAATTTTTCTTGGAGATAATATTTTCGTCACTTTCATCACCTGAAAGCAAAGCGTATCTATTTTCCGAACTAATAGGGGCAGTGTTCTGCTTTTGAATTTTTGTTGAATTCATTTGTTTTGAATTTTGTGGACTTCTTTTTCGCTTTACTACAGTAATGTAGCGATCAATTCCAGTTTGAACAGCAACTGGTTCTTTATTAGTCATCGCACTAGTTGCTTTAACTACTGGGTCATGCACTTCAGTAGAAAGGCCGTTATTTGTTTGCTTTGATGTTGTAGCTGTTGGTGTTACAGCAGGAGAAGCGCATTGTACACTCCACGGTATAGAGGGAGATAGTATATCACGAGAGAACAAACTATTTTTTTGTCTGTATTTATTGTTGTTGCAAATTTTGATGTAGTGTTAGAGTGAGGAATATGTACAGGCAAAAGATTAACACTGTTACTTTCACTTGTGCAGTGTGTATCAACTGTTTTTTTTGATAATGCACTAATCGGGGGGGTTTGCGCGGGTGATTGCAAATTATTGTTTACACACACATTAACAGGCGATTGCCGTTGCCGGGGAGGAGAGCGCTGAACACTCATATTATAAACAAATTGTTTGCAAACGATATTATTTTATTTTTTTTTTCTAAAAAAAAAAAAAAAACAAATCACCGAAATAACTCCTTGAGTTTCTTAGCGTCTTTTCGCAAAATATTAAAATTTTTTTTTTTTTTTTTTTATACCGAAAACAATAACTTTTCCGACTCTATCAAACACGTCCACTCTTATTGGTGACTTTCACGAATATGATACTAGATGACATCATCCGCTTATTCACAAAGCTAAATCTATTGGACAACGTAAGAGCGATAGATTACAATCATAGAAAGCCAAGGCAAGATAGACAAAATAGAGAGAGGAACTATAACAATACTTACATAAATGGAGCAGTCGGTAGGACTACAAACAAAACAATGAGCAGCCTAATACGAATAGACAAAACTACTACAATTATAACAACAACACACCAAAAGCCAACAAAAACGAAAACACTAACAACCAAAGCTACCAGTCTACTCGTAACATCACTGATAACCAAAGCTATCAGGGCAATCGATATAGTAACAACAGACAAAACCAAAATTACGGGTTTAATCAATCAAATCAGTCACATATGAGTGTCGACCAAACACGGCAAACCTCTGCGACACAATATATAGAGATAGACACAGATAGGATAGACATAGGTGCGGTAGCTCAGTGGTTAGTGTGTTCGCCTTCTGATCTGTAGGTCGGTGGTTCAATCCCCGGCTGATGCATAACAAATTTAATATCGAAAAGATTTTTCTTTCTAACGGTACCCACCTGTCGGCAAGCAATTGGCAATTCTTCCGACAGTAACAACTTGCCATGAAAAAGCTTCTAAAAGAACTCTGTGACAAAGCTCAGAAAAAGTGATGTCACAAGTGTTCTGCCGTTCGGAACCGGCTAAAATAAGTAGGTCCATTCTAATACTGTCCAAAATTTAGGACGCACAACAGTAATGGAAGAGAAGCTCGGCCAATGAGCCCTTTGGGGCTTTAAGTGCCACATATTTATTTTTTTTTTTAAGACACTATTTCAGAACATAACCAGTCCACAACCGAGGAAGTAAATTTTCTAACACCAACCTCTGAACAAAGTTACCAATAATATCAACAAAAATCAATAAACAAATTTTGAAGTGCCTCATAGATACTGGATCTGATACCAGCATTATTAAGCCAACAGCACATCGCGGTTTTCAGCCACAACCCCTAAAAAAAACTACATTTTGATTACACCTATACCGGAGGAATTTGGAATAGAGGGAACAGTTTCTTGGAAAGTAACAGATTTTTCTAGTAAAAAATATGATGCAATTATCGGCCAAAACTTTTTAATACCCTTTAAGGCTCAGATAAATTCCGGCGACCGACATACCGAGACATTCGGAAATCGAATATTATTCGAAAATTCCGCACAATCTTTTGTATATGAGGAAATATATAACTAGAGGAGATAAAGTACAAGAATTACTAATTGAGTTTGATGATACCTTTTTCAAAGAGGGTGATAAGCTACCGTCCACAGGTGGAATTAAACACGAAATTATAACAAAAACAGATAAATCATTGTACTCAAAAATTTACAGATATCCGCAAATTCACGGAAAGGAAATAGAACGACAATTAAAGGAAATGTTAGATAACAATATTATTCGACCAAGTAGCTCTCCATACAATAGCCCGCTTTGGGTCGTCCCCAAAAAAATGGATAATTCAGAAAAGCAAAAATGGCGTCTTGTCGTGGACTATAGGCTTCTTAATGAAAACAGCGTAGACGACAAGTTCCCAATCCCTAACCTGAATGACATTTTAGACAAGTTAGGAAGAGTATTTCACGATGTTGGACCTTGCAAAGGGTTTCCACCAGATAGAAGTAAAGGAAGAACACAGACCCAAGACCGCGTTTTCATCACCGCTAGGGCATTACGAATTCGTAAGAATGCCCTTCGGCTTGAAGAATGCACCCTTTACCTTTCAACGATTAATGATTTCTGTACTAAAGGAACACATTAATAGAATTTGCGTCGTATATATGGACGACATACCAATATTCCCTTGAGGAACATATAAACAGCATAAAATCTATTTTGACAACACTTAGACATGCACAATTAAAAGTCCAACCGGACAATTGTAACTTTCTTAAGAAAGAAACACTTTTCCTAGGTCATGTCCTTACTCTACAAGGGATTAAGCCAGACACAAAAAAATAGAAATAATTCAAAATTTAAAACTTCCCAGTACCCAAAAACAGATCAAGTCTTTCTTAGACATGACAGGATTCTACAGAAAATTTATTAAAGATTAAGCAAAAATAGCGAATCCAATGATAAAATACCTTCAGAAAGAGGAAAAAGTAAACAAAAACGATCCGAATTATATTTATGCTTTCGAAAAATTAAAGGATATTGTGACCAAAACACCAATCCTTAGATACCCCAATTTTGCACGTCGGTTCAAATTGATCACCGACGCAAGTAACTCTGCTCTGGGAGCAGTGTTAACCCAAGACGCACATCCGACAGCTTTTGCATCACGTACACTGAATAAACACGAACGAAATTATTCAGCAGTTGAAAAAGAGTTACTTGCCATCGTATGGGCGGTCAAATATTTTAGACCATATATCTATGACCGAGAATTCGACCTCCAAAGTGACCATCAACCACTTAAGTGGCTTTTCAGGTAAAGATATAAACCCTAAATTGCAAAGATGGTTATTACAATTGGGAGAATACAATGCTAAGATAGACTATATAAAAGGGAAAGATAATAAAATTGCGGACTTTTTAAGTGAAATAAATGCCAGTACCTCGGAAATAAGTTACCTGAATGATTTACCGCTCAATGGCAATGAAGAGCCTAGCTCATTGAATTTAGAAACAGTCCACTCTCAAGAGGAGGAGCTAAATAACCACATCCCTATATTGGATATGATCATTAATAGATTTAGACAACAAATTATCCTACAGGATGAAAAGGATAAACCATATGAAACTATATTTGGAAATAAGAGAATTTTCATTGACCAAAATGGCTGTTTGCAAGGAAATATTCCGAATCTTCTTCCTCAGCACTTTTGTGGTGGAAAGATAGCCATTTACTCCCAAGTTAATGATCATGAGTACAACAAGCTCCAACAAATACTAATATCAACATTTCAAAATAATCAATATAAATTTGTAAAGTGTTCTTATTTAGCAGTAGACATAGAAAATGAGGACGAAATTCTAAAACAAATATCACTTTTCCACAAAGATGAAGAAGGCCATGCCGGTATCATACCGACATATGAAGGAATCAAAATTAAAATATATAACACAACACTTAAAGAAAGTATACACAAAGTCATAAACAATTGCGGAATATGTAATGGTGGAAAGTATGACAAAAAACTCATTAAAAACAAGTTTTACCTGACTGATACACCAACGACCACAAACGAAATAGTCCATAGTCCACCTATATAAACAGTAAACAAACATTTATTATCTTCATTGACAAATTTTCTATATATACAATCTGCTTTCCGTTAATGGATAGAAATAGCCGTACATTAGTATCTAAAATCCAAGAATTCATGGCAATTAAAGGCAAAATTAAAAGTTTGTTTTCGATAACGAATTTAACGTAAAAACGTAAAAAAATTTCTAGCACAGGAGAATGTCGAGTTTCATTTCTCAAAACCTAATAGCCACACAGGAAACGCAGATGCCGAGAGACTAAATAACACTATCATAGAAAAAATCAGAACTTTAAACATAGCAAATAAAATTCCAATTATTGAACAAATGAACAATGCCATTTATTGGTACAATAACACACACCATTCCACAATAAAATGCACACCCTTTGACGCTCAAAATAATAGAGTAAAACATTACACATTATACGAACACCTAAAGAAACAAAAAGAGAACACCATAAGAAGAGCAAATAGAGATAGAGAAAAATACACCGAACTTAGAAGAAAGGGATATATTAAAAATTACAAAAATGTCAGACATAAAGAAACTCCAAAATTTGTACACAAACCAATAGAAAATATCCATAGCAGTAACATCAAACGACCGCTTAAATACGAATCAATTCCAGGTCACGCAAGCGACCATCCTACTACTGATAATGTGCCTTACCACAGCAGCACAGGTCCAAGTAATACCGGTACATAACAACCAAGGGTTTGTGTCGATCATAACAGTCGAAGAGGAGGTAGCCAACAACACCAACATCGTACTTCATGTCATAAATCCATTCGAAATAGAAATAATCATCAACGAGATTGAGCAAAATATTAACCTATTATACCTAAACAATAGAACGTCAATAAAAATCGTAATACAAAATATTAGGACAAAATTAAAAACCCTAATACCATCAAAACACAGACAGAAAAGAGGCCTTTTAAATGTGGTGGGATCAGCCGAAAATGATTGTTCGGAGTAATGGATGAGGAGGACAGACAGGACATAGTAGGTCACTTGCAAGCTGTAGAAACCAACACACACAACTCTATTGAAACCTTAACAAACAAATAACTATTAACGACTACTTCAACAGAACAATTACAATGCTTAGACAAACAATAATTAACGACCGAACGAAAATACAGTCCTTACTCAACACAATCAGCAGAGGAGATTACGAAGTGGTAAAAACACTAATTTACTTTGAACAAGTACAGAAATTACAACATCTCAAAGACAAAATAGAAACAATTCAGGATAGTATAGCATCCGCCAAGTTCAATTTAGCGCACTCATCAATTCTAACCGCGGAAGAAATAGAAAAATTCAACATAGACTTTTCAAAAATAAAATGGCTAAAGATAGGAGTAATGGAGTTCAAGAAAAACCTCCTAGTAATAGCAATAAAGGTCCCAACGGATTTTGTCACCGCTAAAATTCGCTTAATATACCCAATCTCTAATGTGAACGACTACCGTATAGATGAGCAAGTCGAATCTATCACAGAAATAGGTAATAAAACATTTAGTTTTCTAAGATATACAACACTTAAGGAATTGAAACTAAGCACAAATTGTATTATAAGAAAACATGTAATTTGAAGTTCGATAATAACACAAAAATCTAACAAATTAACAAGAAACTATCATAATACAAAAAGCCGAAGACCTCGAGATTAGCTGTGAAAATACATCCGAGAAACTTACCGGAAATTACATAATATTATTTTCCAACAACACAATAAAAGTTAAAAATGAAATCTTCACAAACAGAAACATCGTATTTAGACAAACAATAGTCGAAAAAAAAGAAAAATAATAATATAACATTCCAACATAAAATCGAATTTAATGACATTATACTTAAACAATTTGACAATATAAAAGAAATAGAAGAACTTAAATTCCACAAAAATATCTCATATACCATAACCACAACAACAATAGTAGTTGTAATGCTATGCCTGGTAGTAAAGTATATCTTTGTTCAAACAAAATAAAAATAACGGACGAAATTCGGGAGAATTTCATGACAAAGAGGGGAGGAGTTACATACCCTGTAACCCAGAACACCACTCACCCTACTACTCACCCTGTAAACAAAACCGATATTGTTAACACAAGCAATATCGAAGAAATAGTAAAAAAATACATAAACGATCAACGAACCTAGAAAGATGCAACGTAATGAAAAAGATCAACGTACATTGTTGACATATATAAACATTGCATCATTCTGATATCGTTGACTGACAAAAAAAAAACAATATATAAACATTGCAACATTGTAAAAGCCTTCTGCTTAGTAATCAAATAAGTAATTGAACAACGAGGTCTTCTATAGCGATAAGAATCAAATTGTATTCTTAGTCTTAAGATTCGCCTCAACCAAAAAGGTTGGAGTTGATCGGAAACAATAAAAATGAAAGTATAAAAAGAAACTCAAGTTTTTTTGCCTTTTTCTATACTTACATTAGTTGTGTGCTGGCAAGGTCCACTAAGTCCACTAATGAATTTTGTTTCTTGTCGTACTTAGTGCAGTATCTTGAAGTGCAGGTTTTTGCTGTATGGTCCTGCCTAAAACAATTGACACATAGTTTAATTTTTTGCACCGAGTTCAGTCTTTCTGATGTGGATAGTTGCAAAAAATTGTTTGCAGAAATACAAAGGATGGGAACTGATGCTGCATAATTTGCATGCATTGTTGAACTTCTGTGTGGCTAAAGCTGTAGTAAATGCTATTTGCAATTTTTCTTTGTGTCCGAAATGTGGATGATTTGGATCATAAGCTGAAGAAGATGAAGACAGACATGATGGCTTGAAAGAAAAGCTTGAGAAATTAGAGCGCGAAATTAATAAAATAAAAATAGTGAAGCTACCACATCAGTAATTAGAGAATCAACTACAATTAAACTAAAGCCAATGGGACGATAGTGACAAGACTGCTGCTTTAATAGTGGCATTAAAAGGTAATGCATCCGAAGTGTTACAGATGGTTCCAGAGAAAGATCGTGGTTGCTAACAGTCACTGACGGACACACTCTAGCGGAAATATGGAAATTAATATAAGAGTCAATTACATAGAATGAAATTAAGACCGCGAATTTAACGAAAAACCGGTTCTGACATTGAGCGCTTATGTCATCTTGCGTTCTTTGGTAATTCGGAAGAATTCATCGAGAAAATAAAAACAGAAGCATTCATAGATGGTATACGCGACGAAGAGACTAAGCGTGCCCTAGTCATGTCACCAAGGAGTATATATGCGAAAACAGTTAGTAGTGCCTTGGCGTATGATGCGCAAGTTTAATGTGTCGACCAGTGTCACGTGGACGCCAAATAGAGGCAGACACATCAGATCTGGTTAAAGCAGTGTGTCAGGCAGTTAAGTCAGTAGTGCAGTCTGAAGGAAGAACAACTGGTCGACGCGAAAACAAATTTTCTGGTAATTGCTTCATTTGTAAAAAACCTGGACTGTTAAGGGGCTCATCGAGATTCTTGTTCTACGGGTCATTTGAAGATACTTTTCCAAAGAAACCATAGCTCTAAAATGATTTTCGAGCCACCGGCTTTTTCAAAATAGGTTTTTTCCCCAAATACTCAAGAATAGATGTAAAAAAAATGCTATTTTCTCTAGCCAAATGTGTATGTGGGGGTTTTTGGATCGAGGAATCCATTTTTGAGATCTATTTTTATTTTTGAGCACCACCAGAGGGCGCTTTCGTTCATTTTTGAATTTTATCGTTTTTTTTTTGGGTAAATTTACGAAATTTTTCGTGTAAATTGACGAATATTTGACTTTCTCATAAGACAACCCAAAACTTTAAATAGCCCAGAGTGTTTAGCGTTAAAACTGATGGGGGAAGGGGGGGGGGGGGTATGCAGTGTAGTATTTGTCAAGCAAGGTATTCAATTTTCTAACAATATTTCGTTTGCATATAATTTCAATATTTAGTTTGCTCCAAATTCCAATCAATTTGTCTGTCACTTGAGGAGTAAATGTTTTATATGAAAACATTTTACTTTGCATTTTAGCACGTTCGGCCAAGAAAAAATAGCATCTTAAAATATCCTGTTTAGTTGGCAGATTCAGACCAGTCAAATCAGAAGACATACCAAAAGCAGGAACATCGTGAAAAGGCATATGTTTCAAACTACTTTCGGTACTTATTGATGTTGGTGCGGCTTGTGATGTTGACGGCAATAGATCCATGTTTAAAATTAAATATTAATTAATTAATTTATAAATATTAAGATTTTCCAGCTAGATTTTGAGGTTTTCTTCCTTCAAAAGCTGGTAAAAATGTGATTTAGGTCTTAGCTTGAAATCTATCGATTTTATTTTTAGAAAAGCTGGAAAAAGGAACAAAATGTATGGAATATGATTTAACAATTTATAATTCGAGTATGTATTTTGAATATATTCAATACAAAGTCAAAAATTCGTCTACTTCCACAACAGTATCGTATATTTTTCCAAAAAAATGTACGAAAGCGCCCTCTGGCGGCACTCAAAAATAAAAATTAATGTCAAAAATGGATTCCGCGACCCAAAAAACCCCCACATACACATTTGGCTAAAGGAAATAGCATTTTTTTGCCTCTATTCTCGAATATTTCTAGAAAAAATACTTATTTTGAAAATCCGGGGGAAAATTCATTTTAGAGCTATGGTTTCTTTGGCAAATTTGCTTAGAATGACCAATAGAATAAGAATCACGATGAGCCTTTGGGTCGAAAAAATTTGACCCACCCTAATATATATATATATATATACATATACCAGGTGTACAAGCTTAAATCCACTGTTTTTCGGTAAAACAAAGCACTTTTTTTTTCATAGAAAGTAAAAATTAATTTATTCAAAGTATTTGCCCTCACTAGCTAACATTTTTTCCATCTTTCGGGCAATTTGTGTAACCCATGCTAAAAGAATTCCTCATTTTTCGAGGCAAACCACTCGTCAAGCCATTTTCCAACGTCTTCATACGAATCGAAGTGCTGTTCGGCGAGCGCGTGACCCATCGACAAAAACAGGTGATAGTCAGAAGGAATTAGGTCTGGTGAATAAGCGGGATGAGGTAGCAACTCCCAATTGAGTGTGTCAAAGTAGTTTTGGATCAGTTTTGACGTGTGCTATGGGGCGTTCTCATGTCTTTGTTCATAACCAGGCCTTTTTTCACCCAAAGCACGGCGCAATTTCACTAGTTGTTGGTGGTAGCGGTGAGCATTGACAGTTTCACCAGGTTTCAACAGCTCGTAGTAGATGACACCCTGCTGATCCCACCAAACGCACAGCATCGTCTTGCGTCCAAAGCGATTTGGTGTTGGAGAAGAAGTTGCTCGTTGGCCGGGATCAACACACGATTTTTTCGTTTAGGATTCTCAAAGTATATCCACTTTTCATCGCAAGTCACCACAAGATGTAGGAACGACTTTCTGTTTTTTCTAACAAGCAAGATTTCGCATGTGTTTTGTCGTCGCTCCATCTGCCTATCGTTCAATTCATGGGATACCCATTTTCCGAAATTTTGAACCTTCCCCATGGCTCGTAAACGTATGGAAATAACTTGTTGAGTAACACCTAACTGTTCGGCAAGCATTTGTTGCGATTGGGCGTCGTCCTCATCAAAAGAGCCTGCAAATCATGGTCATCACCTTTTCTGGGTCTATTTTCACGCTTCTTGCCACTCAAGTCAGTCTCTGCAAGTAGTTTCCAAAAGCACACTGTCTCCACAAGCATTCGATGCGACTCAGCAGCAGATTTCTTCAAATTGAAGCAAAAAAGTAGAGCTTCCCTCTCTTCCTGCTCTTATATATATATATATATATATATATATATATATATATATGTATATTTTATTTATTAATATATATTATATACATGTACATATTATATATATATATATATATATATATATATATATATATATATATACATATTATATATATATATATATATATATATATATATATATATATTAGGTGTAGTAAAAGGAAATCCAGGAAATCTGAAATTATGGTATTTCGCAAGGGTGGCATCGGTTAAAGAAAGCTGGGCTTTCAATATAGAGCCATAGAGGATTACTAAGTAATACTGCTATTTAGGCGGCCCAACGTTAATACCCAAAATGACATTTGGAAAACACATTAACGTACGAAATAAATAAATAAATATGTGGCACTTAAAGCCCCAAAGGGCTCATTGGCCGAGCTTCTCTTCCATTACTGCTGTGCGTCTTAAATTTTGTACAGTAATAGAATGGACCTACTTTTTTTAGCCGGTTCCGAACGGCAGAACACTTGTGACATCACTTTCTCTGAGCTTTGTCACAGAGTTCTTTTTAGAAGCTTTTTCATGGCAAGTTGTTACTGTCGGAAGAATTGCCAATTGCTTGCCAGGTGGGTACCGTTAGAAAGAAAAATCTTTTCGATAATAAATTTGTTATGCATCAGCCGGGTATTGAACCACGACCTACAGATCAGAAGGCGAACACACTAACCACTGGGCTACGGCACCCACGAACGTACGAAATACCTCTTCACAAATAGCATAAATGCAACGTGGCAGAACATGTTAGGTGAAAATAAAGTATCGTGAACAATAAAAATATTTCAAGTAGTGTGTCGATCTATTCAAGCATACGCAGCGCAGGTTTGGGGCTATGTCTTATTAAGGAAAAATTTGATGTGGGCAAGAGAAGTATATAGGCTAGGTACAGAATTTAATTTAAGATTTGAAGGTAACCAGAGTGCAGAAGAGTGGTAAGAGCAAGCAAAGCTATTACATCATAGGCTAAAAACCACATTTATTGAAGAATCATATCGGTGCAAGTAACTCTCGATCCTATAGGTACCTGAAACCCGCTGCAGGGAATATTTATTTATTTACCTTAACTCCTGCAGTAACAATTTGCCAAAAATGCTTGTTAAAAGAGATCTGTGATAAAAATTAACTTAAAGTGAT
Organism: Megamerina dolium; assembly: GCA_963854835.1. NCBI lineage: Eukaryota > Metazoa > Arthropoda > Insecta > Diptera > Megamerinidae > Megamerina > Megamerina dolium. The sequence continues at coordinate 34,164,289 of OY978530.1, forward strand.
GTCAGAAGGGTTCTGCCGTTCGGAACCGTCTAATATAAGTAGGTCCCTTCTAATGCTGTCCAAATTTAACATGAACACACAACAGTATTAGAAGAGAAGCTCGGTGGTATCACAATGGACCTTTCTGGCCTAAGTGTGTCCTCTCAGAGAGAGGACAGCCACAATAACATAACATAACATATTACTAAATTATTACTAACACATAATGACTAACCTAAGCTTGTTAGCGAGTCGTTGGACCTGCACTCCTCAGTGCATTTTCTGGTACGTTTTCTGTTCTCACGGTCAATACATTTGGATATGACATTTTTTTTTTTGAAATTGCGATCTGGCAAACGTCAGCTGTTAAAATTTGACCCAAATTCATCGATTAGTTTATTTGTTGTAGTCGTTTGAAGTAACCAACTTTTGTGTTTCTTGAAAAATGGAAAAAAGCGAATTTCGTGCAGTGATTAAACACTATTATCTGAAAGGGAAAACGGTGAAAGAGACAAAAGAAAAGCTCGATAAACATTACGATGAGTCTGCTCCGTCAGATTACATGGTAAAATATTGGATTGCTGAATTTAAACGCAACAATACCATCAACAGGAAGGCCAAAAGAGGTGGTTACTGAAGAAAATCCTCGATGTCGTTATGAATGATCGCCGAGTCAAGTTGCGTGAGATTGTTGAAATGATAAACATCTCATATGAACGTGTGTTCAACATTTTGCATGAACATTTGATTATGAAAAAGCTATCGGCAAGATGGGTGCCGCGTTTGCTCAGTGTCGAACAAAAACGAGTTCGAGAGACCACTTCACAGCGGTGTTTGGACATGATAAAGCGTAATCCTGTTGATTTTTGGCGTCGATTAATAACTGTTGATGAAACGTGGGTCCACCACTACACACCTGAAACCAAAAATCAATCGAAACAATGGGTGGAAGCTGGTGGAAGTGCTTCGAAGAAGGCGAAGTCAGTGAAATCGGCTGGTAAGGTTATGGCCACTGTATTCTAGGATGCACTCGCAATATTGCTTTTCGATTATCTTGAAAAAGGATCCACAATGATATGATGCAATGATGCAATCAAGAAAAAACGACCACTTTTAAAGAAGAAAAAGTGCTCTTTCTTCAAGACAACTTACCGGTTCACACAGCATTAGATACGATGCTAAAATTACGTGAAATACACTTCGAATTGGTTGATCATCCACTATATAGTCCAGATTTAGCTCCTAGTGACTTTTTCCTGTTTCCAAACTTGAAAAAATGGCTCGCAGGAAAAAGATTCAGCTCAAACGAAGAAGTGATTACCGAAACTAACGCGTATTTTGAGGGGTTCCCGAAATCGTATTATTCAGATGGTATAAAAAAGTCTTACTAAGTGTTTCGAAGTAAAAGTAGACTATGCTGAGAAATAAATGGTTTTTGAAAAAAAAAATGTTTTTTTCTTACTTAGGTAGCTTCATTATCAATCCGCCCTCGTAGCTGGTTGCTTCTAAATATTTAATTCTGCACCATGATTGTGGCGTTGCTATGAAGTTGAATGAATAGAAATTTCCATTAAGTGACATTATTACCTATTATCTATTATTACTTCTCCATTGTGATCATTTAGCAAAAGAATGTTGAGTGTTACTTCCTCTATCGTTGGCTGGTTGTTGGTAGTATTACAAGTTGAAGGCAAGCTTTTTATAAAATTAGGAATACAACTATAACTGGTAATATTAATAAAATTTTAGGTTTTATAATTTGAAAATTCATTTATAGTTTTATAATCTTTTCTAATTCCTACTATTTCATTTTCTCACAACATTGTTGTTGAAGAATAAAACGCGGTTATTTCCGTTTCTAACTAACTTGTAACTGTTCTTTATTCCAAGTATAAGCTTTACAGTTCAAAGCTTGATGAGCTTAATTTCAAAATACATGTGTACGGGTTGCAGAGGTAGATTTATAAGCAAGGTTGTATTTTGAGGGGAATACCGTAGATAACGTAGATGATTTAATTTCTCATCAATTGTGTTCTCATATTCTAACTTAATGCTAACATTTTTTTCTTTTCACTGGTTTTAAGAATATTTTTTTTTTTAATTGGTTAATTGCGATACAATATATAGCAAGAGTGATCGATTCGAAGCGATTTTCACTTCACAAAATTCTAAGCTTTTAAAAGGATTTTTTTGTTCTTCAAAAAGGTTCTTTGTAACATTTATTTCGAAATTTGATAAAGTAATAGAGTTATTGATGACCGCTTTAGCCCACTGTAATGAGTAATCTATCTGAACTAATTCTTCTTTAATTACTTTTGGGTTTCGTTCAATATTTCTTATAAATCCTCTTTTTGCTATTTCACTGGACTGAACTGTCTTTAACAGTTTATTATTTATTTTCACCTAGTCGATTTATTGTTAATCTGTTGATTATTACTTGTTTGTATTTATTTCTTAATAAGTTATTAGTATGATCTGATATTAGCTGGAAATCCTCATAAGCCTGGTAGCCATTTCCAAGCAGTGCTAAGTATGTTTAAGGATCGTTTTTTCTAGGTTTGAATTGTAATAATTTTTATTCTGTTATTTTTATTTTCCGCTACAATTTATTCTTTGTATCGACTGTAAGTTCATTTCCAATTCTTTTATTTGTTTTAACAACAATTACATCTGTTTGGTCACAGATTGAGGATCACTGCATCACCGGTTAGCTCATATCATTTCGCTTGTACATATATATTAATATTTTTTTACTTACCTTAAATGTCTATATCATGATCATTTAATATGCAATCATGATCGTACATTTGAATCCATTTTAACGGTATTTTGAATTCATTTGTACTCTCATTAATAGCTCATGGTATATACATATATACATATTTATACATATTTAGCCTTACCTGTTCTCTCTCTATTGCTTGTAAATTCTCTAAATTAAAATATATACCTAATCTCCAATAATGTAACATACATATTTACAATTACGAACGAAGTATATTCCGAAGTAAAAGTAATTATGTATTAGTTTATATACTTAAATCATAAGACGAATTGAATTTTGTAAAATAAATCAGTCTATCGTTGACCACATCAAAGCCACATCATCTCGTTTGTTTAAGGGCACAGCCCAATTTGATAATTCGGAACATACTTATACATATACATTTTGGTATTTATCGCGGTTGAGAAAAACGCTCTTAACCCAACAACATCACCTATATTAAATTTCCATCAGTCTAACTATACCTATACCTACCTATATTATATTTCTAAGATCAGCATTTTATTTTTGTTGAAGTCTCTGAATACTCCTTTGCTTTTCAGTTTCAATTTGGAGATATTGGACATCACTCTTTGTCCAAAAATAGTTCACAATCTTTTGTTTTATTGTAGAGTGAACGTAATAATTGTATTTACAAATGGTCTTGTCCAAAAGGTCTGGTAAGGATGAATTAACTTTTTCTGCTTTCAGATAGCGCAATATTTTTGATAAAGTCCTGTGGTAAAGTTCAATTTGTCTGTTTACTGCACTAGTAAACTGTACTGTACTAATAGGGTGGACATTTAAATATTTCAATGCCTGATTGGTCTTCTAAAAGATGTAGTATTGAAGCTGATCCTAGTGATTTTTCGTTGTTGATAGCGATTCTTTCCGCTATCCCGAAACACATCAATAGTCCTCCAAGTGGTTCTCTAATATGCTGTGTGGCTCTTGATCCGATTAATTTCGCTTGCGCGTATTTAGAAAACTTTTCAATTACAGTCAAGATTTCTGTGTCGTTTGTATAGTAAGTATCTAAATGTCGATTTGTCCAGGATATTGTGGAATGGGAGTGGGTTTCTTTCATATTTCCGGTTTTTACAGATGTGCCACTGCTTTATTATTAAGTCTATTTTCGATTTTCAGTGTGGTGTTGTCTGTCTCCCATCGGACGAGTCCCCACGTGGTGGATAGGGGAATGCTCGGCACATGGAGGGTAAGTGGGAAATAAAAAACCACTCGCGGACCAAAACAGACAAACACCTGTTTGGAGGCACACATAGCGACCCTATCACCAAGCTAGAATAGGCGTGAAATTCATCGTGCTAACGATTCGTTAACTAAACAGTCTCGGATAATAAAACCAAACCAATCGTTGACCACATTTGGCTATCGCACAAGGACTAAGATCGCCTTATGGAATGTTAAGAAACTGAGGGACAATGACAACATCACTCCCAACATGAATGAGATTTCGTCAAGATGAAAGGATAATGCTGAGGTATGGTATTACAATCTTAGGCCTAAGTAAAGTGCGCTGATTGGAATCAGGTGAATTTCTATCTCCAAACGGTCAAACTGTTTTACTATGCCCTGGCAAGGCTGAAGGTAGCAAACACAAATCAGTAGTTGGCATTCTACTGGACACAGAAGCAAGATGTGGCCTACACTCATGGAACCCTGTGTTAGATAGTTTTATATGGGCCCGATTTAAAACAAAAATAAGAAACGTCTCCATAATTCAGTGCTATGATCCAACCGATTGCGCCACCGACTGTAATTAAGATGAATTTTATAGCCAATTAAACACAGTGTATAACTGCCTGCCCAGAGGTGATATAATCTTCGTTACAGGTGAAATTAAAGTCGGCGATGATAATACCTCGCTTGAACATGTCATGGGAAAGCAAGGGCTGGAAACTCGAGAATATTAGTCATTGGAGGCACCCTTTTTGAGCACAAGGACTACCATAAAGTAACTTGGCTCTCCATAGACCAGCATTGGTCTTCAAACCAAAGAGATCATTTTGCAGTGAGCATTTGTTTCAAAAAGTATTTACTTGATGTGCGTAACAGAAGAGGTGCTGATATTGGGCTAGTACGCAACCAAATCTTGTCATTAGAATTCAGAAGCGTACACTCGTCCGCCAAAATATAATGTAGAACGTCTTAAGGAACCTGCTATTCGAACACAATTCTGCAACAACATGCCGTAGGAATACCGAGTGGTTGCAAACTCCGGTAAACGGGTCCATAGTCACCCAGTAGAACGCAATCAAAGCTGGCAGGAGAACAAGTGTTGACAATACTATCGGTCCCATCCCAAGTGGTAAAAAACAATGGATAAGCAACGAATCCTGGGAGAAAATATATAAGCACAAAGCAATCAAAGAGCAAGTTTCAACCGTGCCAGACCGAAATAGAGTGCAAGCTAAGCAGCTAGAATAACAATACCGTCAAAAGGAGATTCAGAGATCCGTGCGTCGCGACAGAAGGCGAAATATAAACGGCCTGGCAGACGATGCTGAAGCTGCTGCGAGAGCAGGGGACTCCCGAACACTTTTTAAGACCACGAAGAAAATCGCCGAAAAGAACCTGAACATTGAACACACCATCAAAGATCTAAATTTAAATTTACTGATCTCTGAAGAAGAGCAACTCCGCCGATGGAGATAACATTTCTCGGCCGTGCCTAATAGCGTTCTGGATCCGTCCGTTGACATGCCTTCAGTCTCCAGTTATACAGTCGAAATAAACTCCCGAACAAAGAAGTTACCCCCAAACTTGGCTGAAATCACATAGGCGATAAAGCAACTGAAGAATGGAAAAGCTTTATAAGGCTTATAGCAGGCTGTCCACATAAATGTTGCTCCCACTAATAATAATTACGTGCGATCAGGTATCCATTTCAAGTGAGTGGAAAGAAGGAATCATTGTGAAGCTGACAAAGAAAGGTGACCTTAAAGAATGCAATAACTGGAGAGGTATCTACGTCCTTCCGCAATAGCGAAAATCATCGCCCGCATTATTTTGGACTGGTTAAAGAACCACTTAGAGGAATCCATCAACTCCTGTCAAGCTGGATTCCGCAGTGGCTTTTCCTGCAGATCAAATCAACACGCTTCGTATAATTGTCGAGTAATGCGCCGAACATAATTCCAAACTACATCTTTTATTCATCGATTTCGAAAAAGCATTCGACAGCATCAAAAGGGAAAGTATATGATATGCTCTGCGGAGAAGAGGCATACCAGATAAACTTGTGGATCTTATTAGGAAAAGCTATAGCGACGCGTGCTGTCATGTCCTCCATAGGGGGAAATTGTCGGCATCTTTCCAGGTATTGAGTGGTGTACGGCAGGGCTGTATCCTGTCTCCAATTCATTTCCTGCTTGTCATCGAAGACGTCGTAAGTGCAGCTTTCACTAATGTGAGCTTACACTATTGAGATTAATAACACCTTCCTAAACTATCTAGCATATGCTGACTATATCTGTTTTCTTTCGTACAAGATGTGAGATCTTAAGCTAATGACTCAGGCAAAGCAAAAGAAACTAAAGGCAGCAGGACTTAAAATTAATGTAGGCAAGACTAAGGCGCTATATCTCAATAGATCTTCTACGGGAACACTGGAAATTGGAGTGCAGTAATTCAAAAAGTCGATAAATTTTGTTACCTAGGCTGTATGATAGCTGCGGATGGCGAAAATGAGTTGGATGTCGAATGTACCATAGCATAAACAAGTCCAAGGCCTCTTTTGGTATTCTTGCGCCGCTGTGGCAAAACAATAACATAAGCAGCCTTCACTCCAAACTTCGAATATTCATTGCAACTGTCAAATCCGTGCAGTTATATGGCTGTACTACCTGAAAGGTAACCACAAGGATTACAAAGCGATTGCAGAGATTCATTAGTCGTACCATATCTAACGCAGGGTTGTTGATGAAAGCGAAGCATACTGATGTTGGGACTGAAAACCGAAAGAGAAAGTGGCAATGGGTCGGTCACACAGTGGTTAAGGAAGACGATAACATCGCCTAATAGGCGCTGCAACGGAATCTTTTCCAACAGTCTTGTTGGTAGGTCACGTATCACCTGGCGCCGCTCAACTGAAGCCGAGATGAGATCGCTGAATCTAACATGAAAATAATAATTTTCGGTAATGATAAGTACAAGGAGCGAAGATTATGTATTGAGACTCGAACCATATCTCAGCAACCAAGCGCGCCATCTATGTGCCATCTAAGCTTCAACCTTCCTCTACTAACTGTCAAAATTTCATGGCATTTGCTTGACATTTAATGTTTACTGACATTCATTTTACAAAGCACGTCTTCGTTTGATGTTGAAATTTTAACATTCCACGCAAAAATTTGTAAAAGTGCATCAGAAACATTCGGAATGATGCAGCAAGCGTATAGCGATGCTTGTTTATCAAGATCAAATGTTTTTATATGGTATAAACGGATGGCAGAGAGTCGCTGGAAGATGAAATAAAAGAAGGAAGGCCAATTTCAGTGCGGACGCCGGAAGCGATCCAGAAAGTTCGTGATTTTATTACAGAAGACCGCAATGCTTCAGTGAAAATGATGGAAGAGGCCTTAAACATCAACAGAGAAACTATCCGACTCATTCTTCACGAGGATTTGGGCAAAACAAAGGTCTGCGAGAGATTTGTTCCACACACACATTGACCGAGGACCAAAAAATAATGAGAGTCAGTTATTCTAGAGACATGGTTGCAGCTGCAGAAAATGATCTAAATTTCCTGAAAACAATTGTTATGGGTGATGAAACATGGTGTTTTCAATACGATCCAGAAAGCAAGCGTCAAAGTGCGGAATGGAAATCAAAAAACTCACCACAAGCCAAAAAACACGAAAAGTTCCATCAAAAATCAAAACAATGCTCATCACATTCTTCGATAGCAAAGGAATTATCCACAAGAAATTTGCTGCTCAAACAGTTACTTCCGCATGTTACCTCGAAGTTTTGAAGCGTTGATGTCCAGAATCCGTCGTGTTCGACCAGAATACCGCGATCCAAAAACTTGGTCTCTGTTGCACGATGATGCACCGAATCACACAGCACTCATTGTTCGTCAATTTTTGGCTCGGAATCAGGTCTGTGTGTTGAATCATCCACCGTATTCACCTGATTTGTCACCGTGCGACTTCTTTTTGTTCCCAAAACTGAAACTGAAGTTGAAAGGATGCTTTTTTGATGACATTCAGACCAAACAACGGGCTTCGAAGAGGGCACTGGAGGCAATTCCGAAAAATGAGCTGGAATACGCATTTGAATCACTATTAAATCGATGTAACAAGTGTATTAAATCAGGAGGAGAATATTTCGAATAAATATACCGAAAAATTAGCAGATATCGTGTTTTAATTGTGTTTTCTAGAGGCAGTCTTAATACATAATTGTCACCTCGTATGTCTGCCATAAGTGGGAAAAATTATATTGAATCTATATAAAGAAATTGCGTGCGTCGGAGCTTAGAAATATTAGGTGTAGTAAAAAAAATCCATTATTTTTACATTAAATTGAAGGTTTTATGTGTTTAAATGGTTCCAAATGGTTCCAATGGTTTTTGTGCAATTTTTAGCTCCTGGACAATAGAAACAGTGCTTACATGACGGTCAGACTCGACGATTTTCATTATTTTATCGATATTTTTGACAATTGGCCTTCTAGAGCTTGGGGCATCTTTGACATCAAAATTACTGGAACGGAATCGACGAAACCAAAATTGCACGTGATTGGCTGTTGCAGTATCAGGTGATCAGGTCAGGATTACTAAAGCATCTATTGGATGGCTTTAGTAATCCTCTCCTTTTACTACACCTAATATTTGATTCTTAAAGGCATTTTATCATTATTATAGCTTCCTTAGTTGTTGGTATGAAATTATGTGCGGAAATTTCATCGTTATGCACAGTTCCTGTCAATGAGTTGATCTGGGGTGGTCGAGAAAGTGCATCAACGACCACGTTCGATTTACCTAGTTTATATTGCAATGTGTAATTGTAATTTTCTAATATTGACTTCCATCGTCTAATTTTGTTATTATTTTTTTATTGCTGAGATAATAGTTCATTGGCTGATGTTCGGTAAATATTTTTATTTTTGTTGGACCATAGAGATAATTTCACAGTGTGTTAACGGCCCAAACGATTGCCTACTCTTCCCTATCAGTGGTTGCACAATGTTCCTTTGAATTGCTGAGAGTTCTTGATATGAAAAAAATTGGCCTATCATCTTGTGACAGTATCGATCCTTAAGCGTTATCGGAGGCATCACTAGTCAATTGCAATTCTTTATTACAATCTGGGTATTTAAGCAGGACTTCTTCAGTGATCAGTGAAACAAGAATCAAACCAATTCATACGCTAGCGTGTTAAAACAAAACCCACACCAACAAAGCAATGTAAATAATGAGCAGAAACACTCACTACCCACCCAACAGCCAAGTACCCTTGAACATTTGCTTCAAACATTAATTCAGAATATGAACCAATTCATGAACTCAGTGCAAACAATGATGCAAGAAATGATAAAAAATCAATCGATGTTACTCCAAACATTGCTATCCAGACCATGAGTTGTCTCAAAATATGCCACTGGAACGCCAACGACTTAAGCCAGTGGCGTTCCGTTTGGAGCTATTTCAATTCCTTGAATCCAGCCAGATCGACATAATGATGATATCTGAGACCCATTTCACTGACAAAAATTGCTACCAAATACCATATTACAAACTGTACACCACAAATCATCCGCATGATAAGGCACGCGGAGGAACTGCCATATTGATAAAAAGCAGAATAAAACATCATGTTCTCTAAGATTTCAGTAGCGTCTACTTGCAAGCAACATCTATATGTCTGGAAGAAAACATCTCTAAGCTAGTAATATCTGCGATATACTGTCCCCCAAGATACAGTATTACCGAACAGCAATATAAAGAATTTTTCTCAACTCTTGGTAGCAAATTCTTGGTTGCTGGCGATTTCAACGCCAAACACACTCACTGGGGCTCCCGCTTAATAACTCCAAAAGGCAGAAGACTATGTTCAATCATCACTAACCACGGCTACGATGTTATTTCAAATGGTCAACCGACATATTGGCCGACGGACAAGAGGAAAATACCCGATCTCATAGACTTTGGAGTATCCAAAGGTTTGCAAATGGAAAATATCTCCACAGAGTGTAATTATGATCTCTCATCTGACCACTCACCCACGGTAATATCTATAAAATCACCAAGCCCATAAAGCAGTTGCGTTAGAAAGAAAATAGACTGGTTGAAATTCAAGAAATATATAAATTCCCATCTTCCTCTAAGTGCTGTATTAAGAAATGGACACGATGTAAACTCAGCACTCGAAAAATTCAACCAGTTGCTCTCATTTGCTCTCAGCTCAGCCACCTGCACAAGAGTATACAAACAATCAAACTATAGCCCATACATTCCAGCCGACATTCAATTGCTAGTAAGACAGAAAAGAAGACTCCGAAGACAATGGCAAGAATTCAGATCACCGAATCTGAAAACACAGCTACAGCACTGCATTCGATAGTTAAAGCAAGCCCTAAAAAATAAAAACAACAAAGAGTTGGAAGACCACATAGCCAAATTAACACCTGGTGAAGCGTCAGACTACTCTTTGTGGAAATCAGCAAAAAACTCAAATCGGCCAATTCTCACTGATTCCCCCATCCGTTTGGGTGACGGTAATTGGGCTAGAAGCAACTGTGAGAAGGGTTTGGCTTTTGCGAACCACCTAAAAAGTGTGTTTACACCCAATCCACCCTCTTCACAGTCCTCATTACCAAAATTAACTTCTCAACCTTGCTCAATAACGCTCAAAATTAAAAAAAGGACATATTCAAAGCAATTTATAAAGATTTAAACCCAAAAAAATCACCTGGTCCAGATAAAATTACCGGTAAAATGATAAAAGAGCTGCCTCCGGCTTCAGTAATTCATCTCATGCACATTTTCAATGCTATCCTTCGTATTAAACACTATCCCAAATGCTGGAAAACTTCAAAAATTATTATGATAGCAAAACCAGGAAAAGACCCTACAAAAGTTGCATCGTACAGACCTATCAGCCTCCTGCCTCTACTCTCTAAAGTATTCGAAAAGCTATTTGTCATGAATATAACTCCATTTATTAATCTCAACCAACTGATTCCTCAACATCAGTTTGGATTTAGAAAACAACACGGCACAATAGAACAAGTCCACCGCATTGTAACTCTGATAAGGAACACTTTTGAAGAAAAAAAGTATTGCTCAGCTGTCTTTCTTGATATCACTCAAGCTTTCGATAAAGTATGGCACGATGGCCTTATTTACAAACTCAAACTATTACTGCCTGCAAATGTCTCCTCATTGCTTAGTAGCTACCTCACGAAAAGACAATTTCTCGTACATCACAAGGATTACACAACAAATCCATTGGATATTCACTCTGGCGTTCCTCAAGGAAGCGTTTTGGGTCCCTTACTGTATCTCTTATACACTACAGATATGCCCAGCAATAACTATACATTCATATCGACCTTTGCTGATGATACGGCAATATTGTACTCTCGCTCTAACCCCATAGAAGCTACTAAACTCCTGCAGACTCATGTCGATTCTCTCGAAATCTGGCTAGCAAAATGGCGTATAAAAGTCAATGAATCAAAGAACATACATGTAACCTTCACGCTAAGTCTAGATACATGTCCCCCACTTAATATTAATGGCCAATCAGTTCCACAATGTTCCTCAACAAAGTACTTGGGTATTCACCTCGACAGAAGGTTGACATGGAAAAATCACAAAGAGGCAAAGAAAACTCAGATCAAGCTTAAAATGAATCAGTTATGGTTGCTGTTACATAAAAGATCAAAGTTGAATCTCGAATACAAAGTGCTATTATATAAAGCAATCCTGAAGCCAATTTGGACTTATGGTATTCAGTTTTGGGGCACCGCCTCTCCCTCAAATATCGAAAAATTGCAGCGAATACAATCCAAGTGTCTGCGAATTATTGTAAACGCGCCTTGGTATATGACGAACGTTAACATCCATAGAGATTTAAATGTACCCACAATTTCTGAGGAAGTTGCAATGTCCTGCAGAAGCTACATTCAAAAATTACACAATCATCCGAATCCCCTTGCTAGGCAATTGTTGCTGAGCAGGGGGCATCGTCGATTAAAAAGAAAAGACACACTGAATATGCTGTGAAATTGCTATACCTCGCGACGTAACAAATTGTGATGGAACGTTGGGAATATCACATAATTTTAGTTAATTTGTAAGATTTGATTACTTATTGTTAGTTTCTAAGTAATTTAGAAAGATCCAATAAAAAAAGCTTGTTAGAAAAAAAAAAACAAAAAAAAAAGTGATTGCTTAATTTTCTTAAATGTTTCAACAGCTTCAGCGTTGAGCTTTATGGTTTTTTTACTCGAAGGATTTTTGGACCTTTAAGGGATAAGTGTCTCTAATGAACCGTCTGTAATATCCATATACATAGTCCCAGAAAAGATCGAAAATCCATAATGTCTGTGCTATGTATGGGGTAGTTTACGATAACTTTTACTTTCAATTGCTTTGTTTTAATCCCTTTGTCTGAAACGACGAATCCTAGGAACTCTACTTCTTGTTTTAAGAAATTGCATTTGTCGAGCTGGCATTTTATGTTAGCTTTTTGTAATGTTTGGAAAATTTTCTCTACATTTTGAAGATGGGATTCCTTATCCTTACCAAAGATGATGATGTCATCAATATAGACATAGCATATTTTGCAGATGTGTTCGCGCAAAATATCGTCTAAAGCCATCTCAAAATTGATGGGGCGATATTTGAGTCCGAAAGGCAGACGCGTGAACTCATACTTATATTTGCCATTATTAACCGAGATCGCGCTTTTTGTTCCATATCAGACTTGCCCAGTGAAATCTGGTGCAAACCGCTCTTAAGGTCTATAACCGCAAACAATTTATTTTTTCCAAGTTGGGCCAATACTTCATTAATTTCTGGTATTGGATACTTGACAATAGTAATTGAGTTTAGCTTTCTATAATCTACCATTAATCGACATGTCTTTTTTTATTTTCTTAAGCACTACCCACACGGGGGAGTTGTATGGTGACATCGAAGGTCAATGATCCCGTAGCGTAATAAATTATTAATTTTTTTTCGACCTCATCCTTCAAAGCCATGGGATAAGGGTAACTATTAGAATACACAGGACGATCGTCAATTGTACGGATTTCACCATTCATTTTAGTTGTTAATGTAAACTTTTCATCAGGGTCTCTAAATAATCTGGGGAGTTTTGTCGTTAAGCTTTTAATATTATATTCTTCTCCTTAGACAGGTGGTTTGATCGGATGTCCATGGCATTACCAGACTGGGTTAATTATTGCTTTATTTTTACTTTTTTTTTATCATTTATGATAACCATATAATAATCTTTATTGTAAATCTCGGCTGATAACTCTTTTAGACTAGAATTTCCTAAAATACCATTGAATGATTTGAAATTAGGTAGAATAAAAAATTTCAAATTTATTGAATTCATAAAAATTGAATTCATGCCGAAGAGATTTATAAGTGTGTAGTGTGTAATTCCTACTTGTTTACCTTTGAATTACCTTGAAAATTATTTTCATTTCTTTTGGGATTTCCCACTACATTAGTTCTTATATAGTCCTTATTTGAACCAGTATCAAATAAAAATTTAAGGATTTTACAACTTTTCGTTCTACATTCGAAGTATGGCAAGGAAGAGTAACTTATTCGAAAAGTGGTATGTCATTGGTTCAATGTATTCCTTCTATATTAATGTGAAAATTTATTTACACCTTATTTGCTGGAGTGAACTGGTTTGACTGTGGCGGAGGTCTTTTTCAAACGAATCTATCAGTTTTACTCGTTTTGTTCATGAAGTTTATCGCCCTAGACCGGTTACTTTGGTCTACTTCGATTGGTACTGGATTTAATAATAAACCCTGGACTTTGGTTATGTTGGGGTGTTTGGTTGTGGCTATTGTTGGATTTTTTTGCAGGGAGGAGGTAAGAAAATGGCTTATCCGATAACCCATAACTGCCGTCACAGTTATAGAGTGTGCCGTTGCAAACATTAAAATACTGCGATAACATTACTTTGGAGTAGGGTCCCGATTAGCTTCTTTTGTTGACGACTATGACTACTGTTGTTGAGGAACTAATCGGTTTCTACCGGCCTTTAAGGGTTGAGAGGTATAACCAAGAATGTCGCGACGTTACCGCGGAGAAAGACGCTACCTACAGAAATACAGAAAGGAGGAACGCGGAGAAATGTTTTTTCAGACTGTAACACGCGTATTCGTGTTACAAATAAATAATATTAAAATATAATAATAATTTTTAAAAAAATATATAAAAATCAACCTGGAGATCCGGGATCGAACCCGTACACGTAAGCAAAGTCAGGTGGTGGGACGAACCCACAAAACACTTGCGCCAAATCACATTACTACGTCGATACAGATAAATGAGTTTGTATATTTGCTTGTGCTTAGTTCAGTTAATGTAAATTAATTGATATAAATTAATTTGAATGTACATGTAAATTATGTATGTATATATGTAATGTACGTTAATTGAATAAAGGCAAAAGCACAAGCGAAAATAAAGGCAAACACATAGAGCAGAGATGAGAATTCTCGTTTGGTTTAGCATACATTTAATAGATAAAGATCATGCTGAACCAACGAAAAGCGAGAAAAGCGACTTCCGTACATGATCGGACAAGCGACATATATACATGTGCTTGACCAGTTAGGATCAATATCGAAGCGTTTTTCTTCTGTTGCCAACCATTTTGCAACAACGACCCGTTGGGCGAAATATTACCAACGAGTGCTCTATTGAAGCAGAACCATATACGGTGCGCGACAATACGAGTTCTTGCCCTAAAGTGATCCCATATACGGAAGCTTCGGGTAGTCAACTGCGAGCCTTCTGCTCTGCCAAAGTAGTCACTATGACCACTTCTCCTTGCATTCCACTCCTTGTCTCCCTCTTACTTGCGTAGGATACGAATAGAATAGTTTCATAAATTTGTAGCCTTAGTGGAATAATTCAATTGTAGCATATTTTTCATTAATTTGTTAATTCAATTTGCCAATTCTTCTGTACTTCTAAGCCTCCTTTCTTTTTGTAAATACTTAATTTTTGTAAAATCAAATAAACGAAAAGAATAATAAAAGTAGGAATTGTACCGAGAGAGGTATATCATCCGAGCCGAACACTCTAGTGTCGGTAATATTACTGTCAATTTGACAGTAAGTGTGTAATTCGGTTTTCCTCCTACAACAAGAGTTTTCGCTGCCCTCTTGTTTACCCTGGCTGGCTGAGCGTTACCCCAGCTGGAAAACAAAGGCACGCGTTACAAGACGCAAGAAAATAGAGCAAGAAAATGTCAGTGTAAAGAGTTAGTGATGAGTAGAGATAGGAATGAGACTCGAAAATTCTTTAAATCCCGGAGATCTTTCCTGCCGTGACAAAAATGGAATATGTTTACAGATGTCCATAGTGTACTGAACTTATGGAGGGAACACTACTACACGTTATTGAATGACGCAGCTTTGAACGATTCCACCAGTGGAGGACATTACTCGAACTCTCCAATCACGGTTGATGCTGTAGATGTTCCACCACCCGACATTGACGAGGTCAGAGAGGCCATTTCGAGAGTGAAAAAGAACAAAGTCCAAGAGAAACAGATTGACACACTCCAACTATTTGTTGATTGTAACGCCGCTTTCGACAGTTCGGTAAGGGATTACCTCTACACAACAATGTCTGAGCTCGGTATGCTTCCGAAGCTGGTCTATCTTGGAACAAGCAGATCAGAACAGAATATATATATTATATATATTCTTCCGACTCGGAATCCGTAAGCGCTCACAGCACTCCGTACAAAGAAGTACGAAATACACAAAAAATTTTGTCTTTTTTCATTTCTTATATTTGTGCATAATAAAGTCAAAGCAACAACATTTTCTAATGCTTTGTTGGTCCACATATGCGACAATTATCTTCAAAGTAGATTTTGTTGTTGTCGAACGTATGCTTCGTGATGTGTTTTATTCTTATTATTATTCTGAACATTGAAGGCTTCATTAAGTTGTCTACAACTTACCCCGACATAAATTTGGATAATTATTATCCGTATCATGGAAGATTTAAAGGACATTTGGAGTAATTTTGTTTCTTGGTTTTTTTTTCATTACAGATAACATTGTACAAAATGAAATTCTATGTTTTTCGAGTTCACATATTCAAGTACTTTTTTGTTTGTTTTTTTATTACAATGTAGTTTATATTATATGAATTGGTGTTTGCCCTTCCATAAGGAACTTGTAGGCACTCTGACATTACTGTATAATTATAATTCTCTAGAACTAAAACCCATCTAGCAATTTTTGCAGACTTAGTTTGATTCTGAAGGGTCATGGCTAAAGGATTACCATCAGTGACCATTTTAAACGGTAGACCCTGGAAATACACATGAAA
The DNA here is from genome assembly GCA_963854835.1 of Megamerina dolium. NCBI lineage: Eukaryota > Metazoa > Arthropoda > Insecta > Diptera > Megamerinidae > Megamerina > Megamerina dolium. The sequence goes on from OY978530.1 coordinate 34,180,611, forward strand.
CCGACGTAAGGCATAGATTATAGCTAATGTGTTCAACTCACGACTATGCAGTTCGGACACAGGCTGAAATATACCATCAGGTTTTTTTTACATCATCACTGCACTGAATCCGCTAGAACTTGCATCACAATGCAACTCAGTTTCATAGGTAGGGTTAAAAATTCCCAGGACGAGAAATTCCATCAGTTTTTTTTTAAGGCTTGTCTGCATTCTTTTGAGTATTCATAAGGGGTATCTTTCTTTAGTAACTGGGTCATCTGATGTACAATTCGGGAGAAATTTGACACAAATCGTCGAAAGTATGAGAATAGTCCATGACAACGTTCCATTTCTTTACGATTCTTGGGCTCGGGGAAGTTTTCAATGTCTCGCAAGTATGCATTATTCAGTGTAATGCCTAAAAACTGGCTAAATAACCTAAGCATTATAATTCGCTACACCGAAATTTGCATTTTTACAGTTGATTCTTTAATCCACATAGGTGTAATATGGACAAAAGTTTACGTAAGAGAAGTAAGTGTGATTCGTTATCGGCTGTGGCAATTAAAATGTCATCCATGAACACCACGATTGACCCACCTTCAATAAATTTGCCCAAGATTCGAAGAATAAAGCTAAATCAGATGTGTCATGTTTCAGGTTCATTTTCACCTCACAACCTAGGGCTATCACCTTATCTCCCGGCTTCGACTTCAGTTTTTGATTTAGCCGGAAGAGATTGGTTTATATCAAATGTTGCATCGGTTTCGGTTTCAACTACACATATATTCAACAGTTCACAAGTATCACGAGGTTCAAGGGGTCTACCATTCTGAATCAAATTTCTTATTTTCTCAGTTTACACTCATTACGCAAAATTCCCTGTTTTTTTTCTGAGGGTTTTCCCAATAAATATAGAGATTCCAGGACTTCAGTGAGTCCAGGTTGTATGTCAGATACAACAGTGTATTTGAGTCGATAGAACGATCTATATAATTCAATGTTTAAAGATGATATGGTGTAAATATTGACCGCACTCTACGTATGCGCGCTGGTGTCTTAATGTCCAGTAATGTAAATTTGGTGCGAAATTTAGTCACAAGATTCCGATTAGCCGCCTCAGAAGGTCGCCCAAACTGATCATAAAATGAATGAATGAATGCACCGAACATGAATAATGATAATATGACAATAAAATTCAATAATCTGCAAGCGTTGTTCGTTTGTAAGTCGATTTATGTTTAAAATATAGACCAAATTGAACATGTTTGACAATAACATGTTACTCGAAAACAGCTGAGCTACCAAAAACAGTGTTGCAAAAAAAAAAGTTACTAAAAAATCACCCTGCTGTTTGGAGAAAATCACGGAAAAAAAAAATATATATATATACATATATATATATATATATATATATATATATATATATATATATATATATATATATACATATATATATATATATATATATATATATATATATGTATATATATATATATGTATCTATATATTGTTTACGCCAGCAGCGACGCCTTGTCACTTAGGACCATTGATGCGGGCGACGCGCGATAAACCGTACGCAAGGTACACACGATATGTGTTGCCTCACCTCACATCGATGGGAATATGTGACAAGACGTTGATGCAGCAGGGTTCGTTTAATTCTCTCTCTTCCTCTCATCTGTTTATGCTATTGTCCTCCTTCGCCATGCGCTTTTAATGACATTATCTAACATTTAGGCATTAACGATATTGATACAATTAATGGTAAGTGAGAGTTGGAAAGATAGTTGAACCGGGACATGTTTTTTATATGCAAAAACAATCAGTCCCGTTGAACGATCGAATGTTCTTTTCTTTGCTCACTATGAGCTAACATTTTCTTAATCAGTACAGTCGAGAAATAAAGTTGCAACGAGGCGGTCATTCGTGGTTGCATTACTATAACATTAATTAAAGTATAAAACGCGTGATATATTTTTCTACCATTATTTATATTGCAAAACCCTCGCGGTTTAAGTGTTCTTAAATAACTAACTATATAAATCGTTCTTGCATTAATATAAACAATACAAATGTATATAAGATATATAAAAATCATATATCGTCAGAGTTACAAGAAATGTGAAATATTAGAAAATTAGCGTTATGAAAACTAACCGTGTAGAAATCATGTATGAGACAAAAATGGTTTTCCAATTGTATATTGACATGGACATCTTACGAATTACTATACCTTAATCTCAACAAATTTATCAATTGTACATTGACATTGAGAAAATGTGATTTACAATAGCAGGCGATGGCGTAACATGTAGAAGAAAAGTGCAAATAGTGTTTATAACTTTTTATGTATCATCACTTTTATGATATAATCGAACTTGCAAAATATCATAAAATCAATTTCTGTTTTGTTAACAAATTTCAACGGTGTTACGGTGACGAACAAGTGTATGGTCTGGGCTTAAAGATAATTGTGCATTGATGTTACGTGCAAATGACCGAAATTATATATTGTGCATCGGTTCAATGTAACAAGAAACAGCCGAACGTTCGATTACTCAGAATTTGTGCTTCTACATTTGTTGGTGAATATAAAACCTTTTGCTAACACACATATCATCAACATCGTGTACATTTCACTACTACACCTACGTCAAAGCCGTCCACTACCAGCTATACATCTGCACAATGGTTGCCACGAGAACACGACGACGACGAATGGTCGACTTCTTGACTTGTGAATCGTATCTGCAATATCTATATTACAGAAAATCGTTATCTAATATTCCATTTCATTGTAAACTTACAACGCGCATCAAATAGTCAATTTTCTAATCGTTCGGTTTTAGCAACTGATGCCACTGCCATGCTAGTACCGTGACAGAAACAGAATGATGCAGTAGCAACTCCAACAACCCTATAGTCGGAGCTCGACAACAACAACAACGTAAGCAACAGTAAACTCAGCAACAAATACAACAGATATCTCCACAACCAATGTAGAATAACAACAACAAGAAGGAATATGATCAAAAACTGATTCAATTACAAAAACAGCAGTCATTACGAATAATCGAAAACGTATACACGGCAGCGTCGGCAACCAACAACAGAATCATCATCTTCAACCCAACAGTAACAACCATAAATTCAACAGGCACAGCCACCTCAACCACATCAGCGGCAGAAACATGGTCTGTTTCCACGACGTGCCAATCTTCGTATAGTGAGTACAATCTCACTTCTAAGTAAGTCGATTTATACATTCACATATCCATACATATACCTTACATATACCCTTACACCTACCCTCCTAAACATATATATATATATATATATATATATATATATATATATATATATATATATATATATATATATATATATATATATATATACATATAATATAATATAATATGTCATATATATATATATATATATATATATATATATATATATATATATATATATATATATATATATATATATATACAATATATATATATATATATATATATATATATATATATATATACAATATATATATATATATATACAGTGGCTCACAGCTTATTTCGTACAGTGTATATATTTTTATGTACATGGCTGTAACATCGAAACTAAAAAACTTATCGATAAGTTTTGAATGTAGATGTCTGTGTATGTGTTTAGTAAACCTAATAAGAAAACGGGGAACCGCAAAAATTGTTCTTTTTGTCATGCAAGAAAGAAAAACTATTGATCAGCTGATTTTCAGCTCACATCTTATTTCGTACACAAACTTCAATGTAAGTAAGTTTCATTCTGCCGCGCAGTTACAAAGTTTTTTTGAATTGTATGAGTTTTTGGACCTTTTTAACTATTATAACAATTTTTATTATTATTATTTTAAATAGTTAAAGTGCTGTAAATTAAACATTTAGCGTTATGGGCGTCGTACAACGATGGAACAGCGTAAACTGGTAATTAACCATTTTAGGAAAGGTCAGAGTGTGCGAAAAATTGCTGAAATGACAAATTTAAGTGCCTCAACTGTCCAATACATCATTCAACGCTTCGTTCGCGAAAATCGGTTGGAGAACAAGGGCAGAGAAGCACCTAATAAGATTTTCAACGCATCAGACGAGCGTTATATTGTACGAAAAATTAAGAAAAATCCAAAGTTATCCGCTCCGAAGTTGGCTGCAGAGGTTCAGCGTGAAATAGGAAATCATCCAGTGCTGAAACTGTCCGACGTGTGCTGCGCAATCATGACTTGAACGGTCGAGTAGCCCGAAAGAAACTATTCATTTCAAAAATGAATATACAACGCCGACTTGACTCCGCCAAAGAGCATATTATTAAGACTCCTGCGTTCTGGAATACCGTTATTTTCGCGGATGAGTCTAAGTTTAATATTTTTGGTTCGGACGGAATGTCATATGTTTGGCGTAAAGCGAATACCGAGCTAAACAAGGAGAACCTTAAGCCCACAGTGAAGCATGGTGGCGGTAGCGTGATGGTTTGGGCCTGTATGTCAGCAGCCGGAGTAGGTGAATTGGTTTTTATTGAGGGGACAATGGACAAAATGAAGTACCTCGAGATTCTGAAAAACAATTTACTTCAAAGTGCAGACAAACTGGATTTGCGGGATGAATTTCGGTACTACCAAGATAATGACCCAAAACATAAATCTGGGATTGTGCAATCTTGGCTTATTTGGAACTGCCCACACCTGATGTCTCCACCACCACAGTCACCTGACATGAATGTGATTGAAAATCTTTGGTCTATTTTGGACAATAAAATAAGAACACACAAGATTTCTAATAAGCAAGACCTAAAGAAGGTACTGATGGAGGAATGGAAAAAAATCACACCAGACATCACTCAAAAATTGGTGGATTCAATGCCAAATAGACTCCAGGCTATCATTAACGCTAAGGGATGTCATACTAAATATTAAAATCAACTTACTTTGTTTTTAGTTTGAACTTAAAGAGACTGTACGAAATAAGCTGTGACATGAATTTTCCTATTTTATTCTTATTTTATTTTTTTATAGTGTCAAACACTAAAATTTTGAAAAAGTAAATTTTGGAAAATAAAAAACAAACCTTCCTTTCAAAAATGGCATTTATATTTTGTTCAAATTTTTGCTATATTAGGAATTACGACTGCAGCAATTTTTAAACTGTCACTGTACGAAATAAGCTGGGAGCCACTGTATATATATATATATATACAATATATATATATATATATATATATATATATATATATATATATATACAATATATATATATATATATATATATATATACAATATATATATATATATATATATTCATTTATATATATATATATATATATATATATATATATATATATATATTCATTTATATATATGTATATATATATATATGTATATATACTATATATATACCAGGTGTACACGCTTAAATCCGCTGTTTGCTCATAGATGGCGTTAGTGTGCTTATTGATTTATTATCGACTGTGCATTCTTTTTTTTAGGAGTTCGACATCTGTTTACATCAATTAATAAACATCATCAGTGATTTAATACAACAACATACATTGCGCGAAGCTCTACATTTTTGCTTCAATTTGAAGAAATCTGCTGCTGAGTCGCATCGAATGCTTGTGGAGGCCCATGGTGACAGTGCGCTATCGGAAACTACTTGTAGAGACTGGTTTCGTCGGTTCAAAGAAAGCCGCTTTGACTTGAGTGACAAGAAGCGTGAAAATAGGCCCAGAAAAGCTGATGACCATGATTTGCAGGCTCTTTTGATGAGGACGACACCCAATCGCAACAAATGCTTGCCGAACAGTTAGGTGTTACTCAACAAGCCATTTCCATACGTTTACGATCCATGGGGAAGGTTCAAAATTTCGGAAAATGGGTATCCCATGAATTGAACGATAGGCAGATGGAGCGACGACAAAACACATGCGAAATCTTGCTTGCTAGACAAAAAAGAAAGTCGTTCCTGCATCTTGTGGTGACTTGCGATGAAAAGTGGATATACTTTGAGAATCCTAAACGAAAAAAATCGTGTGTTGATCCCGGCCAACCAGCAACTTCTTCTCCAACACCAAATCGCTTTGGAAGCAAGACGATGCTGTGCGTTTGGTGGGATCAGCAGGGTGTCATCTACTACGAGCTGTTGAAACCTGGTGAAACTGCCAATGCTCACCGCTACTACCAACAACCAGTGAAATTGCGCCGAGCTTTGGGTGAAAAAAGGCCTGGTTATGAAAAAAGACATGAGACGCTGATTTTTCTCCACGACAACGCCCCATCGCACACGTCAAAACTGGTCCAAAACTTCTTGGATATACACAATTGGGAGGTGCTACATCATCCCGCTTATTCACCAGTCCTGACCCTTTCTGACTATCACCTGTTTTCGTAGATGGGTCACGCGCTCGCCGAACAGCACTTCGATTCGTATAAAGACGTTGGAAAATTGCTTGACGAGAGGTTTGCCTCGAAAAATGAGGAATTCTTTTGGTATGGTATACACAAATTGCCTGAGAGATGGGAAAAATGTTAGCAAGTGAGGGCAAATACTTTGAATAAATTAATTTTTACTTTCTATGAAAAAAATGTGTTTGTTTTACCGAAAAACAGTGGATTTAAGCTTGTACACCAGGTATGTGTATGTATATACAAAATATATATATATATATATACATATATATATATATATATATATATATATATATATATATATATATATATATATATATATATATATATAAAATAATAAATAAATAAATATGTGGCCACATAAAGCCCCAAAGGGCTCATTGGCCGAGCTTCTCTTCCATTACTGTTGTGCGTCTTAAATTTTGGACAATATTAGAAGGGACCTACTTATTGTAGCCGGTTCCGAACGGCAGAACACTTGTGACATCACTTTTTCTGAGCTTTGTCACAGAGTTCTTTAAGAAGCTTTTTCATGGCAAGTTGTTACTGTCGGAAGAATTGCCAATTGCTTGCCGACAGGTGGGTACCGTTCGAAAGAAAAATCTTATCGATATTAAATTTGTTATGCATCAGCCGGGGATTGAACCACCGACCAACAGATCAGAAGGCGAACACACTAACCACTGAGCTACGGCACCCCATATATATATATATATATATATATATATATATATATATATATATATACATATGTCACATAAGTATATATATATATATATATATATATATATATGTATGTATATATGTATATATATATCTATATTTACATATGTATATATATATACATATATATATATATATATGTATATATATATATATATATACATATATATATACATTCATATATACATGGTCTACAAAATCCTCCTCTGAACCCTCCCTGACTGCAATAGGTGCCACAGGTTCTGGTTGTCAGAAGGCACCTAGCATATGGCAGCGCATTCTCATTATGGTAGGGGGTAAGGGGCTGGATTAAGGTGTTATGCGACCTTTGCAAAGGATTAACCTGGCTGGGGGCCCCTTTATTAAATAGACCAGTCTTTAACGTGAGTTTATGGATACCTGGAGCTCTCCGTAAAAATTAGTAGCTGGAGCTATGTGTAGGCGGATATCCTGTGTCCAACACTCGTGGGACCATTTATGAATTCAAGAAAAGCAAATAAAAATAAACAACAAAAAAAGCCCGGTTCTTCTTCATCAAAACCGGAAGGAGCTTCATGTTCCGTAATAATGGCAACGCGCTAGGAGTACGACAGGCCAAGCCCGTCTCCAGTACCACGACCCCCTCAGCCGCAGCCGGAACCAGTAGTGCGCCTAGTCAGCGTTCAGCGGCTATTCGGACCCAGCGAAAGCGGGTTACAATGAGCTCCGAAATGCGTGCCGGCTATTAAAGAGAGTGTACACAGCTCCATCTACTGAGGAAGAGCTGACCACAGATCTGAAGAAGGCTTTTGATTGTGCGAATGCCGTATTGCCACACTTTTCGCTCGATCACGTTCTACCACCATCCGCATCTAAACGACAGAGGTCGATGGACGAGGCAAAGCCAGCGGCAAAGAAAGTTAGGACACAAGGGGTGAACCCGTTCAAATCATTTGCGGACATCGTAAGAGACCGCATCTTAATTGGCGTTTTGGATGAAGCCGATCCTGATGGTAAAATACCCAAGGAACGGTGGAAGTGGGTGCAACTCGCTCTCACCAACGTTGCCCTGGATATTCTTGCCAGCAATCCTGGCCCCCCACCATCTTGCACTGACGCAGGGTGGTATCAAGGACAGATTGGTTGGGGAGGTCTACCCTGGAGCCAGGCTAGTCGCGGTCGACACAAGGGATATCCCGTCTCGTAAAAATTGAGGGTAGCAGTGCTAACACCGACACTACTGCTACCGCGCTAACGCGAGCATCGATGCAAGCGTTCCTATTACTGACAGACGACTCTCTAGAGTCGCTAGCGAAATGCGGTGGCCAGGTGAATTACGGCTTTAGCAAGGTAACAGTCAGAACCCATAAAAGTGGTATCGATGTCGCTGAACAGTTTGCTTTAACGAGTGAGCTTACAGCCAGCGAAGCAGGCGACGTCAGTGATGTCGACAGCAATGTCAACGAGGATGGGTTTACTACCTCGGGTTCAGAGTTGGCATATAGGCTTCAGAGCCTGCATACCGGGCAAGAACTACTGAGCGATTCACAGGAGGATGCGAATGCCACACTGACTGATGGTGCATCTTCATCAAATAAACCTGTACCATAGTAAAGCTGCTTCAGCAGGGCCATTGAATCTTCTGGTGGAAGATCAGCCAGACTTCGTCCTCATTCAGGAGCCTTGGGTGAATGGAGATCGTGTTTGTGGTATGAGGCCATCTTCCTACAAACTGTATGTTACCAACTGTGCATGTGAAATCAGGGCATGCATAATGGCCAGTGCACACCTTAATATTTTCTTTATCCATACTTACAGCAACGAAGACGTGACAACGGCCAGCTGGGAGAATGGCAAGAGTAGGTATCTGCTTGCCACGTTTTACTTTGCCTACGACGACCCAGGGTCATTACCTTCGCAACTGATAAAAGAGATTATAATGGAGTGTGAGGTTTCGAGATGTGGGCTCATTCTCGGTGGTGACTCAAACGGACATCATACTGTTTGTGGTAGCTCGGACATCAACGAAAGAGATGAGTTGCTTTATAATTACATAATTAGTAGTAAGCTGTTATTGTGCAATAGATACACTGATCCCAATTTTATAACGCGCAATCGACAAGAGGTGTTAGATATTACACTGGTCTCCGACTTTTTAGTCGATAAGGTGACCCAGTGGAAAGTGTAAGAGGAGCACGCATTCTCAGACCATCGTTATATTGAGATTATCTTTCAAGAGGAATCGCCCAGACCAATTAAAACTAGGAATCTTAGGAAAACGAACTGGAAGGTGTATCTAGACGAGCTTAAGAAAAGTCTTCCTGAGGATCCACCATATAATCCAAATAACAGCGCGGCGTTGGATGGTCTGGTCAAATTATTTACTTTTGCTTGTATTCGTTCGCTTAATCCGTTCGATTGTCCGAAAACTAGTAATAGGGGGAAGAAGAAACCACCATGGTCGTCATTAGAACTCAATCTACTACGACTGGAGTGTAGGAAGCAATTCAATAGAGCGAAATATTACTGAGAGGAAAGTGGTTGGAATTGCTACTATGAAAAGCTAAGGGTATATAAAAAACACTTGAGGAAAACGAAAAAAACCTCTTGGAGGTCCTTTTGTAGTGATATTGAAAGCAATACAGAAGCGTCTCGAATAAGAACAATTCTTTCGAATTCTAATCCAAGCATTGGACATCTCCAGAAACCTGATAAGAGCTAGCCGGTATGTAGAGAGAAATCTCTAAACCTGCTTTTTGATACACACTTTCCTGGTAGCTCAATTGAAATATCAGCTGCCGAACGTAGTGATCCGGAAGACGAACTAGAAATTTTAAACGTTATGACAGAAGCCAATATAGAATGGGCTGTGAAGAACTTCAAAGCAATGAAATCACCGGGACCGATAGGATATTCCCCGGGCAGCTCCAGTACTCGTTAACTTATATTATGAACTGGTTGATTACCATGTTTAAAAGCACCTTACGGCTTGTTGTGTCCTATTTTTCCACAACACTCACTAAATAACTAACGGCTAGACTCAAGGATGTAACGCACAAGATTTGCGCCTAAACCTAAGCTCCTACATATCCTTAGGGACTATAACACTAGTTAGCTGAAATAATTATAAGATAGTTGCGCTTTTATGCCTTCACTTCATTCCTGGTATTACTTTACACTTTTATACTAAACACTTGTACACTAATACTGGAGAGCCTCGTAAGAATCGTAGTATTTTACAATTGCTTACACGCTAACACTTCAACACTTGGAACAAGACTCACAACTAAAAAGCAACTGCCTTTAATAAGCTGGCAGCTTATATGTATATCATTTTTCTAGTACTAGCCACATATCAATCTACCAACATACCAACATATAACATATGTACAATAATATATATACACCACATGTGCGTGTTTATATATGTGTGTATGTATGTTCATGATCGATGCACTCCACATGTAAGTATGCATGTACCCATTATGTGAGAAAGCAACTTCTTGATATTCACACACATGAGTAGTCCGCGTGATTTTAGTTATCATGTATGCTTACACAGATAATCTTACGTAAGTGCAGAACTACGAATTGTGTGGGAAAGTGCTTTGTCCGCATTTTCACACCCAACTGCAACTAAGTTGGCGCAATGTTCTGACATTCCACAATTATAAGTAATATTAGTATAGATTGTGTATATCACAACTTCGAGCAATGTTGGTATGTGCATGGACAAATTGTAGTTCCCAATTTCGGGTATGTATGCATATGAGCACATTTCATGTTTTGGCTCGCAACAATATATATATATATATATATATATATATATATATATATATATATATATATATATATATATATATATATATATATATATATATATATATCTATATATATATATATATATATATATATATCTATATATATATATATATATATATATATATATATATATATATATATAAGGGTGCAACTTCTTAATTGCTTACTTAACCCAGTCATTTTTTCGTCATTTCTTTGTACCAATCGACACGAGCCTTTTTTGAGCGATTGTTAAGTTATACAAGTATTTATATATATATATATATATATATATATATATATATATATATATATATATATATATATATACCGTGGCTCAGTGGTTAGTGTGTTGGCCTTCTGATCTGTAGGTCGTGGTTCAATCCCCGGCTGGTTCCGAATATAACACCTTCTTAGCTGGAGCGTGTTCTTACTATGTCAATATCGGCATACAGCTCGTACAGCTCATGGTTGTACCTTATTCGGTACTCGCCATTAACGCAAATAGGTCCAAAGATCTTGCGTAGGACTTTTCTCTCAAAAACTCCAAGCATTTGCTCATCCGAGGTGGAAATTTTCCAGGCTTCAGCGCTATATGTTAGGACAGGCATGATGAGAGACTTGTAGAGTGCAGTTTTCGTTCTTCGAGAGAGAGCTCGACTTCTCAATTGCTTACTTAGCCCAAAGTAGAACCTGTTTGCAAGAGTGATCCTTCGCAATATCTCCAGGCTGACGTCATTACTGCTGTTAATGCTGGTTCCAAGATAGACAAAGCCCCTTACTACTTCAAAATCGTAGTTGTCAACAGTGACGTGCTGTCCAAGACGCCGGGACTCTTTGTTTGTTGACACTAGATACTTCATCTTGCCCTCGTTCACCGTAAGACTCATTCGACGCGACTCTCTTTCCAACTCTGCTCGCGTGTTCATGCCGAATATGTCAATATCGTCGGCATACGCTAACAGCATGACACTTTTGTTGAAGATAGTGCCATTATGTCGTAGATCAGCAGCTCGTATTATTTTCTCCATAATAAGACTGAAGAAGTCGCACGATAACGAATCACCTTGTCTGAAACCCCGTTCGGTATTAAACGGTGCGGAGAGGTCCTTCCCAATTTTCACTGCACAACGGGAGTTATGCAGTGTCATTCTACAAAGCTTTGCAGGAATACCGATCTCAGACATTGTTGCGTAGAGGTAATCCCTTACCGGACTGTCGAAAGCGGCTTTATAATCAACAAATAGGTGGTGTGTGTCGATCTGTTTTTCTGGGTCTTCTCCAGGATTTGGCGTAGTGTGAAAATTTGGTCGATAGTAGATTTACCAGGTCTGAAGCCACACTGATAAGGTCCAATCAGGTTGTTGAGCATAGGCTTCAATCTTTCACACAATACGCTTGATAGGAAAAGGATAGGTCTCCTTTTTTATGTACAGGACAGAAAACACTGAGCCTCCAATCATCAGGCATGCTTTCATCCGACCATATTCTGCTTATGAGCTGGTGCATGCGGGTGAGCAGCTCAGTGCCTCCGGTCTTAAACAACTCGGCAGGCAGGCCATCAGCGCCTGCAGCTTTGTTGTTCTTCAGCCTTAAAATGGCCGTTTGAACCTCGTCATAGTCGGGTGGTGGAACATCAACACCATCATCTGTAATCGGGGTTATCGGGCAATCTTCTCCACTGGCGGAATTGTTCGTAGCATCGCCATTCAGTATCGTGGAGAAGTGTTCCCTCCATAGGCTCAGTACACTCCGGACATCTGTAACCAGATTCTCATTTCCATCACGACAAGAAGAGGCTCCGGGGTTAAAACCGCCACTTGAGCTTTTCGAAGAATTTTCGTGTCTCATTCTTGTCAGTACACATCTCTATCTCCTCACACTCGCGTCTTTCCAACTTCCTCTTCTTGCACCTAAAAAGACGCACTCCTTTTCTCTGTGTACCGCTCCTTAACAGCTCGCGTTGCACCTGAATGCAGAGCTCTTCTGTAGGCGGTGGCTTTCTCTGCGGTAGCGCCGCGACACTCCTGACCATACCACTCATTCCTCAGAGGCCGGTAGTAACCGATTACCTCGGTAACCTCAGTAGCAGTAGTCATGAAGTGGTATATATGTGTCCATCGTGCGCATGTATCATCAAGTGGGGGAGTGTTCTGCATAAGCAGATCCGATAGTCGAGTGGAAAATGCATCTGCTGTCTCTGGTGATCGCAGCTTATTGACGTCGAGCTTTCTCTGTGTGGGACTTCTCTTGTTATTTGCGACACATAAGCTTGTGCGCACCTTAGCTGCAACAAGGTAGTAATCCGAGTCGATGTTGGCACCACGGATCGATTTCAAGTCCATCACACTGGAAGCATGCCTTCCGTCAATCACCACATGATCAATTTGGTTTCTTGTTGATCTGGAGACAGCCATGTCGCTTTGTGGATGTCGAGATGCTGGAATCTGGTCCCACCAATTACCATGTTTCGTGCTGCGGCGAAGTCGATCAGCCTCATTCCGTTATCGGAGGTGTTCTGGTGGAGGCTGAATTTTCCGACAGTTGGACCAAAGGTACCTTCCTTGCCCACACTGGCATTAAAGTCGCCAAGCACGATTTTGATATCGTGGCGGGGGCAGCGGTCGTAAGCTTCTTCGATGCGCTGAAAGAAGCTTTCCTTGGTCATATTGTCCTTCTCATTCGTCGGAGCGTAGGCACATATAAGGCTGATGTTAAAGAATTTTGCCTTGATGCGGATTGTGGCCAGCCGTTCGTTCACAGGCGTGAAATGTGAGACAAGATGTCGTAGTCTCTTGCTGACCACAAATCCACATCCTAATTCGTGCCTTTCAGCGTGGTAACTGTAGTAGATATCACATGATGCTCAGTATGCTCTTTGTCCCTTCCATCGCATTTTCTGAAGAGCGGTGATGTCAGGTGGTCTGGTTTTGTTTTCGCAAGGTAACGTGTCTAACTGCCCCAACCTGGTGGGGATAGCGCAATCCTTGTTGAACTCATCGCAAGTCAACCTACTGGCTGTCGTGTAGTTTGATCTGAGCGCTATGTGATGATACCTTTATTTGTTAATGAGGGGTAGTCAAGTAGCTTGCTGTGCTTACTATGTGATGGCGCCTTCATTATTATTAATGGGGGACAACGTCCTCATGACATCCACTGGGAGGCGGCTGAAGTGGCAGGCGTGCGTTGGGTTTACAATACGCCACATAAAAAAACTCGCCCAGTGAATAATGTAAAAATACCTCGGAAACGGACTACCCCCTTGATGACCCCCGCAAAAGAAATAAGGACTATGAGTTACCGATATGCACCTGGAATGTCCGGTCCCTTTATAGGGAGGGTGCCTTTATCCAGCTGGTTGATGTCCTCGAAAATAGAGGAGGTACTGCATCACCTACTTGTGAAAAGTAAAATCGAAGAATTAGATTTTGATAGAACTTAATTGTTTGGTGGTAGAAAGGAAATACATGTGTATTGCTACTGCTCACGCAAACATCCTTCTCCTGTTGGAAGCTCTTTGCTTTTAACATCATCAGTTTCGAAAGGAAGCACGCTATTCTTCCAATAGTTTTTTTAACAAAACCATACGCAGTCCTAATTATAGCTACACGAATAATGGCATCTTCACCATGTATTGTGCTTTGCACGCGACCAAGCTTCCACTTGAGAGGAGGGGGTATCGTCCTTATTGAGCACCAAAGCTCCTTCCCAGATATTACTAGTTGATTTGCGGCATTTGTCTCTTTCTTGCAACAAGGATAGGTAAGAATTGCTCCACTCCAAACGAAGATGCAAATGTAACATTTTGTTGGTGGCCGATTAGGAAAGTCCGGCTTATAATAAAACGGGATACAAAAGGTGATACCATCGGCCAGAAAAATTATATTGGCCTGCAATCGATCGTGAGCAATGTTTCACAGAATGTGCTTCACAATCTTCGGCTTCACTTAAAAGCATCGTATACAACTACTTATGACGCTTGCGACTGTTTCACGACCTCCGATTGGCCAATATTGCTGTCTACTAGATCCTTTGAGGTCCTGCATGTAAATATTTCAAATGAAAGTGGGTTATTATTATGCTTATGACTGGGTGATGTTTCGACAACAAGAGTGGATGCTTTGGGTCGTAGTGTAGCAACGAATCGGTCTCCTACTAAAAGTAATCCGTACGAATCGATAAATGGATTAAGAGAGAGTAAATTATTTGATGAGTGTAGTTGTTATTTTGTTCCTAGCGCCTTCAACTCGCCAAAAAATTATTTTGCTGAATATTGCGAATTATTAAATACGTGCCTATCTTTATAATCTGTAGTGTTAATGGCTTGCAGGACCGGCTCAAAGGTCTTCCCGTTTCGTGTCTCAACATCGTCTCGGTTCCACCACGGGATTGTAACACGGTTAAGAGACGGTCGAGTGGGACAGGCTGTTTCAAAGCTGGCAGTAAAGGCAGAATTAAGGTGTTCAACCGCCGCTTCAATCCCTCGCTTATTGTGAAGCTTAGATGGTATCACAAAGCTGGTTTGCAAGGCCTCCCTAAATTTTTGCCAGTCTGTCTTCCTAGGATTCCTGGTGGGCAATGGCATTTCTGCTGCATCGCCACACTGGAATTTGATATATCTGTGATCCGAACATGAGTTTTCATTAAGGACACTCCAATTATTTATCGACCAACCAAGTCTGTTGTTATATAAGGTAATGTCAATTACTTCCTGCCTGCGTGAGGTTAGGCAGGAGGAGGCTATATAATCGAAAAAACGAGTACCTCGCCCAATGCATTTGCTACTGCCCCAGATTGTATTCTAAGCATTCGCATCACAACAGAGAATAAGGCCGAGATCGCGTTGCTCATAGAACGCTACGAGCTCGGCCATCTTCCCCGGAGGTGGTTGCAGAACTGAATCGTAGAAAAAGTAAGCAGTCACGATCACGAACCTAGTCCACCATCTTATACTTCTAAAGTTCACCTCAGCAGCAACAAAATCTTTACAGCAAAAATGGTCAAGTTTAGTAGTGGAGATAATATTACTAAACAGGTTCTAGGCCTGCTTGAATTACTGTCATATAATACGGTGGCCCCCCGTAACATACCCAGGCCGCAAACCCGACCCAAAAAAAACCCACGGTTCTTGAATTGTTGTTATGTAGGGTAATGCGTGCAACTGGGATAGCCGTCTGCTTAGGAGTGCAGTAACGGTTATTGAATGTTGCAGGTTTATCTGAGTTATTGTTATGTGACAGTAACTATGAGAGACGTTTGAGCCACTCATCCGGAAAAGACGTGATAACTGACAGTCCCAAAGAAGAAACTGAAACGATTCCCACACCGAGAAGCCAGACAATCAACAGAAACTTTGTACATGAGCAGAACAAGAGGGTTGTAGTAGAAGCGACTACACAACAACCAGGGGCCCGCTATCTGCCACCTAGGGACGCGCTCGATGGGAGATCAGGTCAACTCCGCACGAGTTGATGGCTTATCGACTTTCAGCAAACGGTCAGGTGAAAATAGTACGTAGTAAACCAAATATGCGTCGCAGTTTGCCGAATGAGCTGTGAAACTTACAATCAAGTGTTTTGTGATGTAGCGAGGTTGTAACTAGAGCATTGCGGCGTTGTTCCGGTAAATTAGTAATGATGTCTATCGGCCAAAGTGATCAGAGAGGTAAGAGTAAGAGCATTGAAGATATTCGTCGGGGTGAGAGACGCGAACACATCTGAGCAGAATTTTTGTGCGGTTTCAGTCTAGCTGTGGTCAGATCTGTGGTGTGGTCTTGTCCGTGATAGAGAGTATTGCGAGCCAAAATATGAAATGTGCACATATGCATATTTCACGAAATTGTGAACTACATATTTATCCATACACATACCAACATTGCTCGCAGTTGTGATATACACAATTCATATTAATATTACTTATAATTGTGGAATGCCAGAACATTGAGCCAACTGAGTTGCAGTTGGGTGTGAAAATACTGACAAAGCACTTTCCCACATAATTCGTAGTTCTGCACTTACGTAAGCATACCTGTGTAAGCATACATGATAACTACCCTGCTAGCCATGACTACCCACTTTCCCTTAAAATTCCAATATAATCTCACACTTTTTTGTCTGAATACGAATACTAATGCATATTTCTGGGATATTTCTTATTGCATTATTTTTTATGTAATAAGTGCGAATGAAATAGCATGACGTTAATTGGCATAATAATTTGAGCTTTAATTTTTGCTTTATGAAATCTGTCAAAGTGATAAATTCAAAATTATTTTGACATATTAACCCATGGTTACGTATGAGGGTCAAACTTCTAAAATGCATTTGTGTATTTTTTCTTTTCGATTAATATTAATTTCATCGTAATTACATTAACTTATAAATCTTTTGTTAATTGTTACTATGATTAAAATGATCAGAAATTTGTTTAAAGAACAATTAAAAAATATACATTCAAAATCATGTGGTCAATCAATAACGTTGACAATGAAATGTTGAATTGTCAAAAATTTGTAATAAGTTTACGTTGAAGCGATCAAATTGGTAAGTTGGCAAACATTTTATAAGATTTTATTAAATTTAATTATATTAACAGAAAAGAAGCAAGAAAAGAAGAATCATCAAGATAAGGTAATAAGTTCAAGTGAATAAAATATCAAGTTAATTCAAGAAAAGTTATACAAGCCATCGATTTGGTAATTTTTGATATATCCAACAGCTCAAGTAAGTACATTGTTTGCAATTTATTTTGATTTTTTATATTGCGTTTAGCATTTATGCATTTATATTAACAAAAAAGAAGCAAGAAAGCAAGCAAGTATATCTATATTAAGCAATACAATTCTCAATTTAGGATACAGCCAATAGCTGTAGTAAGTGAATTGTTGAATGTTGAATGCTTTTATTGATTTCTTTATTAATTTTTTTATTTGCAGATTATTATTATTACTGTTATTACTATTATCATTATTATTAGTTTTTATTATTAATATTAGTATTATTTGTTATTATTAATAATATTATTATTATAAAGTTAATATTTACTAAATATTTTTAATAATCTTAAATTGAAAATATATAACATTTTAAATATAAGATTGTAAATATATAACATTTTAGCATTATTATAGTCAAAAGAAAGGTAACTCCACTACTTTTCTTTTGATTATAATAATGTTAAAATCGAATTTAGTAACTTTTATGTAAAAGTAATGCATTAATATTGTAATTTATTCGAATTTCATATTGTATCTATATGTAAATATTTTTTTAAATTTAAATTAATTAAAAAATCATTAAAATTAATATAATTACTAATATTGTTACTATTGTTATAAATATTATTATTATTATTATTATTATTATTATTATTATTATTATTATTATAATTATTAATGTTGTTAATAATAATATTAATATTTTTAAATAAAATAAAGAATTTGACATTTTAAATTGTGTTTGACATTTTTAAGAATAATTCAAAATGTTTATTAAAAATGCAAATCTGCACCGAGCGAAATTAGAGGAGTATAGCTATATATTTTCTTTATGACGTACGTAGGTGCATGAGAGCGACTGGAATGCGTGATCACACGTACAAGGGGAAAGTGGTTAGTTTTTTCCCAGCGCCTATACACAGTTACCCACTTTTATAACCACTTTAGAGGGTATTGCTATCCACATATTAACCAGATTATTACCCAGTTCTGGCTAGAAGGATAAAATCACGCAGACTACTCATGTATGTGAATGTCAAAAAGTTGATTTCTCACGTAATATATACACACATGTGGACTGCATCGATCGCGTACATAAATACATACATACATACACACAAGTGGTGTGAATATATTACTTACTTACTTATGTGGCCATAACAACCGAATATCGATTTAGGCCGAAAATAACATGCTTCGCCAGCCATCTCTGTTCTTCGCTAGCTGGCGCCAGTTAGAAATTCCAAGCGCCGTCAGGTTCTCCAGTACTTGGTCTTTCCACCGGAGGTTTGGTCTTCCTCTTTTGCGTCGTCCTCCAGCGGGTTCCGAATATAACACCTTCTTAGCTGGAGCGTGTTCTTCCATTCGCTCGACATGACCTAGCCAGCGCAGCCGCTGGATTTTGATGCGCTTTACTATGTCAATATCGGCATACAGCTCGTACAGCTCATCGTTGTACCTTATTCGGTACTCGCCACCAACGCAAATAGGTCCAAAGATCTTGCGTAGGACTTTTCTCTCGAAAACTCCAAGTATTCGCTCATCCGAGGTGGAAATTGTCCAGGCTTCAGCGCCATATGTTAGGACAGGCATGATGAGAGACTTGTAGAGTGTAGTTTTCGTTCTTCGAGAGAGGGCTCGACTTCTCAATTGCTTACCCAGCCCAAAGTAACACCTGTTAGCAAGAGTTATCCTACGCATGATCTCCAAGCTGACGTCATTACTGCTGTTAATGCTGGTTCCAAGATAGACAAAGTCCCTTACTACTTCAAAAGCGTAGTTGTCAACAGTGACGTGCTGTCCAAGACGCCGGGACTCTTTGTTTGTTGACACTAGATACTTCGTCTTGCCCTCGTTCACCGTGAGACCCATCCGACGCGACTCTCTTTCCAACTCTGAGAATGCTGCACTGACTGCTCGCGTGTTCATGCCGATTATGTCAATATCGTCGGCATACGCTAACAGCATGACACTTTTGTTGAAGATAGTGCCATTATGTCGTAGATCAGCAGCTCGTATTATTTTCTCCATAATAAGATTGAAGAAGTCGCACGATAACGAATCACCTTGTCTGAAACCCCGTTCGGTATTAAACGGTGCGGAGAGGTCCTTCCCAATTTTCACTGCACAACGGGAGTTATGCAGTGTCATTCTACAAAGTCGAATGAGCTTTGCAGGAATACCGAACTCAGACATTGTTGCGTAGAGGTAATCCCTTACCGGACTGTCGAAAGCGGCTTTATAATCAACAAATAGGTGGTGTGTGTCGATCTGTTTTTCTTGGGTCTTCTCCAGGATTTGACGCAGTGTGAAAATCTGGTCGATGGTGGATTTACCAGGTCTGAAGCCACACTGATACGGTCCAATCAGGTTGCTGAGCATAGGCTTCAATCTTTCACACAGTACGCTCGATAGAACCTTGTACGCGATGCTCAGGAGACTTATTCCACGGTAGTTGGCGCAAATTGTGGGGTCTCCTTTTTTATGTACAGGACAGAGAACACTGAGCCTCCAATCATCAGGCATGCTTTCATCCGACCATATTCTGCTTATGAGCTGGTGCATGCAGGTGAGCAGCTCATCGCCTCCGGTCTTAAACAACTCGGCAGGCAGGCCATCAGCACCTGCAGCTTTGTTGTTCTTCAGCCTTAAAATGGCCGTTTCAACCTCGTCATAGTCGGGTGGTGGAACATCAACACCATCATCTGTAATTGGGGTTATCGGGCATTCTCCTCCACTGGCGGAATTGTTCGTAGCATCGCCATTCAGTAACGTGGAGAAGTGTTCCCTCCATAGGCTCAGTACACTCTGGACATCCGTAACCAGATTCCCATTTCCATCACGACAAGAAGAGGCTCCGGGATTTAAACCTCCACTCAGGCGCTTGATCTTTTCAAAGAATTTTCGAGTCTCATTCTTGTCGGTGCACATCTCTATCTCCTCACACTCGCGTCTTTCCAACTCCCTCTTCTTGCGCCTGAAAAGACGTCTCTCTGCACTCCTTTTCTCTCTATACCGCTCCTTAACAGCTCGCGTTACGCCTGCACGCAGGGTTTTTCTGTAGGCGGCGTCTTTATCTGCGGTAGCGTCGCGACACTCCTGATCATACCACTCATTCCTCAGAGGCCGGTAGTAACCGATTACCTCCTCGGCAGCAGTAGTCATGGAGTGGGATATATGTGTCCACCGTGCGCATGTATCATCAAGTGGGGGAGTGTTCTGCATAAGCAGATCCGATAGTCGAGTGGAAAATGCATCTGCTGTCTCTGGTGATTGCAGCTTACTGACGTCGAGCTTTCTCTGTGTGGGACTTCTCTTGTTATTTGCGTCACATAAGCGTGTGCGCACCTTAGCTGCAACAAGGTAGTGATCCGAGTCGATGTTGGCACCACGGATCGATTTCACTTCCATCACACTGGAAGCATGCCTTCCGTCAATCACCAAATGATCAATTTGGTTTCTTGTACGTTGATCTGGAGACAGCCATGTCGCTTTGTGGATGTCGAGATGCTGGAATCTGGTACCACCAATTACCATGTTTCGTGCTGCGGCGAAGTCGATCAGCCTCATTCCGTTATCGGAGGTGTTCTGGTGGAGGCTGAATTTTCCGACAGTTGGACCAAAGGTACCTTCCTTGCCCACCCTGGAATTAAAGTCGCCAAGCACGATTTTGATATCGTGGCGGGGGCAGCGGTCATAAGCTTCTTCGAGGCGCTGAAAGAAGCTCTCCTTGGTCACATTGTCCTTCTCATCCGTCGGAGCGTGGGCACATATAAGGCTGATGTTGAAAAATTTTGCCTTGATGCGGATTGTGGCCAGCCGTTCGTTCACAGGCGTGAACTGTGAGACAAGATGTCGTAGTCTCTTGCTGACCAAAAATCCACATCCTAATTCGTGCCTTTCAGCATGGCAACTGTAGTAGATGTCACAGGACGCTCTTTTGGAGCAGCCCTGTCCTGTCCATCGCATTTCCTGGAGAGCGGTGATGTCAGCTCTGTATTTTTCGAGGACATCAACCAGCTGGATAGAGGCACCCTCCCTATAAAGGGATCGGACATTCCAGGTGCATATCCGTAAATCATTGTCCTTTTTTCGTTTGCGGGGGTCATCAACAAAAGCGGTAGTCCTTATCCGAGGCATTTTAGTTTTTTTCATTGGGGGGGTTTTTTATGTGGCGGGTCCCAAACCCAACGCACAACCTCTAACCGAGGAGATTTTCGCCACTCACTTCAGCCGCCTCCCAGCGGGTGCCAGGAAGACGTTGCCCGGTGGTCGCCACATGGAGGGCCCCCATTAATAATAATGAAAGCGCCATCACAGAGTAAGCAGAGCAAGCTATATGACTACCCCTCATTAACAAATAAAGGTATCATCACATAGCGCTCAGATCAAACTACATGACAGCCAGTGAGTTGACTTGCGATGAGTTCAACAAGGATTGCGCTAGCCCCACCTGGTTGAGGCAGTTAGACACGTTACCTTGCGAAAACACCACCAGACCACCATATTATATTATGAATATATTATTTTATGTTATATGTTGGTATGTGTGTAGATTGATATGTGGCTAGTGTTAGAAAAATGGTATATAAGCTGCCAGCTTACTAAAGGCAGTCGCTTTCAGTTGTGAGTCTTGCACCAAAGTGCTAGCGTTTAAGAAATTGTGAAATACTGCGAACCTTATGACATAAACTGTGGTGTCCATTACACTGCCCAATGTCTCACCTAAATATATAAATAATAGTTACTTCCTGTTTCTCTACTATAATTGTTTCGAAATTTGTATTTACTTTAATGGGGACTACCTTCATAGTTCTCCCAGGTACAACAACCTCACTGGTGTGTAGTATTCTATTACCCTCGTTCGACGGTTTGAGAGGTAAAATCATCAAATGCTGTTCTCGCTCATCGAAGAAAATCAGCTTTTTTTTCGTGGTATCGACAACCGATCAGTTCCATAAATTATCTTAACTTAAGATACCATCAGCAGGTATACCTTTCTCTTCAGATATTAAGTGTAGTTCTAAAATCAAATCTGTAGTCCTCTCGTGTTGGACCCTTATGTGGTGACAAATCCACCAAACGCGCCATTAAGATTTTTCCTTAAATGTCCCTTCTTGCTAACGAATTCGTCAACTACTGATGACTTTATTAAACTGGTATCTGCCCCAGAGTCTACAAGTAAAACGAGTTTTCCATTTTTTGCTTCCTCACACGGAAACTCAATGAACACAACATCTATATCAGAGACTCCCAAACAGAAGCCATGTTTGTTATTACTGGATAGAAAAGATGGTTGAACAATCCCCCTGGACGCTTGACTACCAACTTCAACCATCTTACTATCTAACGTGGAGGGTGTGTCAACAAAATCTAAAGACGCATGACTGACACCTTCCATTTCAGCTGAACCACTTTTAGCAAAATTTTGGGGTTCCCGGTTTATTGGCCGTACCTGGGCCCCCGTAGTTCCCTGGGTTTTTTCCCATTCTTTGCGTTTGTAACAGTCGGCGATCCTGTGTCCCGGCTTCTTACAGAAAAACATTTGGTCTCAGAATTTCCGCGATTAGTGCCTTTGCTTTCTTGACCTCCCTTGCAAGGTGCAGGTGCTTGATTGTCTTTTCTTGTAACATGTTGTTGCTAAAAGTTGTGCATGGTAAATTGAACTCATGTCCGTATTTTTTACACTTTATGCAATAGGGCATGTTTTTTCTCTAAAAACAGACGTCTCTGGTGTTTCCCTTTTTGTCGCAGAAGGAGCAGATAGGAACTTTCTGTTGGCTATTTTGAGGAGTTACGTTATTATTATGGTATTTGTTCTTTCCGAGTGGCATCTTATCATTTGTATTCTGGTGAAATGCCACTGTATTACTGGCCTCAGTCTGGTGAACGTTGTTTGAATATAGTGTTCTCATATTCAACTGATTGAACCGATGTTCTCTTCTGAGCAGAATACCCATATTTACGTCCTCCTCTGCTAATTCTTCTAACGTGCCCGTCTTACCTAGCATATGAGTTTTTAACAATGGTCTTTGAAGGCCTGATATAAAAGATG
The DNA here is from genome assembly GCA_963854835.1 of Megamerina dolium. Lineage (NCBI taxonomy): Eukaryota > Metazoa > Arthropoda > Insecta > Diptera > Megamerinidae > Megamerina > Megamerina dolium. The sequence continues at coordinate 34,204,299 of OY978530.1, forward strand.
TCCTCGCATACCCCTATAGCTCTTTTAACAACGCTTGTTTTCCGATCCCACCGTATTTATTCTTAATACATTGTATCGCCGTGGATTGTAAATCACATAATCCTTGCAAAAACGCGTATATCTTCCTGAGGTAGTTGGCGTGCAAATTGTATAATTGTATTTGATGCGTGAGTGATTCCAGGCGAACGGTTTTCAAATATGTGTTTCGCAGAAGTGTATACAATTCCTCTATATTAGCGAATTTCTTACTTAGCATCACCATATAGTCGCTGTTTTATACAAGCTACGAAATCTTCCAACTCGTCAGGTTTTATGGCTTTTCGTGCTACTTCGCACCCAGAAATGAACTGGTGTACTTCGGTCTTCAAATCTTTAGACTCCGCTCCAGTGAGTGCACCGCTAAACACAACTCCCACGGCAGCGCTAAATACTCATTTGGCCACCTCTTGATCTCTATGTAGAGAACCTGGCATCAAAATCAGCTGAAAGGTTGAAGCCTATAGGGTAATTGATAAGAAAATCATGTGGACACTGTTCTATTTGTCGACCCACAGCACCTGAATCAGACTACATGATTTCGCAATTAAGGTTCAGCAGGAAGAAACACTAAAGCGATTATCCGAAGGCAGAAGGCTACGGATATATTGGATACCGGGACGCAAGGCGTTCATCTCCCGGATACCCAAATGCGTAACAGAACAATACCACTATGCACGACTCACAACAACCCAAACTCAAGTATGATAATGAAAGCAGCACGGAGGTGGAGAAGTATAAACACCTGTAGGACCGCCAAAATAATGCTAGGTTTACATAACGACAACTGCTCCAAACTGATTCTGTCCCTTAACAGAGTAGAGTGAAGAAATATGGTTGGCGCAATCACGGGAAACTGCCTCACGGTATCCCACGCTCACAATATGGGTCTCATAGAGAACGACGAATTCAGGGGATGCAAAGAGCCAGGTGCAAAGGGGACTCTGGAGCATCTGCTTTGCAGCTTCTCAGCACTCTGTAGAATTCGCTTAAATTGCTTTGGAGTCCCGGAGTTCCGCGATACAACTGAAGCAGCGGCCTTAAGCAAAAGAGCACTCTTAAAATTAGCGATGAAAATAGAAATATTTAAGGAGCTTTACAGCTCGTAACTAGGTCTAGACGTTTTGGTATCACTAAGGACCCATATAGGGTCTATGTGTGAACTATTCGCGGAGGTCTGCAAGTATAACCTAACCTAACCTAATTGCAAAATTATTAAAACTTTACTGATTCTTATCATTTCTTGTGGAATGAAAACACGATTGCACGCGACGCCGTTTACTAAGAGATAAGGTGCTGCAAGGCAAAACAATAGCACCAGGTGAAGAGCTAGAGGCTGTATAGACGGAGCTAAGTAGTCTCGTTAGTAAGACGGGTATGGATTTAGCAGCCTTTCGATAACAGGCAAGTTACTCCCAGAAACACACAGAAACTTCGGGGAATCAACTTCGACAGTAACAACAGCAGCAACCGCATTTAGGTTGGTCAGCAGACTAGTCCCGATATTTACCGGAACCCAATTGAAGAATGTGCGGACGGGGATTAGTCAGTTCATATCTGATTGTGAGTTGGCCAGAAGAGCGATAAAATCAAAAGACGCCCAGAACGTCAATGCCTGTTTGCCTTCATTGTATAATCTGGTGTTATATAAAAATTTCGCCAGTTTAGAGGAGTTGTATAGGCTCCTAAGACAGACATATCTGAATACGGTAAGTTTAGAGTAGTATACATACCAGCTGCGCGCTGTAAAGGGACCATTCGTGAGTTCTCAATAAGACTACATGAGATAAGAACTCAGGCAACACAGGGTGTCGAAAGCGCTTATGGATGGCCAAGCATTGCTAAAAGAGTTAAGAGATACGCGAGGACGATTTTCATAGCCGGTCTCCGAGAACCGGTACTAAGAATCCATGTAAATAAATAAATATGTGGCACTTAAAGCCCCAAAGGGCTCATTGGCCGAGCTTCTCTTCCATTAGTGTTGTGCGTCTTAAATTTTGGACAATTTTAGAAGGGACCTACTTATTTTAGCCGGTTCCGAACGGCAGAACACTTGTGACATCACTTTTTCTGAGCTTTGTCACAGAGTTCTTTTTAGAAGCTTTTTCATGGCAAGTTGTTACTGTCGGAAGAATTGCCAATTGCTTGCCGACAGGTGAGTACCGTTCGAAAGAAAAATCTTATCGATATTAAATTTGTTATGCATCAGCCAGGGATTGAACCACGACCTACAGATCAGAAGGTGAACACACTAACCACTGAGCTACGGCACCCACCATGTGCTGAACAAAATTCCCAGTAAGCGGAAAAACTTGTCGAGGAGGCAGTAAAAATCAGTAATCTGATTGATAGAGACCAACGGTACAATCAGAGTACCTTTGGCACCAACATCTGATTGGGTACAACACAGAGTCCTGGACCTCAAAACAATTATGAAACTACTTTACTGAATTAGGCAATGTAGCGGTAATTAGTCAAAATAGCAATAGTTCTTTTCCAAGTACGGGTAGGTAGTAAATCGGCAAAAGAGTGTTGTAAGAAACCAAAACAGGGCATACTAGGTATAATACGTCACCTTTTATTAACTGCAGACAGTATTGGCATGAGTTCAACCTATCATGCACACCGTTTAGTAACAACAAGACATCAGGAAGAGGTAACCATACACCTGCATCTATTAAGGGAGTCCAAGAGAGCAGGGGGTTTAATCGTGGTACATCCGAATCCAAATGTTGCTTTTGTAAGAAGCCAAACAGGTTTACCGACTGATAAAAACGCAAAGAGTTGCAAAAGTTTTTGAGAAACTACGGGGGGCCTAGGTACGACCAATAAACCAGGATCCCCAAAATATTACTAGAAATAGGCCAGCTGAGGTGGAAAGCGTCAATCATGTGTCTTAAGAGATTGTTGACACACTCTCCGCGTCAGATTTCAAAATTGTAGAAGTTAGTAGTCAGGCGTGGAGAGGATTGTTGACCCATCTTTCCAATCCAGTAATAGTAAACAGGAGTATTGTTTAGGAGTCTCTGATGTAGATGATGTGTTCATTGAGTTTCCATTTAAGGAACCAAAAAATGGAAAACTCATTTTACTATTAGACACTGGGGCTGATACCAGTTTCATAAAATCGTCATAGTGAATGAGTATGTTAGCAAAAAACTAAATTCAAGGAAAAATCTAAGTGGTGCATTCGGAGTATTTGTCACCACATTTAGCTCAATAACAGTTAAATAAGAGAGCTTAGAATTACATTTAATATCCAAAGAGAGTGGTATACCTGAAGATGGTATCCTAATTTATGGAACCGTTCGGTCCTCAATACTATGAAAAAACAACTTCTGTGAACGGAAACAACATTTTATGACTTTACCTCTCAAATCGTTGAACTAGGTTAATCGGGTAGATAGTTCCATTGAAAGTAAATACAAATTTGGAAATGGTAATCGTGGAGAAACAAGAAGTTTCACCTGGAATATTTTTAGGTGAAACATTGGGACATGTCACGAGAAACAGAGTTTATATCCCCATACTAAATACAAATACGGAATCATATACTACGAGTAATGAGTTAAAAGTTAATATCATTACATTTATTCATTTGGAGCATATGAAGTATATCACAATTTCTAAGATTAGCACCGTTAGGAAAAAGGGTAACTACGAGAGGGTTACTAAAATAGATGTAAACTTGAACAACGAAGAGAGAAAATCATTGCAAGACATATTAATGTCATTCCACTACTTATTTTATTTAGAAGGTGATAAATTCTCTTATACAACAAGTATAAAGCACACAATATCAGTAAAAAAAGATCAAGCTCAAATCAATCAGAGACAATGCCCATTACCAGAGGTACATTAGGAAGAAATTAATAAACAAGTGAATACGATGCTAAACGACGGCATAATTATTCCCAGCTCTTCTCCTTGGAATTCTCCAATAATTTTAGTTCGAAAGAAGGCGGGAAGCAATGGAAAAAAGAATGTTGATTTCAGAAAATTCAGCGATACCACAGGTTTTTCCAATTCCATGTATGGAAGAAAAATTGGATCAGTTACGTCATAGTAGATATTTCACTATACTTATTCTGACTAGTGAGTATCATCAAGTGTTAATAGAAGAATCAGACAGAGAAAAAAAATATTTTAGTTCAGGTGTCTGACATTATGAATTTAATAGAATGTCATTTAGGTTAACAAGAGCCGCTGCTACTTTTCAAACATTAATGAATCACGTATTAACTGAACTTCAAGGAATATGTTGTTTTGTATGTTTGGACGAAATTGTTGACTGCGGTAGGATTTTGGCACAACATAAATCGCGCTTACGAAGAGTGTTGGAAGTCTTGCGTAAACATAACTTAAAACTAAACACAGAGAAGTTCCAGTTTCTACGAAAAGAGATAATTTTCTTGTGTCATAATTTCACTAAAGAAGGGGCATTACCAGATCCCAGTAAGGTAGAATGTGTCAAAATTATTCCAAATAATAAGAAAGACATTCCGACATTCTTAGGTTTAGTAAAATATTGAAATTTGTTGAAAATATGGCAGGCATGGCAGTTCTATCGCAATCTTGGCTATAGTATGGACTGTAAAGAATTATAGGGCCAATCTACTGGGTACACCATTCAAGATCTACACCGATCACCAGCCTCTATGAGGAATTGCAATTCTGAAACACAAGACATCAAGCTTTCACGTTTCAAACATAAACTTCTGAATTTGATTTTGAAATAATATATAAACCAGGCAAAAGAAATTTGAACGCTGGTGTGCACAGCAAAGTTCCACAGCCGAACAATGAATTGACAATGGTTGTGACTCGTTCTATAGCTAGGAAAAAAGTTGAAGAAATCGAAAGTCGAGAAGAACGTAAGGAAAGTTCTGAAGATGAGTTAGAAATGGGAGTGGTAGAAGGTCAGGAAAATAAGAATGCGGGATTACTCACTAATGAAAAATATATATTGACGGTACTTCGTAATTTCCATGATTCACCTTTAGGAGGACACCAAGGTGCCCTGGAAACTTATTTCAGGATTAGAAGACAGTATAGGTGGAAAGGTATGCGAAACCGAATTAAAGAATACGTTAAAATTGGTAAAAAATGTCAAACTAACAAGATCTCGAGGCTTACAAAAATGCCAATCATCTTAAAAGCCATTTCTAAGCCAGAGACGACATCTGGAAATCGGTATATTCTCACATTCTCTTTTATTTTGAGAATTAACTCATAGAGTTTATGCGGATTAGCTGCAGTTAATGCCCGAGTTAATTCGAATTAACTCGGTAATCCGGAATTAGGCTGCCGTCTGTCTAGGCTATAAGCAAATGATTCTTTAGATAGAAGCCCTAGACCTTTAGCAGAATGCATTAGGAGCTTTGTTAAAAAACACGGGTCTAATAGGAATGAGTGGTTAGTATCAGCAATGTATGTACACAACAACACAGTACATACTTCAACAAAACGAAGTTGTAGTGTTCTATACGGTTTTAATATCGATATACCGACAAACCTTAAAACAAAAAAATTACTGCTATACAATATGGATGAGCAAAATAAGGGTTTTAAATACCATCTACAGAGGTCACATGAGTTAAAGAAAATCAAGAAAGGGCGAAAAAACCAGCTATATTTCAGTACGATAAAGTTTTTAAAATTGGAGAAAAAGTATTATTAAGAAATCAGACTAGGAAAAATAAGTTACATGTGAACAGTCCAGTAACGACTATTTAAATCAAACGAAATGGTAAAAAGTACCATAATAATTTACTAAAACATTTTCATCAATAAGTAATTTTAATTAACTTTTAATTTGGTGAAATAATATAATAACTTAAAGCTTCTAGAGCAAGTTGCCCTGTTTATGTGTATAATCACATCTGTTGCAATGCATAGCGTTGAATTGTAATACGATGTGTGAATACTAATGTGCAACGGCGAAATATATCTAACAAGAACAAGAAAGAGGATTTTCCTACGTCGAATATACTTACTATTATCTAAAAATCCAAAAAGGTACACAAAAAAAATTAATTTTTTGGGAGTTGATATTTTTATTTTGAAAAAATAAGTACAAGAACGAAAATCTCCTCGGTTAGAGGTTATGCGTTGGGTTTGGGACCCGCCACATAAAAAACCCCCCCAATGAAAAAAACAAATATGCCTCGGATAAGGACTACCGCTTTTGTTGATGACCCCCGCAAACGAAAAAAGGACCAAACGATTTACGGATATGCACCTGGAATGTCCGATCCCTTTATAGGGAGGGTGCCTCTATCCAGCTGGTTGATGTCCTCGAAAAATACAGAGCTGACATCACCGCTCTCCAGGAAATGCGATGGACAGGACAGCGCTGCTCCAAAATAGCGTCCTGTGACATCTACTACAGTTGCCATGCTGAAAGGCACGAATTAGGATGTGGATTTTTGGTCAGCAAGAGACTACGACATCTTGTCTCACAGTTCACGCCTGTGAACGAACGGTTGGCCACAATCCGCATCAAGGCAAAATTTTTCAACATCAGCCTTATATGTGCCCACGCTCCGACGGATGAGAAGGACAATGTGACCAAGGAGAGCTTCTTTCAGCTCCTCGAAGAAGCTTATGACCGCTGCCCCCGCCACGATATCAAAATCGTGCTTGGCGACTTTAATGCCAGGGTGGGCAAGGAAGGTACCTTTGGTCCAACTGTCGGAAAATTCAGCCTCCACCAGAACACCTCCGATAACGGAATGAGGCTGATCGACTTCGCCGCAGCATGAAACATGGTAATTGGTGGTACCAGATTCCAGCATCTCGACATCCACAAAGCGACATGGCTGTCTCCAGATCAACGTAGAAGAAACCAAATTGATCATGTGGTGATTGACGGAAGGCATGCTTCCAGTGTGATGGACGTGAAATCGATCCGTGGTGCCAACACCGACTCGGATCACTACCTTGTTGCAGCTAAGGTGCGCACACGCCTATGTGTCGCAAATAACAAGAGAAGTCCCACACAGAGAAAGCTCGACGTCAGTAAGCTGCGTTCACCAGAGACAGCAGATGCATTTTCCACTCGACTATCGGATCTGCTTATGCAGAACACTCCCCCACTTGATGATACATGCGCACGGTGGACATATATATCCCACTCCATGACTACTGCTGCCGAGGAGGTAATCGGTTACTACCGGCCTCTGAGGAATGAGTGGTATGATCAGGAGTGTCGCGACGCTACCGCAGAGAAAGACGCCGCCTACAGAAAAACCCTGTGTGCAGGCGTAACGCGAGCTGTTAAGGAGCGGTACAGAGATAAAAGGAGTGCAGAGAAACGTATTTTCAGGCGCAAGAAGAGGGAGTTGGAAAGACGCGAGTGTGAGGAGATAGAGATGTGTACCGACAAGAATGAGACTCGAAAATTCTTTGAAAAGATCAAGCGCCTGAGTGGAGGTTTAAATCCCGGAGCCTCTTCTTGTCGTGATGGAAATGGGAATCTGGTTACGGATGTCCAGAGTGTACTGAGCCTATGGAGGGAACACTTCTCCACGTTACTGAATGGCGATGCTACGAACAATTCCGCCAGTGGAGGAGAATGCCCGATAACCCCAATTACAGATGATGGTGTTGATGTTCCACCACCCGACTATGACGAGGTTGAAACGGCCATTTTAAGGCTGAAGAACAACAAAGCTGCAGGTGCTGATGGCCTGCCTGCCGAGTTGTTTAAGACCGGAGGCGATGAGCTGCTCACCCGTATGCACCAGCTCATAAGCAGAATATGGTCGGATGAAAGCATGCCTGATGATTGGAGGCTCAGTGTGCTCTGTCCTGTACATAAAAAGGGAGACCCCACAATTTGCGCCAACTACCGTGGAATAAGTCTCCTGAGCATGGCGTACAAGGTTCTATCGAGCGTACTGTGTGAAAGGTTGAAGCCTATGCTCAGCAACCTGATTGGACCTTATCAGTGTGGCTTCAGGCCTGGTAAATCCACCATCGACCAGATTTTCACACTGCGCCAAATCCTGGAGAAGACCCAAGAAAAACAGATCGACACACACCACCTATTTGTTGATTATAAAGCCGCTTTCGACAGTCCGGTAAGGGATTACCTCTACGCAACAATGTCTGAGTTCGGTATTCCTGCAAAGCTCATTCGACTTTGTAGAATGACACTGCACAACTCCTGTTGTGCAGTGAAAATTGGGAAGGACCTCTCCGCACCGTTTAATACCGAACGGGGTTTCAGACAAGGTGATTCGTTATCGTGCGACTTCTTCAATCTTATTATGGAGAAAATAATACGAGCTGCTGATCTACGACATAATGGCACTATCTTCAACAAAAGTGTCATGCTGTTAGCGTATGCCGACGATATTGACATAATCGGCATGAACACGCGAGCAGTCAGTGCAGCATTCTCAGAGTTGGAAAGAGAGTCGCGTCGGATGGGTCTCACGGTGAACGAGGGCAAGACGAAGTATCTAGTGTCAACAAACAAAGAGTCCCGGCGTCTTGGACAGCACGTCACTGTTGACAACTACGCTTTTGAAGTAGTAAGGGACTTTGTCTATCTTGGAACCAGCATTAACAGCAGTAATGACGTCAGCTTGGAGATCATGCGTAGGATAACTCTTGCTAACAGGTGTTACTTTGGGCTGAGTAAGCAATTGAGAAGTCGAGCCCTCTCTCGAAGAACGAAAACTACACTCTACAAGTCTCTCATCATGCCTGTCCTAACATATGGAGCTGAAGCCTGGACAATTTCCACCTCGGATGATCGAATACTTGGAGTTTTCGAGAGAAAAGTCCTACGCAAGATCTTTGGACCTATTTGCGTTGGTGGCGAGTACCGAATAAGGTACAACCATGAGCTGTACGAGCTGTATGCCGATATTGACATAGTAAAGCGCATCAAAATCCAGCGGCTGCGCTGGCTAGGTCATGTCGAGCGAATGGAAGAACACGCTCCAGCTAAGAGGGTGTTATATTCGGAACCCGCTGGAGGACGACGCAAAAGAGGAAGACCAAACCTCCGGTGGAAAGACCAAGTACTGGAGAACCTGACGGCGCTTGGAATTTCTAACTGGCGCCAGCTAGCGAAGAACAGAGATGGCTGGCGAAGCATGTTATTTTCGGCCTAAATCGATATTCGGTTGTTATGGCCACATAAGTAAGTAAGTAAGTAAGTACAAGAACATACGTCAGTACAAAAACTTAATAAAACTTAATAAAATACAGTTAATAAAAAAACATAAAATTCACCAAAACTACGGACAAAGGCCAGCGACCTCGGGATGTCATAGGCATCTCGGATAACTGCTTCCTCAAGGACGCAAAGCACAAGGCGGCCACAAGGTACTCAAGGCCTAAGGCGTCACGTATTGCATCATGTACCAACTAGCTAGGCTGAGGCACATCGACTTGTTACGCTCATCGAGTAGAGACAAGACGATGTGCTAGGTTGACAAAAATCAACACACCAACCTTATATATACGCAAGAGTTACTTCAAAACAACAGTCTATTTAGGTATTAAAAAAAAAACAATGCAATAATTTAGCTAGCAAAATTTTCGAGTAAAAGACTAAATGCGATTTCAGTAACAAATATATATACAGTATGTCAAGAATGAGTTTACACATTGAAAAAAATCCAAATTTTCAACTTTCTTACCCAAAAACATTAACTTTTATTTCCATACACACATTTTTTTTTATTAGTTACAGATATTTACAGTATTTATAAAAGATTCATGAAAAAAATTGCAAGTTCACCGCAAAAAAAAATAAAAAATACAACAAAAAGAAATTTTACTCAATTTTACAAGTGTCAAGAAACTCTTTTCACAACTATTTTTTTTAATTCCTTTATGCAACACTTCAACGACTAACGGTACATTTACAGTTATCTATTTGCGTATACGCGTTGCAGTGACCCGTTCCTATGATTTTGTTTGTTAGTTTGTGATTAATTTTTGCTTTGTCCACATCATCTGTTTAAATATTGTGTTTTTAAAATGCCAGGCAAAAGGTTATCGGCTGAAGTGGTTCAGCTTATATACTACAATCTCCAATTGGGAGAAAATGTGGAGAAGTTATCATTTATCAGTTATCAGTTATGTTCTCTGTAACACGTAAAACAATTTATAATATTTAAAATCGAGCTGAAAATGAGGGTAGATTGGAGTCAAAGTGTGGTCGTGGCCCTAAACTTAAAATTACTGATCGGGCAGAGCGCTTAATTATGAGGGAATTGCACAAAAATCCACAAATTTCGACCAGAACGCTTGCGGAGAAACTCAAGGAAGAGTGTGGTATAGTGCTTTCCCATGAAACTGTACGACAGGCGATACTGAGAAACAAATACTCATCAAGAGTTGCTTGTAAGAAGCCGCTGCTATCAGCACAAAATATTGAAAGACGTTTCTCCTTCGCCTCAAGGCTCATTTCACAACCTGATGAATATTGGGACGAGGAATTATTCTGTGACGAAACAAAAATGATGTTGTATTACAACGATGGACCAACCAGAGTGTGGCGCAAGGCATTAACAGCTTTAGAAAATCGACACATAATTCCTACTGTTAAATTTAGAAAAATGTTCATTATGATTTGCGGATGTATCTCAAGCAGAGAATTATGAGAATTGGCTTTTATAGAGTCAACCATGGACGCACAACATTATTTAGGCATTTTGAAGTCATTTAATCAGCAGTGCGAAAAATGTGGGTTCATCAGAGAGGGCAAACCGCATTTCAAATTTTATCAAGATAATGACACAAAGCATAAGTCGAGTAGGGTGCGACTGTGGCTTCTTTATAACTGCGGTAAAGTTATGGATATACCAGCCCAGAGTCCAGACCTTAACCCTATTGAAAATTTGTGGGTCTACTTAAAGAAAAAGTGGCTAAAAGGTAACCTAAAAACCGTACAGCACTTAAAACTGCTATATTGGAAGAGTGGCAAAATATACCGAGCCATTATGACCTAAAAAAGTTGGTTTATTCTATGAATAAACGGCTACAATCCGTGATAGATGCTAAAGGTGGCCATACTAAATACTAAATATTTTACTTTATCAAATTTTAACTAATAAATATTATAAAAAAAAACTTTGTATCGTTTATGAAAAGAGTTTCTTGACACTTGTAAAATTAAGTAAAATTTATTTTTGTTGTATTTTTCTTTAATTTTGCGTAGAACTTGCAATTTTTTTTCATGAATCTTTTATAAACACTGTAAATATCTGTAACTAATAAAAAAAAATGTGTATATGGAAATAAAAGTTAATGTTTTTGGCTAAGAAAGTTGAAAATTTGAATTTTTTTTCAATGTGTAAACTCATTCTTGACATACTGTATATATATTTACTTACTTACTTACTTATGTCGCCATAACAACCGAATATCGATTTAGGCCGAATATAACATGCTTCGCCAGCCATCTCTGTTCTTCGCTAGCTGGAGCCAGTTAGAAATTCCAAGCGCCGTCAGGTTCTCCAGTACTTGGTATTTCCACCGGAGGTTAGGTTTTGCTCACTGCGTCGTCCTCCAGCGGGTTCCAAATATAACACCTTCTTAGCTGGAGCGTGTTCTTCCATTCGCTCGACATGACCTAGCCAGCGCAGCGCTTGATGCGCTTTACTATGTAAATATCGGCATACAGCTCGTACAGCTCATGGTTGTACCTTATTCGGTACTCGCCACCAACGCAAATAGGTCCAAAGATCTTGCGTAGGACTTTTCTCTCGAAAACTCCAAGCATTCGCTCATCCGAGGTAGAAATTGTCCAGGCTTGAGCGCCATATGTTAGGACATGTTAGGCATGATGAGAGACTTGTGGAGTGTAGTTTTCGTTCTTCGAGAGAGGGCTCGACTTCTCAATTGCTTACTTAGCCCAAAGTAACACCTGTTTGCAAGAGTGATCCTTCGCAATATCTCCAAGCTGACGTCATTACTGCTGTTAATGCTGGTTCTAAGATATGCAAAGTCCCTTACTACTTCAAAAGCGTAGTTCTAACAGTGACGTGCTGTCCAAGACGCCGGGACTCTTTGTTTGTTGACACTAGATACTTCATCTTGCTCTCGTTCACCGTAAGACTCATTCGACGCGACTCTCTTTCCAACTCTAAGAGTGCTGCATTGACTGCTCGCGTGTCCATGCCGATTACGTCAATAAATATATATATTTATCGTAAGCAATAATGCAAATTTATTTAAAAAAAACCAACAGCAATTTCCCAAACCACAACATATATATACATATATTTAAATAAGAACATATGCATATATATGTACATATAAAAAAAACACATTTGAGAATATAGAAACATTGGAATTGAAACTGAGGTCAGAAATATTGTTAGACATTTTTAGAAAATAACATGAAGTATTTGTGGGACTTATTTTGTGTCTAAAGTTACAAGAAATGGGTGCAGAAAAAACTTATTCAGGAACACTAAAAGAAACACAAATAATAATCACCAATATACGAAAAAAATGATAGCCAATTAAAACATTTTTAAAAACCAAGAAGAACGAAAAGAACAGTATATTTTGTGGGAGAAATGTTCCACTGGGCATTCGGAACTATGGACCACCGTGATGCAGACGAAACATACATCCATTTCAGATACAGATATGAAAGGGAAACCAAAACATATGAAGTGATGAAGCAGCAAATAACGGGAATATCGAAGAACTACCAAAAACTCGGAAAAACCTATATGTTCCGCACTAAAAGAAATAGAAGATCTACATAAAACGATAGACAACACAATTAACGAAAATGTCTTAGAAATACAACTAGAAATATTAAGGAAACAATCAACCATAAATACAAACCTAATAGAACTACAAGGTCAACAAAGAACTGAAATATCAATAGTAAACGAATTAATACATGGCGTTCTACCACCATCTATCATAAGCACACAGAAGAATTAAGAAATAATTAACACAATGACACAAACAGGAAAAGCAGCCTGGTTCCATGAAAAGTACGTGATATATAAAACAACAACAATTCGCAAAACAATCGGCAAAAATCCCAATACCATTTATCGACAAATATGTACTATTCAGAATGTTCTCTGTACCTACGAGTATATCAATGAACGAGGACTGTGACATAATACCAAGATTGGAGTACGATTATATAGCAGAATCCACATATGGGAAGGAATATATCGGTTTAAGGTCAATAGAACAGAAAGGTTGCATCCTAATGGCTGATACATCACCCACATTAGAATTCCTATGCAGATGCAAAAATAAAATCATGTTAAACACCAGCAGGAATGGGTGCTTTAGTGAAAACTGAGATAGCCAATAGAAGAATTTTACATTTTCCGAATATAACAACATTTAAAGGGATTTGCGAAAATGGCACAGAAATCGTATAACTTCGTCATGGGTTTTGTTACTCTAAAAACGGATGTGAAATCGGGAATGACGAAACATCTTTACCCTTTGAATTTGGCCCTTCACAGACAATAGTGCAAGAAACAAGAAAAACAGATCACACAACGTTCCTTGAATCCTTGAAAGAAGAACTAAAACGGTTAAAAACAGAAGGAGCCAAATCCAACCCAAACAAAATTAGGGTAACTGAACATTCCGAATATAGGTAAGAAATATCAAAAGGACAAATAAGTTTCGAGAAGCTAAAATCAAATGTCGAGATGCACCAAAGAACACAAACACTGTACAAAACTCAACAAAGCATGTGGGAGTCAATAGTATGTACAGGGATCATACTAATAATAGTAATTATAAAACGGCGTTAGCTATTAAACTAAAATACAACAGGAAAAAAACCAAGAACTAACATAAGGAAAAACAAACAAATTATTTCGTTACGTATACATTCATCGTTTCAATTAAATCCTCCCAGACGTAGCAGAGGGACTACACCACCAGGAATAAAAAATCAAGAAGCGGCAACAATGTGATCAACAGGAAACAACTTAACAGTAACGGAACACCAAGGAAGCCAGCATCCACAATGGTAGCAACTAATTAAGTATAAAAATTCATAAGACTTGCAATATGAACACACAATATATATGATTTATTATTTGTAATTTAAATTAATTTATAAAAGAAAAAACGATCAATCGATCATATATACACGTAGGCGAGAGAAGGTAGTAACACGCAAATTGAGCGAGAGCTTATTGGTTTAATAATATTATATGTTTTACTTGGTTTGATTTGTTTGAAAGTGTTTTAAAGCTAAAATATAATACGTGAGGTTTGGAATGTGAATGGATGTGAAGTGAGATTCAAATATGGTTGAATTGAAATTGCATATAGAAGATTCAAGTTTTTTCATTGCACGTACTAGAGCTGTAAAACTATCGATGGCACTATCGATAGTATCGATGGTTTCATTTTTAAGTCACTATCGATGGTTTTTAACTACTATCGATACTATCGGTTGTGAAATAGCTATACTAAGACTTGCACATCGCTGTTCCTTTTGTGAAGTTGCGTTGTGGCGGGAATGTAGGTAAATGGAAAACAATTCGTTGTAATTTAATAATTCACAATTTTTACTTTTTTTAGATAATTGGAAATCAGTGTTGACGGTTCTGCAATGGATCAGTACCTGAGTTCCCAAGGTAAGTAATATTTTGCAGTTGTAAGTGGTTTACTACTTACACATAGTTTCTTTCCTCCTACATTTGTAGTTGCTAGGATGGAAAATGACAGCAACAGCGAGTCAGAGCACGAGAATCATATCGCAAAAAAATCAAGAAAGGGGTTTTCGGAAGTGTGGAGCTTCTTTGATAAAACTAAGGACGGTACATACGCCAAATGTCGCTCGTGCGGTAAGATTTATAAAACCAGCGGCAATACGTCCAATCTATTTGACCACCTTAAGCGAGTTCATCTCACCTTTCGTGAAATGCCGAAAGTTTCAGGTTCGATAGCTACATTTTTCAAGAAATCCGTAACATATGAAGCTTCCTCGATTCGTAAGAAAACCCTTGATAGTGCACTAATGCGTATGATTGCGATAGATGTTCAACCATTTACAATTGTTGAAGATAAAGGGTTTCGTGAATTTGTTAAATGCCTTGATCCTCAATACGTGTTGCCATCTCGCAATACACTACAAAATGTGCAGATGGTTGAGATATACAACAATATCAAAACAAATTTACAAGCAATTCTTACGAAAATTGAACATTGTGCCATAACAATGGATTGTTGGACATCACGTGCAAATGAGGGGTACCTTACTGTTACGTGCCACTTTATTACGGAGCAATTTACATTACGCTCCGCAGTTTTGTCAACAAAAAAACTTCTTGTACACACGAACCACTCCGCTGATAATATAGCATCTTCATTACGTGCGGTTTTAGAGGAGTGGGATATAATGAAAAAAGTAACGTCAATTGTAACCGATAACGCTGGGTCGATGGTAAAGGCATGCGAACTGCTACAAATAAAAAACCTTCCTTGCTTTGCTCACACGCTAAACCTTGTTGTGCAAGATTGCCTATCGCAAGATATTATAAAACCAGTGCTAACTAAATGTAAGAGACTTGTGACATATTTTAAAAGTAGCACAATAGCTTATGAACACTTTAAAGCCATACAAGGGAGCGGCAAAGTATATAGTTTAATACAGGAGGTGCCCACGCGTTGGAATAGCGCATATAGAATGATCGAAAGAATCTTGTTGACAAATGATTCGATCTGCACTGTTCTTCTGAGTACATTAAAAGCTCCACCACCTTTGGCTATGGATGAGATTGAAATATTGAAGGATCTAAAGGAAATACTTTCTCCTTTTGCTAATGCAACGGTCAAGACATCATCAAGTACCTCTGTTACAATTTCATTAATAATACCTTTGGTGTGCGGTCTTTTACAAAGTCTAGAATAGTTAAAAAGTAAAATGATGACGTCAGAAGGATTGCACGCTTGCGTTTTCATTACTGAACGACTGAAGAAAAGGCTCCTCCCGTACGAAGAGCGCACGGCCACCAGATTGGGAACAATTTTGGATCCTAGATTTAAAAAAGAGGGATTTAGGTCTATTTCCAATGCAGATCTAGCCGGAAAGGCATTTGAAAATGAATTGACCAGTGTATATAGAGCATTGGCGAAACCTTCAGACATTGCAGAACCGTCAACAACAAAAAGCAGGGACCCACTCCTTAAATTCCTCGACTGCAAAATTGCTAACAAAGTAAGGACAAATAGAGCAGATGCTATAATTTCTCTTCGACAATATATGGAAACAGCAAATGCTCCTCAGGAAAGTGATCCGTTGGAGTACTGGAAAGTAAACATTACAATTTACTAAATTATGGCTTGATAATATTTCTTATGCAACTTTTCTTTGCAGTGCAATCCGAATGATATGGCGGCATTTAAGAAGTGTGCAATACGTTATTTGTGCATCCCAGCAACTTCGACAGAATCAGAAAGGATGTTTAGCAAAGCTGGATCCATAATTTCGGATAGAAGGGCTTCTTTAAAACCAAAACATGTTGATATGCTCCTTTTTATCAACAAAAATACCCCATTGATCTCAGACAAAGTCATAGTTTTGTAATATATTTATATAAATAAGCAAAGAATGCTCTTTGTGTTTTGTATTACTTTTTTAATCCGTGTGGATTCGTAGTAGTTTGACAGCTCTAGCACGTACATGTATTGGTTTGCAGCGGCAGCACAAGGAAGAAAGTGGGAGAAACAAGTAGATTGTGAAATGCAAAGGAGTGAAAGGGATGAATACGTGTAACGGCGAACAAGTAGAAGAGAAAAAACAATAAAAACAGAAATAGAAACCTATAAAACTAGTGAAAGGCTTTGCGTTTCTAGCAAAGCCACAAACCGTTAATACTTTCAGGCTTGAAGCCAAAACATAGCATAAAACGTTTGGAAATATTTTTCATAGTATACTTTGAGGCTACATAATTTAAATAACACATATTTTGTACGTGCTAATATACTTACGTTACCACCACGCCTTTGAAGCGTACACCCGAAAAACGCGGAGATGCAGGGTTTACCCCGAGTAGTAACCATGAGCTATCCCCAGACAAACCGTCAAAACCGTTTGCAGATATCATTGCAAGACATAATGAGTGCTATACAGGGTGTTGAGACTAAGTTTACAGCTAAACTTGATCATCTAGCTTCAAAGGCAGATATAGATGAACTTAAAGAAGCCTTTAGCACACAAATTGAGTGTTTAAAAACAGAAAACCAAATGTTAAAAGAAGAGATGCAACAACTAAAGAAAGAAAGAGAAAAAGATCGAAAGGAAATTGAGCGACTAATTGACCAAGCAAAAGGAATAAGATAATTGTAAAAGGGCTAGGAAAGATGAAACTCCCATACAGGCAATTCAAAGGATGTGTAAAGAGCGGCTGAATTTGCAGCATATTGTGGTCAGAGATGCACGTGTTGTAGCTTAACGAAATGAAAAAGTCAATATAGTGGCAGAAGTGGAAACCGTACATATGGCGGTTGAGATTTTGAAAAACGCCAAAAAGCTAAAGGGAACCAGCATTTTTATTGAAAAATATCTTAGTGCATATAAACAGGAAAATAAACAGGCACTCTTGCAATTGAAAAAAGATTTGAGCACCACAAAACTGTACTCAAGGGGGACAGTATTTGCAATGAAAATCAGTGGATCGCCTTTAATAACGACAAAATTCTGATGTACAAAAACCAGCCTGCTGAAAAGATACTTGCATCAATATTTGGTGGGGACTTTGAAAAAATCAATCTTAATTTTAATTTTCTTTTGGAAAAAAACAAAGTACAAAATTAAAGAATATACAGGTAGATAATCAAAATTCAAATGTAACAACCAACAGTGACAAACACTTAGACGTTTCACAACAATTATAAATTAAAACTTATTTCATGTAATGTTCATGGTCTAAGTAGTAAAATTTTATTAAATGATTTCTTTGAATATTTAGGGTTGTTCGATATATTTATTCTATTAGAAACGCATATAGAGTCTGATAATCTTGAACGATACGTAAAGTACTTTAAAGGATTCGCTCTTTATTGGAAATCTGCAGTGCGTTCGAGTAAATACGGACGTGCAAGTTGGGGAAAACTATATGGGGTTAAAAAGACCCTAAATAAGATGGGTTTCAAATATTCGTTTAAGTGTGTAGAGAGTGTAGATGTTATTGAAATGTATGTGGCTGGTAGTAAAGTCAGTATAGTGCCATTGTACCTAAATGGTTGCAATTGGACTCAAGAATTTGAGCTAGTGAAAGAATTTTTTGAGCAGAATGATATTATCAATCCTATTGTGATCGGGGACTTGAATGTACGAATTGGGGAATTACAAGTAGGTATGGACAACATTTTACAGAGCGATATTTTTGGTTGTAAAGAAAAACGAAATTTAAGAGATAAGGTAGTCAATAGAAATGGGAAAATATTTATAGATTTTTGTGAAAATAATGGGCTCGTAGTATTGAACGGAATGACGAAAAGCGACGATCAGGGAAACCTTACTTTTATAAGCAGTGTGGGAGAATCGGTAAATGATGTTTGTGTCATATCGAGAGATGTGGCCAAATATACGCTGGACTTTAAGGTAGAAACTAAGGTATGGTCGGACCACATGCCGATTACACTTACGCTGCAGCTGAAGTCGGATAATTCTATTAGACGGCACGAAAACCTGTTACCAAAATTGAGTTGAGATAGTTCGCAAGTAGAATTGTACAATAGACGAATTGTAAATGAAATGAACAAAAAAAAAAAAGCAAACGATGATATGAATTTAGAAGACTTTACGGAGATTATAAATGCGGCAGCAGTGCGCAAAGGAGCTGTGAGGAAGTTAGTGAAAAAATCGAAGTGGTTCAACTGGAAATGCTTGGCTGCTAGGGAATTGTCTTTATTGCTTTTAAGACAATTTCGTAAAACACGTGAAGACGAACACAAAGTTCGATATATCATTGCAAACAAGAAATATAAAGAACTATGCCAACTTAGTAAGAAGGAATATTTTGACGATATAGATCGAAGAATAAATGAAGAAAAAGATAGCGCAGAGTGGTGGGACCTTGTTAAAGTGATTAGAGGCGCAAACTCAGCTCCAAGATGTGATATCTGCAGAAACATTTAGACAATATTTTAAGGAGCTTTTAAATCCACTCACCGCTTCACACCAAATACACTATGTTGCATTACTAGTAACGGATGAAAGTTTAGACAAACCGATCTCTTCAGATGAAATTCTTCAAATGTTACATAAAACTAAAACTGGAAAAGCCCCAGGCTTAGATAGAATACCCTATGAATTCTTTATTAACGCAAATGTACAATTCCTTGACGAGCTGGCAAAAACATACACTAAGCTATATAACAATGGACACTCAGATAAAGCTTTTGAAACAAACGTTATATTCCCTCTATTTAAAAAAGGTGATAAGGACGAAGTGTCGAATTACAGAGGAATTTCATTCATGAATTGTATTGCCAAAATTATGATGGGCATACTGAACGAACGGCCTACAAATTGGTTGGAGAATAGGAGTTTAATCACAGAATATCAGGCAGGTTTTCGAAAGAGGTATTCCACGGCAGACAGTATTTACAATTTAACATCAATAATTAATATTAAATTTGACGAAAAAAAGAAAGTTTATGCATTTTTTGTGGATTTTAAAGCAGCATTTGATACAGTTCCTAGACATCTACTAATTTATAAATTGCATAACTTGTATGTTTCAAGTAAAATGGCTAATTTCATAGAAAAAATCTATAAAAATACTAACTCTGTGATTTGGACAGGAGATGAAATGTCGGAAAATTTTAATATTTCGTCAGGAGTAAAACAAGGTTGTTTGATGTCACCGTTGCTTTTTTCGATATACCTAAATGATTTACACGACAGCTTAGGAGGTGGTACCTGGATTGAGGATATCAACGTGAGACTTCTTCTGTATGCAGATGATATAGTAGTATTGTCTGAGGATGTGAATGAACTGCAAAGAATGATTTCTAATCTTGAAAATTACTGCACTATGTGGAATATGCGGGTAAATTTAACAAAATCAGCTATAATGGTTTTCCGGAAGGGTGGTAGGTTAGCAGATAGGGAGAGGTGGACATTTAAAGGGGAACAGATACCGATTACAACAGAATATTATTACTTAGGTGTAAAAATGACTCCAAAATTAAGTTTTAAGAAACATGTTTTAAATAGAAGCAGCTTAGCAATAAACAGCATAAACGCGACGTGGAGAATGTTTATGGCCAAAGAAAGAATAAAATTGTCATCGAAATGGAACCTTTTTTTGGCAGTAACAAGGGCAATACAAAGTCACGCAGCGAAAATTTGAGGGTTTGAAATGTTTGAAGAGGTAGATAGAACACAGTTCTACTTTTTGAAAAAAATATTGCGCCTACCTACAAATGCACCGTCATACTGTCTGCTTTTGGAAACAGGTCTTCCAAATTGTCATTTATACACTTTACAACTTCACCTTAAATATATTTAAAATTTGACTACGATGCAGCTAGACTACCACATAGACTTTCAAAAATTATTGTAAAAAGACAAATCTTTTGAGCAAAAGCAGTTCAGGACTTAGGAAGAAAATTTTATATTACTTGATTTATGACATTTCGGATAAGAGACTGTGGAATAATAACATAGACATATTACTCTCAAGTGTGAACTTGACGAACAAACAGAGTTTATGGGAAAGAGCTCTGAAAAGTTCACGATTATACAAGGACTTAGATCACAATATTAGTAAAAGTTACATAAATGATACTGTAGAAAATTATAAAATATCTTGGATTTTGAAGGCTAGATGTGACCTTATTTATCTTGAAGGCAAAAATAATTCAAAATGCACTCTTTGCAACTTGGACGAATTAGAAACAATAGCCCACTTTTTAGGAAGATGCCCAATATTGAAACGAATCCGATACCGATATTTTGGACAACTTTACCTAGACCAAGATGAAGTTATTGATAGATTGAATGGAATTGGCCCAGGAGGATGGAATGGTATGGTTTGGTTTGTCACTGATGCGTTGAAATATAGAAATTTAATTGTAAATAAATATAATTAGCATTGTGCATTTCTTTTGTAAACCAATCTGTGTTATTTTGTTATTCTGTATAATTGTATTTTATTGGAAAATTTTTATTGTATAATTGTATTTTCCGACAGACGAACTTTGAGTCAATGTCGTAAATTCTTTGTTAAATAGTTTTAGGATATTTATGTATATTTTTAAGGCTGTTTAATAAAAGAATCTATCTATCTATCTATCTATATATCTATCTATCTATCATATTCATATTTTTTTTCTTACTGTAGGGGTGTAATATGGACGCATACGTATTGCAACATATTTGTCCCACGACGTTACAAACCACCCTATATGGGTACTTCTTTTTTAAATCGCACGGATTTGGCAAAAACACTTTACATTTTTAAATTGGCTGAAAATTAAAAAAAAAATCATTACATAAAATAAGTTTATACGGAATTCAGGGATTCCTCTCGGAAAAATTTAGAAAAATTACAAAATTTTGTCAATTTCTGTGCTACTTAGTTCGTTATACATCCGTAATAAATCCCATATATACGTGTAAACTTATTTCACGTAAAGAATTTTAAAAAATTGTTCAGCCGAATCTGAGACATCAAATCCCGAAAGTTTTTCGATTTAACATAAACATAAAGAACGTTGACTTTATTACTGTATAATTGTTGCAGTAATCATAATTCAAAGAATAAATCGAACAAAAATAAAAATCAAAGGCTTAAGCGTTGACTTTTGTAAGCATAAAATGGTATAAACGAAATAATACAAACAAAACAGAATCAATAAAATAAACAATAATAATAATAACAGTAACCTCATGGACAAAATGCGATTATGCGTAACTCAGTCAGTAGGAACAAAGAACGCAGAAACAACAAGGTATTGAGCAAAGTGTAAATATGAAATCTTGCATATTCACATTACGTATGATTTTGAATGAATGAATATAGCTTAATAGGCAATAAAGGGTTATCCATTTCGCGGTTTCAAAAGTATAGGGCTAGAATTCGACATCTGTCAAACTGAGTTGTTAAAACAATTTCTTTCTTTTTCAGTTCAAAGTCTGACATTTGCGAAAATGGATCGCTTAACTATCGCACAACGCATTAAAATTGTAAAATCCTACTACAAAAATGGTGATTCTGCCACAGCCACATATCGTGCTTTAAGAGGAGATTATGGTTTACATAATCGTCCAACTACGCAAGCAATTGGCAAAATTGTGAAGAAATATGAAGAGACTGGATCGGTTACAGATATTGTAAGGCCTGTGCATCATCGTTTCGCTCGTACCACCGAAAATATTGCTGCTGTAAGTGAAAGTGTTGCCGAAGACCCGAATGTGTCAATTCCTAGTCGTTCTCAGGAATTAGGACTGTCTTACGGCACATTATGGCGTATTTTGCATTTGGATCTATACCTACATCCATATAAAATCCAGCTCACACAACAACTGAAGCCAGCTGACCATTCACAACGTCGTAGATACGTCGAATGGGTGCTTGAACAACAGGCGGTGGATGGCGATTTTTCGTACAAAATTTTCTTCAGCGACGAAGCACATTTCTCACTAGGTGGGTATGTTAACAAACAAAATTGTCGTATTTGGGGTTCTGAGAATCCTTAAGTAATTGAAGAGAGGCCACTACATCCACAAAAAGTCACTGCTTGGTGCGCTCTTTGGTCCGGAGGTGTGATGGGACCTTACTTCTTCGAAAACGACGATGGAACGACTGTCACCGTCAATTCGGAGCGTTATGGTCATATGATAACCGACTTTTTTTTGCCTGCTATTGAAGAATACGACTTAGAGAATATGTGGTTTCAACAAGACGGTGCCACATGCCACACAACTCGAGCGAATATGGCTTTATTGCAAGAGAATATTTCTGGCCGCGTAATTTCTCGTCGTGGCGATATCAAGTGGCCACCAAGATCATGCGATTTGACACCGCTTTACTTTTTTTTGTGGGGCTACGCGAAAGACCGTGTTTATGCAGATAAACCTTTAACTCTTGAGCACCTAAAAACCAACATTCGTCACGTTATGGCTGAGATACCGCCCAATATGTGTCAAAAAGTGGTCGAAAATTACCTCAAAAGAATCGATGCTTGCAACAATTCGTGTGGAGGTCATTTAAATGATGTAGTATTTCACACATAATGTCAACGTTCAAACTTTATAATAAAAAAAATTTTATATGTGTTTTATTTACATTTACTTTTGAAATCGCAAAATGGATAGCCCTTTATATTTTTATATATATATATGTATAAATATATATAATAAAGGGTAAGGGATTACCTCTATGCAAAAATGTCTGAGTTCGGTATTCCTGCAAAGCTCATTCGACTTTGTAGAATGACACTGCATAACTCCCGTTGTGCAGTGAAAATTGGGAAGGACCTCTCCGCACCGTTTAATACCGAACGGGGTTTCAGACAAGGTGATTCGTTATCGTGCGACTTCTTCAATCTTATTATGGAGAAAATAATACGAGCTGCTGATCTACGACATAATGGCACTATCTTCAACAAAAGTGTCATGCTGTTAGCGTATAAAGACGATATTGACATAATCGGCATGAACACGCGAGCAGTCAGTGCAGCATTCTCAGAGTTGGAAAGAGAGTCGCGTCGGATGGGTCTCACGGTGAACGAGGGCAAGACGAAGTATCTAGTGTCAACAAACAAAGAGTCCCGGCGTCTTGGACAACACGTCACTGTTGACAACTACGCTTTTGAAGTAGTAAGGGACTTTGTCTATCTTGGAACTAGCATTAACAGCAGTAATGACATCAGTTTGGAGATATTGCGAAGGATCACTCTTGCAAACAGATCCTACTTTGGGCTAAGTAAGCAATTAAGAAGTCGAGCCCTCTCTCGAAGAACGGAAACTACACTCTGCAAGTTTCTCATCATGCTTGTCCTAACATATGGCGCTATCTGCTGTACTTAACATAGTTTTTAAATAGTTTTTTTGTAGCTTTTGATGTTGAAGTCTAGTGGTGAAAACAGTAACTTCATATTTATCAAAGTTCGGTTGTTGTTTGGTAATGACAGCGAGATTACTTACATTGGGTGGACATTCTGGCCGTTAGGTTTGAAAACGTAATATGGATTATTATTAAGGTTTCGAGCGAAAGTTGGTTTGGTATGCTTATGGGTTGATGCTGGATTCTAATGCGACCGTAAGTCGATTCGAAATTTTAATTTTGTCTTTATTAATGGTATGAACAATAGTTTGTGTAGCTCGTGTGCCGATAGTGTCAACATCACAATTTTTCAAAATGCGATAATCTGCTCCGAAATCTAATTGACTATGGATGATCGAAATCAAACCTGATGTGCCGATAATGTGAACACTCCTTTGCCCAATATAGAGTAATGATATTGTAAAAAATGTGCGGATTTTTATTGGCCACTTGTGCGCCTTATTGGCAATCTGCACTGATATTTCAAAATAAGTGTTTACAAAAGAAGAAGAAGTACAAAGAGAAACAACGTGAAGTAAGATTTCGTTGAAATTAATTAATTTTTGTATACATTTATATTAAATGTTATTATTAAATATATTAAAATATTTAGAGTTTTTAGAAATAATTGAAATGGATTCAGAAGATGGAGTTTTTGCAATTCTTGATAATTCAATGAATTCCACTTAAGCAAGTGCATCAATATCCTCTATTAAAAAAAGGAAGAAGCCATGTATTACTTCATTGATTTTCGTCTTCACGAATTCTCGTAAAGTGCTCTCATATGCACCATATTCACTTCTTTTTCTTAACTCTCTCACTAAATGCTCCGTTTCTTGATTGTTCTTTTATTGTTAATTGGTACAGACTGTGCTATTTGCGCCGATAGTGGGATCTTAGCTTAAGTGTTTGACTATTGGGGCAATATGAATATTTAATATTGGTTCTGTTGATTATCATCTTCTCCTCTGCTGCTATCTTGTGCTTGTAGGGGAATTACCAGATTCTTTTCAATTACAGATCACTTATATCTATGGCGAAAATCTCCTCGGTTAGAGGTTGTGCGTTGGGTTTGGGACACATAAAAAGTACCCCCAATGAAAAAAACAGCAATGCCTCGGATAAGGACTACCGCTTTTGTTTATGACTCCGCAAACGAAAAAGGGACCACGATTTAGGAATATGCATCTGGAATGTCAGGTCCCTTTATAGGGAGGGTGCCTCTATCCAGCTACGAACAATTCCGCCAGTGGAGGAGGTCCCCAATTACAGATGATGGAGTTGATGTTCCACCACCTGACTATGACGAGGTTGAAATGGCCATTTTAAGGCTGAAGAACAACAAAGCTGCAGGTGCTGATGGCCTGCCTGCCGAGTTGTTTAATACCGGAGACGATGAGCTACTCGTCTGCATGCACCAGCTCATAAGCAGAATATGGTCGGATGAAAGCATGCCTGATGATTGGAGGCTCAGTGTTCTCTGTCCGTACATAAAAAAGGAGACCCCACAATTTGCGCAAACTACAGTGGAATAAGTCTCCTGAGCATCGCATAAAAGGTCCTATCGAGCGTATTGTGTGAAAGATCGACACACACCACCTATTTGTTGATTATAAAGCCGCTCTCGACAGTCCAGTAAGGGATTACCTCTACGCAACAATGTCTGAGTTGGATATTCCTGCAAAGCTCATTCGACTTTGCAGAATGACACTGCATATCTCCCGTTGTGCAGTGAAAATTGGGAAGGACCTCTCCGCACCGCTGCTGATCTACGACATAATGGCACTATCTTCAACAAAAGCGTCATGCTGTTAGCGTATGCCGACGATATTGGCATAATTGGCATGAACACGCGAGGAGTCAGTGCAGCATTCTCAGAGTTGAAAAGAGAGTCACGTCGGATGGGTCTTACGGTGAACGAAGGCAAGACGAAGTATCTAGTATCAACCAATGAAGACCTAACCTCCGGTGGAAAGACCGAGTACTGGAGAACCTGACTGCGCTTGGAATTTCTAACTTTCGCTAGCTAGCGAAGAGCAGAGATGGCTGGCGAAGCATGTTATTTTCGGCCTAAATCGATATTCGGTTGTTATGGCCACATAAGAAAGTAAGTAACATCTACATACATATATATGTTGGATAGTTAATTTTTCTTATTTAGATATACATATATTCTTATATACCACATAAAAATATTTTTTACGAAATGTTTATTTATAATCTATACTTAATTTTTAAAAGTAATAAAAATGCATTGTTGTTCGGTACAAAAATATACTGACAACATTGCATTTTCTCTTCATAGTTGCAATGACCAACTTTTCGTACTTGTAGTTGGTACGATTTTCAATATTATCCGTTGAATATATATATATATATATATATATATATATATATATATATATATATATATATATATATATATATATATCATTTTATTTTGTAAATATATTTTTTGTTTGTTTTTATATTTAACCTAGATAACCTATTTATCATATTCCTTCTGATAAATCCTAAGGTGTTTTTACTATACTTTCTAACCCTCTAGTTGTAATTTTCCTTAAGATAATGTATTATATTTGGATCGATCCTCTATACGTATCCCGCCCAGTGCGTATGAGTATCCACACATCGAATTACAATTCAGCACTTAAAGCCCCAAAGGGCTCATTGGCCGAGCTTCTCTTCCATTATTGTTGTGCGTCTTAAATTTTGGACAATATTAGAAGGGACCTACTTATTTTAGCTGGTTCCGATCGGCAGAACACTTGTGACATCACTTTTTCTGAGCTTTGTCACAGAGTTCTTTAAGAAGCTTTTTCATGGCAAGTTGTTACTCTCGGAAGAATTGTCAATTGCTTGCCGACAGGTTAGTACCGTTCGAAAGAAAAATCTTATCGATATTAAATTTGTTATGCATCAGCCGGGGATTGAACCACGACCTACAGATCAGAAGGCGAACACACTAACCACTGAGCTACGGCACCCACGGCGGTAATAATTTACTAAACATAAAAATGCCTGAATTTTTTTTTTTTATTTTTTGGCACAGGAATATTTTTAACACATTCCACCTTACCAGAGTCTGGTAACGCTCATTCTTCAGTGCATTTATGGCCTAGGTAAATTATCTCTTTAATTGGAACTTTTCTGTATTTAACCTCAAGTTATGTTTACGTAAAAGTCCAATTACTCTTCGTAAACGCGATTCATGTTGTGACAAGTTCCGCCCATAGACAACGATGTCATCCAAGTAGACAAAACAATCTGTACCTTGAAGTCCTGTTAGTACATGGTTCATTAGTCTTTGGAAGGTGGCAGAGGCTCCTATCAAGCCGAAAGGCATTCTGTTTAATTCATAGTGGCCAACACCTCTACTAAAAGATGTTTTTTCTCTGTCTGATTCTTTCAATACATTTGATGATACCCATTGGCCAAATCAAGTGTAATGAAATATCTACAATGACCTAACTGGTCTAATATTTCATCGATGCGGGGAATGGCAAAAACTTGTTTAATAGTGACGCCATTTAATTTCCTGAAATCTACTACTAGCTTCCAATTTCTTTTACCATCTTCTCCCGCTCTCTTTGGCACCAAAGTTATGGGAGAATTCCGGAGCGATGAGCTGGGAATAACTATGTCGTCTTCCAGCATTTTGTTTACTTGCTTATTGATTTCTTCCTTATGCGCTTCTGGTAGCCTGTACTGTCTTTGGTTGATTGGCGCCTGGTCTGCTTTTATTGGTGTTGTGTGTTTTATACCTGTAGTGTGAGACAGGTTGTCGCCTTCCAAGAAAAATAAATCGTGGAATGACTTAAGTATGCCGTCTATGGACCTCTTTTCATCAATGTTTAAGTTTTCGTTTAGCTTAATTCTTTCTAATATTTTGGTAACCCTTTTTTGGCTCTCAGTTTCAATAATGCTATTTATTTTATGAGCTATGTCGTATTCTTTGTGTTCTAAATGATTAAATTTAATTACATTAATTTTAAGCGTATTACTTACAATATCTGAATCTATATTCATTTTGAGAATTGGGACATTCATTTTGTTGTCCGTCACACTGCCCAATGTCTCACATAAATATATAAATAATAGTTACTTCCTGTTTCTCTACTTTATTTGTTTCGAAATTTGTATTTACTTTAATGGTGACTACCTTCATAGTTCTCCCAGGTACTACAACCTCACTGGTGTGTAGTATTCTATTACCCTCGTTCGACCGTTTGAGAGGTAAAATCATCAAATGCTGCTTTTGCTCATCGAAGAAAATCAGCTCTTTTTCATTGTATTGAGGACCGATCGGTTCCATAAATTGTCTCTCCCTAGGATATCATCTGCAGGTATCCCTCTCTCTTCAGATATTACATGTAATTTGAAATTCAAATCATTAGTCCTTTCATGTTGGATTGCTATTGGACCTAAGGTCCAATGACAAACCATGCGAATGCATCACTAAGATTTTTCCTTGAATTCCCTATCTTGCTAACATATTTGTTAATTACTGTTGATTTTACTAAACTGGTATCTGCCCCAGAGTCTACTAGTAAAATAAGTTTTCCATTTTTTGCTTCCTTGCACGGAAACTCAATGAACACATCATCTATATCAGAGACTCCCAATCAGTAGCCATGCTTGTTATTACTGGATAGAAAAGATGGTTCAAAAATCCCCCTGGACGCTTGACTACCAACTTCCACCATCTTACTATCTAACGTGGAGGGTGTGTCAACAATCTCTAAAGACCCATGACTGACACCTTCTATTTCAGCTGAACCACTTTTAGCAAAATTTTGGGGTACCCGGTTTATTGGCCTGGGTTTTTTCCCATTCTTTGCGTTTGTAACAGTCGGCGATCCTGTGTCCCGGCTTCTTACAGAAAAACATTTGGTCTCAGAATTTCCGCGATTAGGACCTTTGCCTTCTTTACCTCCCTTACCAGGTGCAGGTGTTTGATTGCCTTTTCCTTGTGATATGTTGTTGCTAAAAGGCGTGCATGACAAATTGAACTCATGTCCGTATTTTTTACACTTTATGCAATAGGCATGTTTTTTCTCTAAAAACAGACGTCTCTGGTGTGTCCCTTTTTATCACAGAAGAAGGAGGTAGGAACTTTCCTTTGGTTATTTTGGTTTTTGTTTATTCTGAGTGGCATCTGGTCATTTCTGTTCTGGTGAAATGACACTGCATTATTGGCGAACGTTGTTTGAATATAATGTTCCCATATTAAAATGATTGAACCGTTGTTCTCTTCTAAGCAGAATACCCGTATTTACGGCCTCCTCTGCTAATTCTTCTAACGTGCCGTCTTACCTAGCATATGAGTTTTTAACAATGTGCTTTGAAGGCCTGATATAAAAGATGTCCTCGCATACCCCTGTAGCTCTTTTAACAACGCTTGGTCTCCGATCCCACCGAATCTATTCTTAATACATTGTATCGGCGTGGATTTTAAATCACATAATCTCCTTGCAAAAACACGTATATCCACCTGAGGTAGTTGGCATGCGAATTGTATTTGATGCGTGAGCGATTCCAGGCGAACGGTCTTTATATGTGTGTTTCGCAGAAGTGTATACAATTCCTCTATATTAGCGAATTTCTTACTTAGCATCAAGTTATGAGCATCAAAATATAGTCGCTGTTTTATATAAGCTACGAAATACTTCAACTCGTCGGGTTTTATGGATTTTCGTACCTAATTCGCACCCAGAAATGAACTGGTGTACTTCCGTCCTCAAATCTTTAGACTCCGCTCCAGTGAGTACTGGGACTAGTCTACTGACGGTCTGTGCAATTTCGTCAATACGCACTTTTACCTTTAATTCAGGTTGTACTTCTGGTTGTGTTTTTCGTACTGGTGTACGCCGACGAAGAGGTGTCTCCTGTGCTAGGCAACATTCTCTTTCGAGATTCCTCTCTTTTGCCTGGAGTGCACTTAGCTGCTCAGGCTCAACCGAGGTTCTGAGCCTTTGTTCTATAAATTATTTTGAAATGAATTTCTATTTTAATAAATCTTCTAATTCCTTGTTTCTGTTAAGGGTCTTAGTAATCTCTACTTCTTTTTGTTTCGCGTCGGATCCCTGTTTTACGATCTGAGTTCGCGAGCCCTAATTTGTATTTCTGCCGCCTCTAAATCGTATTTTTGCTTTACGGTTGATTTTGCAGGCCTTTCCAAATTAAATCATTCACGCTTCAAAGTGCTACCTTTCTCAAAAGGTATGTGGCGGTATTCGTATGTTTTTCTGTAAAGGCCATATATTTAGAATTGGTCCCTGAACTCTCCACATAGGCATTTCGCGATGCATTCTCTGGGTTCGTTGGCAGAAAAGGCCTCCCAATAAAATCATATTGGATAATGACACCACCTTTATCGGAGCTCAAAGAACCATTACCAAAGAATTCCTTAAATTATCTAAGGAAGTATTCAAGGACATTGTCGAGAAGTATTCTCACCAAGGTATTGACTGGGTGTTTATTCCACCCACTGCTCCTTACATAGGAGGCTTATGGGAGTCGGTAGTCAAGAGCTTTAAGACTCACCTCAAGAAGATTGACGGGACTCACAAATGTAATTTCAAAGTGTTCTCAACTCTGCTTTCTCAATTGAAGCTGTCCTTAGGTCTAGACCGTTATCTCCACTCTCTCAAGACCCAAATGAGCTAATAGCGCTAACTCCAGGTCACTTCCTGCGGTGGGCTCCACTGACGGCTTTGTCCGAACCAAACTCGGAAGATATATCTCTAATCAACCGATGCGAAAAACTGAAAGCGCTTCATCATCAGTTCAGCCGTAGATGGAAAATTAAATACTTACAGGATCTCCACAAACGATATAAATCATCTAGAACGAACTGCTTCCCCCGAACGAATGAAGTGTTGGTCGGGTCACTCGTCTGTATAAAGGATCTGATGACCACATCCGTGTCGCAGACGTACAGACCAAATTGACCATTCTCAAACGACCCATAGTGAAATTCTGTATTTCACCACACGCGTCGAATCGTAATTCTAAATAAAATCTCCTTTCTTTCGTTAAAATACAAGGATTAGGCTTGGTTTCAACCGCAGTTTAACTAATAAACTAATTATATGCTCTATTTTCAGTTCAGCACATCGAGATCACCTCAGATGACAGTTGTGTCATCGCCTCCACGCCTTGTAGTACTGCCGTGGATTGTTGGCGATGAAACCAAATCAGAGGGAGGATGTGGTGCGCGACTTTTGGAATGAAACAACTTCAGATGCTCTTTTCCGGAGTGCAAACTTTATTCATTACTTTAATTTTTGTGAAGTTACATATTTACTATCTTATTCATACTTAGCCTAAGCCACTCATTCTTGGTTTGTTTTATTTTGCTATCGCAGTATTTTTGTTATCGCAGCAGTTTAATAGATTGACCCAGATTCGGTCACTACGTTGTTGGACTGTTTAGGCTACTTAAAGTGAAATGTGATCTTGCAAAGTTAAGTTTACAATTAAAAATCGAAATTTAGAAATGTGTCAATGTGTTATTGTGCATAAAAGTATTTCTACACTTTTGAGCAATACTGACCCTATACGTTATATTGAAAATAACATGATTAGGTACTTTGGGTGAAGTCACTAACGTAACTTCTCCCCCCTTAGTTTTAAGACTCTCCTGAGTCGTCATGTTTACAATTTTTAGTTGACTATTTTTCTTGTTGAGAATGAGGGCTACAATAAGTACAGTTATTATAATTAAAAATATCGAAAGTGTTAATTCATGATTCGGCTTATCTTTTTATTACCCGCAGCTGCATTTCTAACGTTCTTACTCTTTTCCCGAGTCCTGATTGCTGGATATTGTTCTGCAAAGTATCTATTATACTTGTTGCGAGTCAAAATATGAAATATGCACATAGGCATATTTTGCCTCACGACATATTTTTCGAAATTGTGAACTACATATTTATCCATACACATACCAATATTGCTCGCAGTTGTGATATACACAACTGAAGTTGGCTCAATGCAACTGAGTTGCAGTTGGGTGTGAAAAGGCTGACAATGGACTTTCCCACACAATTCGTAGTTCTGCACTTACGTAAGGATACCTTTGTAAGCATACATGTTTAGACATTCCATGATAACTAAAATCACGTGGACTACTTATGTGTGTGAATATCAAAAAGTTGATTTCTTACATAACGGGTACATACATA
This sequence comes from Megamerina dolium, assembly GCA_963854835.1. NCBI lineage: Eukaryota > Metazoa > Arthropoda > Insecta > Diptera > Megamerinidae > Megamerina > Megamerina dolium. The sequence goes on from OY978530.1 coordinate 34,236,559, forward strand.
CGCACATGTTGAGTGCATCGATCGTGTACATACATACACACATGTGGTGTGAATATATTATTGTATGTTATATGTTGGTATGTGGGTAGTGGTATTAAATGTTATGATATGTGGCTAGTAAGAGAAATGGTATATAAGCTGCCAGCTTACTGAAGGTAGTGGCTTTTCAGTTGCGAGTCTTGTTCCAAGTTATGAAGTGTTAGCGTGTAAGCAATTATAAAATACTACGATCCTTACGAGGGCCTCCAGTATTAGTGTAAAAGTGTTTAGTATAAAAGTTAAAAGTAATACCAGGAATGAAGTGAAGGCATAAAAGCGCAAGTATCGTATAATTAACCCTGTTTTATTTCAGCTAACTAGTGTTATAGTACCTAAGGATATTTAGAAGCTTAGGTTTAGGCTCGAATCTTGTGCGTTACATCCTTGAGTCTAGCCGTTAGGTATTTAGTGAGTGTTGTGGAAAAATAGTACACATCATTTTTGGCGCAGCCGGTAGAATACTGCGAGATATCTTTTATATACAAGGTGTTTTACGTTCAACGTTTAACATAGTATAGCACCTAATTATAGTGTGTGTTTGACCCAAAAGACAAATGGAAGCTAAAACCTATGAAGAATTAGCAATAAAACTAGACGTTGCAATAACCGAGTCAATCGACTTCGTGTAGAGCTTGATTAAGCAACACAGCACATACGAGCAATTCCAACTCATAAAATCAAAGGTACAGCACGGAAAGGTACTAAATCCAATAAAGGACGCCACGTTATACGAGTTAAACGATCTATTGAAAAGCCAGGCTGAAGCAGCCTTAAAACAAAAATACGATTTAGAGGCAGCAGAGATACAAATTAGGGCTCTGCGAACTCAGATCGCAAAGTACGGACCCGACGCGAAACAGCTAGAAGTAGAGATTACTAAGACTCTTAATAGAAATAAAGAATTAGAAGCTTTAATAAAAGAAAAGGGCATTTCAGAAAAATTTATAGGGAAAACGCTTAGAACCTCGGTTGACGCTGATCAGCTCCCCGGTTATACTCAGTGCCGCGAGTCGTTGTACTTTTTCCATAGTTTTTAAGTAAGTCGTCTCTTTGAGTGCTTTCTACCATACCAGTAGCTCGTAAAGTAGTATTGGTCCAAAACTACTCCTAGATATTTAGTGTGTGTAGTGGGAGTTAATATTACAACGTTGAACCTGGGCGGTGTCCAAGAGGGAACCATGTATTTTCTGATGAAGAGTATAAGGTGCATCTTATCTGCGATAATAATGATGCCAGAGTTGATGGCTCAGTAGTTAATTTTCCTGAGTGTTTGTTCCATTATATCCCCGATAGTAGAAAGCCATCTGCCCGATACGACTATAGCTATATCATCGGCATAAGCTGCTAGCTTAGGAGTTTTTCCTTTGTGCTCTATCAATATTTTTTTCATTGTTATTGTCCAAATAAGGGGTGAAAGAATTCTTCCCTGATGAGTTCCTCTTCTGACCTCCTTAGTTAACACAGCACCGTTCCATTCTGCTTTTACTCTCCTACACTGCAGGAGACTCTTTATCCAGAAGCAGATGGTAGAGTGAATATTTGCAGATTGGATCCCCTCCATTATCGCTTGTGTAGATATGTTGTTGAAAGCACCAGATATGTTAAGAAATGCTCCCAAGGCAAATTCCTTGCATTCTAGTGCTCCCTCCAGGTTCTCTATGAAGCTATGTAGCGCGGTTTCCGTAGGTTTTCCTTTTGTGTAGGCGTGTTGAGATTTTGATAGTGTATTAGGGTTGAAACTTTCCCTAACAAATGTATCGATAATTTTTTCGAAGGTTTTAAGAATGAATGATGTCAAGCTTATTGGTCTGTAGTCGTTAGGACCCAAATGACTGCTTTTACCTGCCTTGGGTATGAAAACAACCTTTGCGTCCTTCCAGATCACAGGCACATAACCATATCTCAGACATCTCCTATATATTTCTTTGAGTCATGGTATAACCTGTTTACTAGCTTTTTCCAGCATTGCTGTCAATTCCAGGGAATTTGAATGCCTCAAAAGTATTGATCGCCCACTCCAGCCTGTCAATGACTACCAGGCTGTCGGGTTTTGTTGAGATTGGACCATTACGTAATTATTCGTCTCGTTACAGCCAGGGAAGTGTGTGTTTATTAGTATAACCAGAGACTCCGAGCAATTCCCTACCAATTCCCCGTTTTCGATTCCTATTAGGCTTGGCATGGTGAGTTGTTTTGATAGCAGCTGCCTTAGCCATGACATCTCTGATGTTTTTTCCATTCGACCATAAAACTCTTTCCAGTAGTTCCTTTTGGTCTTACGGATGTCATTCTTATACAATTTTAGCAAATCTTTATATTCATTCTAGCAGCCTTGCTGTTTCGCCTGTTCTGCAAGCTTTAATATATATCGCAAATTGCGCCTTTGCTGCCCAAGCTCCTTGTTACGGGGCATGAAATTTGAAAAGCTTCGCATAAATGAGACGTAAGAGTTGCAAGGTTGCGGTCAACCTCAGCGTAAGTATTTATTTTTGGTGGTCTTCCTAACCTGCTGACAAGTATTCTCCTATATAGATCCCAGTTTGTATTAATGGGATTCCTTAGGACTTTACTTAACAGCTTAGGATTGAAGGTTACACCAAAGCTTGTATATTTATGGTCGGAGAAAAATTGTTTGTCGAGCACCATCCAATCTTCGATCATAGTATTTATATTAGTGTAGAGAGTTATATCGAGAACAATTTTCGAGGTGGGTCCAATGTTAATGGGTACCTCACCCCTATTAGCGATAACTAGATTAGTTTCAAGAATAAATTGAAAAGTGATTCACCCCTGTCGTTGATATCCAGGCATCCCCATACTGAGTGGTGACTGTTTGCATCAGACCCGATGACTACAGGTTGTCTTCTTCTGCTGGTTGCATCTGCCAGTCTGCGCAGTTCCTGTGGTGGCTATTCAACATCGTGGGCCATACAGCAGGATACAAAAGGTAACGATTCATCTTTGCCACCCTCTAATGCTCTAATGCTAATGTAGAGAATATATGAGTATATGCTTTTCTTTATCATGATAGCAGTTCTTACCTTAGCGTTAGTACTTGGAAAGTACGTCGTGTAGTTAGCCAACCGACTTTAGCGCAGCCACGTTGTTGTCAGATGCTAACCAGGGTACCTGGACTGAAGCCACGTCGTAGCCGTTCTCCTCTAAAGTAATGAGGAGTTCGGCAGAGGCAGTCATATTACGATGCAGGTTTACCTCGAGAACCTTCAGCATCTGTTCCTTGGGTCTCCATGGGAGTGGCTACTTCCGCTTTTCTTACTTTCTTCTAGGAATACTTTCTAATACTTTTGAGGATACTTCCGCTCCTAGGTCTTTTTCCACCTCCCCGGTCTCAAGCGTATTCGTATTACCACCTTGGGGGTGTTGCTACCTACACTCCAAGCTCCCAAATCTGGCATAGAGCATATCGTCTGCTGGCTTGTTGATCTGCAGGATGTAGACCTGGCCCACGTCTACTTTCGCTTGTTTGGCCACGTGCAGCACCCTCCAGTCTTGTGTCGGTACGTGAGGATTTTGTCATTGTAGCAGTGTTAGGGCAACCTCCGGCTGCACCACTCGCACTATTATCACTTTGGCTTTGGGTACAGATGGAATATTGTTCATATCCACCACTTCCAGTGACACTCCCTCCCACAGGCCTTAGAGTGTACTAGCTACTCCTTTTACCCATTGTAGTGACAGATCGTCGTTGCATTTTAGGATTTTAACGCCATTAAACGACCTTGCTCCGTCAAATGATTGCATGAGTGCGTTTGGCTCGGAGTCCATTTTGACATTTTGGCTTCCAGCAGTTTCATCTCCACTGTCTTTCACCTTTCTTGAGTCATTTGTCTTACGGGGCTGTTTTTGTCAATCAGTGCCACCATCATATGTCATTTGGCTATTTGACAGGCTTCAGCTGCCACCCTGGAAGTGGATGGCTGTTCGTCGTGGTCCCTGGCTTCCTTCTTTCTCCTCCTCTTTCCACTGGGAACCTCCGTGTCAGTTGAACGCTGCCGTTTGCCCACAATGGCCTCCTCGATCAGGTTTGCAAACTTCGGATCCGAAGCGGTGCACCACGCGACTTTTGAAAAGTCTTTTTAAAAAATATTAAATCAATATGATATTTGGCAAACACAACCTAAATTCTTGATGCTTCAGACCAAACTGAAACTTTTCTTTATTTCCACTTTTCATGAAAGTTACAAAATATATGCTTAATCAGAAATTCAATATATGCTTAATCAGAAATTAAATATACTTTACAATATTATTTATTGGAAATGCTTAATTGCACAATTATTGATTTCTACTATATTATTGCAAGAGTTGCATTATCTTGTAATTTGTTTTTTACATTTAAAATAAATTGGTCAATATCGTTCGATGCTGACTGTGCATTTATATGAGTAGGTAGGTTACTGACATTATACGTAACTCGCGCGAGCAGCGAAGTCTTCGTGTCCTTCTTCCACAGTCTCTTTAGCCCAAACCAATCTCTTCTTCTCTTTTACTGACAGATTGCTTTTGCTCTCAAGGCGAATGCATATTTTAACTGCGGCCTTGTACTGCGGTTTGGCCTTCAGTCCTTCCTTGGTAGGTTTCTTTCGGGGCCCTCTCGTTCTTTCCGAGTTAGCACCCACATAGTTTTTCGGTGTGCACAGAAGTTTGTCTTCTCTGCTGTCGCGATACTAGCAACGCTTTCAAGGTCCGAGTCTTCAACGACTACTGCGATGCATCTTGTAGTTGGCGGTAGCATTGCAACTACTAGAACCCGCTCCAGTTCCAGTAGAGGTGTGGCCGCTGGCGATACGCAAAGGGATTGGCCTTCGCCATTCCCCAGACAGTCCTCCGCCCATTGCCCAGTCAGCACCCGCAAGGAAGATTACGCTACGAGGATTTTTGCCGATTTTGCAATTAAAACTCTAAAAAACAATTACTTACGGAACATGGCGTATGCAGTGCGAGAGAATCCACTTGCAGATAGGCAGCGATACCGCCACACGGTATCGATTAAGATCATCGAGCTTATCGGAATTAATAACAAAATTTTGCACATAATCTACACCAATAATAACAATAGTTGTAGCAACACAGTCATCAACAAGTGCAGTAGACGAAAATATGCAGCAACATCAATCTTGGATCCAATATGTTGCCTCATGGCAACATATGAAAGTTCAAGCAATTTCACAAATAACAATATAAATTAACCAACTACTAATAATACAAACAGTAATACACTTCTAAGTAATAAAACTATATTACATAATAAAACCAGTGAATCGATAAAACAAAAACGAAAATCGCCAAATAAAGAAATGAAATGTGCAAGAAATCAAAAACAGCAACCACCATTAAAACATTGGTTAAGTATTTTTGAGAGGGCTGCACTATTCTGTCAATAAAGACTATATTAAGCTTGCATTAGTAGAACTAGGTCATGAAGTGGCTAGCATACAAAACATGTATCAAGCCCGAACGAAAATACCATTGCTAACATTCTCTATAACTATAAAAACATAAATTAACAATAAAGATATATACTGAGTCAATAACCTATTACATTTGCATAATAAATTTTGAAGCTCCGCGTTTTAAACGAACTGTTCTTCAATGCACTAACTGCCAACAATACGGGCATACCAAAAACTTTTGTAACAAGTTTTCAGTATGTGTCAAGTGTGCTGGCACCCATTAAACCATCGAATGTTCGTTCAAGCAAAACTCTAATGAACTTAAATGAGCTCTATGTGAAAGAGCTTTCAAACAATCCGAGAGAAACCGCAACAAGAATATTCACATTTACAAAGCAACAATGAATATACTAATATCAATAGTCAACAGCAAAACGGAACATATTCACAAATACTAGCAAATCCAGTCCCCAAAACCATAGCAGCCGAACAAAAAACAAGCAATCAACACAAACCAAAACCCAAGATACCAGCAAACGCTAATTCTATTCCAGTAACGACAGTTCCGACTCCTCAAACCGATATAGAGGAATTAAAAAGCATGATTAAAGATTTAATAACCCAAATTTCAACCATAACAACACAAATGTCAACAATGCTAAACCTTTTAGAATTGTTGGTAATATGATAATGGTTACGTGGAATGCAAATGGACTTATCAAAAATATCTTGGAGCTAAAACCATTTTTACAAAAAAAAAACCAAATTGATGTTTCAGAGACTCACTTCACTGATAAAAGTTACATTAAAATCCCAGATTATGCTATTTTTACTACAAATCACCCCGAAAACAAACATTTAAGAAACCTTGATGTCACTAACAAAAGCAACTATTCTTTGTCGAAAGCAACAAAAAACATAAACAATTCAATTCAATTCATCAGGTTAAAATATTCTCCAGTTGTTTGGAAAGTTGCTGAAATTATAGCTATTCCTAAGCCAAACAAAAATGCAACAATACTAAGCTCGTACAGACGAATAAGTCTGCTGCCAACATTCTCAAAACTATTTGAAAAACTGCTCTGTGACAGGATTAGTCCAATCTTAGTTCAAAAACAACTCATTCCTGATCACCAGTTGGGTTCTAGACCCAAACATTGCACAGTTCAACAAGTATACCGTGTTACAAATAAAATCTCTAAAGACATCGACAATAAAAAATATTGTTCAGCAGTATACTTGGACGTGGCGAAGGCCTTTGACAGAGTGTAGAACAGCGGTTTACTAGTAAAACTTCATAGCTTCTTGCCCTTATCTTACTTCATGATACTGAAGAGTTACATCCAAGACAGACACTTTTATGTATGAGTCAAAGATGATTGCTCTGCAATATTGAAGATGCAGGCTGGAATACCACAATGCAGCGTCCTCGAGCCTCTATTTATACCCTTTACACTGGTGATATTCCAGTTCCTTCTGAAAGTGATGACATGATAGCAACCTTTACTGACGACACTGTTTTACTCTCAGCAAACAAACACATTGATAAAGCAAACGAAAATTTCCAAAATATACTCAATAACACAATGAACTGGTTCAACAAATGGGGTATCAAAGTAAACGCTGAAAAAACTGTACAAGTTGTCTATACTAACCGTCGTGGCATACCCAGCTCACCGCTAACAATAAACAATATGACCATAAAAAGAGACAGCAAAGCAAAGTACTTAGGGTTTACAATAGATTCTAAATTAAACTGGAAACAGCTCATCTTTGCGAAAAGTTGTGAAACTAGAAGTCGATTCAACCAACTATATTGGTTACTTGGTAAACAATCGCAATTATCAATAGAAAATAAATTAATGATTTTCACGACTGTTTTAATACCAATGGAAATATGGCATAGAAATTTGGGGTACTGCCAGTAAAACGAATGTTAAAATTATACAGAGGGTTCAATCAAAGATCCCTAGAATCATCGTCAAAGCGGACTGGTACATAACAAACGATGCCAGAAATAATACAAAATTACAGTAAAAATCAGATACAGCGCTTGTTGTGTCATAGTAATAATACCATGCGCCAAATACCTGAAAATGAGTTAACGCATACAAGGAGACTTAAACGTTTAACACCATCAAACTTAGCGGCAATAAATTAGTACTATTAAAAATGTTGTATAAACTTATAAACTTAATTATATGTATTTATTGTGTAAACTTTAACAACTTAAAGAAATTGTAGCTTTTAGATAGTGATTTAAGGCTATATAATTATTCCATTTTCTGTTTCTACTATTTACTTTATGTCAAATTGACTGTTGTAAATTTAATTGAATGAATAAAAAAAAACAATCTCTTAGGAGTGGACACCGCTGAGCGCCTAAGAGATTTGCCTCTCAGTTATGGCGCACATATAATCAGCTGCCCTTCTTAATGTGGAATTCTATTCCTCCTTCGAAGGTTTTCGGTACATTTTGATTCAGGAAGATCCCCGTAGAAGAGGTGTCTCTTCTGTTGAGCTATGTTATTTCTCGAGATTTCTTACTTTGGCTTGGAGGACACTTAACTGCTCAGCGCCAACGGAGGCTTTCTATAAATTCCTCCGAAATACTATTTTCTTTTAGTAATTGCTCTAGCTCTCGATTTGTTCTGTGGAGTTCTACGTTTCGCGTCTAGTTATTTGACTTATAACCCTTGGTGGTTCACAATACGTAGTCTAAGGTTTCTTATTTATGCTTCTGCTGAGTCTAGATCGTTCCTCACTAACTGAGTTGATTCACACTGACTTTTGATGAGACCACTTGGTTCTAATACCGTAGCTTCTAGCTCCACTCCTGGGGTAGTGCTGTGCCCTGATAGAATTTCGATTTTACGAGCTCATATTGCTAGTAAGTACTGTGCTTCTTTATTAGCTCCCATACAAGAGTGGTGGCTTCTTGTATTGCAATACCTGCGGAGACATTATCCTCCAATTGATATACCTTGCTTGAAGCTATATCCTAGCGACCAATAAAGTTCTAGCTAACTGTGTTAAACGCTTCACATAAAATATATTGTTAAACAAAATATTTAGCATTATCCTACCGGCTGCGCCAAAACGTTGCATGTTAATTCCACTACAAGACTTAACGTTATCTAACGATTAAACTCCTCAGACAACTCCCCTTTTACCAAACAACCCATCTACCAAGTGAATCGATGTCCAAAGCGTTTAAAGGGTAGACCCTTTAAACGCCAAGGAGGATATCCCAGAATTTCACTTTTGAACTTCCACAAATTTAACCATTTCGCTTCGCCAAATAGACCCACTAGCACGTGAGCCGGGAGCAATTGTTTTTTGTTTGCGACGTACCTTAACGGCACTTAAACCATGAGGTGCCGATGAATCTAATTCGCTAAGTGTTGAGTGTCCTTTTGGAACTTCAACATTGATTACCTGAATCGTTATTTTATACTCAAACAGTTCGGTTACCGTATTTTTTAGATTAACGTTAGTATTCAAAAGATTCATTCTTATTTATTTGTTGTATTTACATTTTATTTTATTTAAATGGATATTTAATGCTTTTATAAAGTCGCGTTCCTAGACCATGAGTAGTCCAAAAGTTCCTTATGGAAATGGAAACAACAATACATATAAACTTTATTGTTATAAAAAACGAAACAAAAATTACTGAAAAAAAGAGATTTTAATTTTTTACAAAGTTATCTGTAATGTAAAAACAACCAAGGTAACAAAATTACTCCAAATGTCCTTTAAGTATTCCATGATCTTTCCAATATATTACCCAAATTTAGGTCGAGATCAGTTGTAGACAATTTTAATGTTAAGAATAATAATAAGCATAAAACACACACATATTTTTCTCAGTGCTTCTCAATGCACAAATCATACGTTCGACAGCAACAAAATCTACTTTGAAGAGAAATGTCGTGTATGTGTACCAACAAAACATACGAAAGGGTTGTTGTTTTGACTTTAGAATGTTCAAAAAGAAATATAAGAAATGAAAAATACAAAATTGCTTGTGTATTTCGTAATTCTTTGTACGGAATGCTGTGAGTGCATATAAAAATGCACAGCCTCTGCCTAAGGGTATTTACAAAAACAAAAGTGCTTCAAATGCATAGGCGAGGGCATCTATGCTCTAGACTCTCAAAACATGTAGAATATTGGTAAAGCGTATCTAAAGAGAATGGGAATAAGTGAGATGAACATATTAGGTAAATTGAATCCTACATTCTTTTTTGTACAAAAAATATTTCATATAATTGTTATGTTAGTTTCGATGTTCTGTTTTGCTTTTTCTCTTCAACTGAGCGAGTATTTGAGAGTACTACGAGTATTATTTGAGGCCTATCCGGCCAAGAGTTGCACAATGTGCTATTAATAATATTGCTGCTAGCCTATCTGCGCAATGTGTTTGACTACCATCAACATTATTGAACTCTGAGTGCAAATGAACTGTGCAAATGACGGTGAGTGCAAAAAAAAAAAGAAAGAATTGTGCCATATATAATACATGTATAATGATATCTTGCTTCAATGAGTTCAATTTATTACGGTCTTGAAGACATACATATGGTATAAACTTATAATATGTTTATAAGAGTTAATTAAAAAAAAATAAATATGTGGCACTTAAAGCTCCGAAGGGCTCATTGGCCGAGCTTCTCTTCCATTACTGTTGTGCGTGTTAAATTTTGGACAGTGTTTGAAGGGACCTACTTATTTTAGCCGGTTCCGAACGGCAGAACCCTTGTGACATCACTTTTTCTGAGCTTTGTCACAGAGTTCTTTAAGAAGCTTTTTCATGGCAAGTTGTTACTGTCGGAATAATTGTCAATTGCTTGCCGACGGGTGGGTACCGTTAGAAAGAAAAATCTTTTCGATATTAAATATATTATGTATTGAACCAAGGGATTGAACCACGACCACCCACAGTTAATTTGGTGTGTTTTATTCGACAACTCCAATAAAATGACTCAAATGTATATTCTATATGTATACTCTTATCCTCCGTCGCTTTTTATTTTTAAAAAGCAAACGTGTGTCAAGATAAGAACTTATTACTTATAACCAGTACATACTTTCATTAGAAAAAGCTATACCTACATTTTGATATACTCTTATGTTATCTTATTTATTCTCACAAAATGAGCAATATGATGTTGCAAAATAATGTCCCCTTCCGCATAAAATAATACAATTTGACAAAATATGATGGATTTCAGTTATTATTTTTCTCTCATTTACCTTTGACAAACATTTTTTCACACGCCCCTGGATTTTATATCAAATTAAGTGTTATTTGCGATATAACATATGTACGATAGGTTTTTTCACTCATATAACGTTATATCTGTACGGTAATCTTCTCCCTCGCTATTCATAGTTTGAGTCAATATAGTAGTATATGGTGATTCCTTCGGATTTGATTTAAAAAAAAAACCACAAAAATTTAGAGAAATGTATGAAATCTTTATTTGAGTCTATAGAACGATGTTACTTACTTACTTATGTGGCCATAACAACCGAATATCGATTTAGGCCGAAAATAACATGCTTCGCCAGCCATCTCTGTTCTTCGCTAGCTGGCGCCAGTTAGAAATTCCAAGCGCCGTCAGGTTCTCCAGTACTTAGTCTTTCCACCGGAGGTTAGGTCTTCCTCTTCTGCGTCGTCCTCCAGCGGGCTCCGAATATAACACCTTCTTAGCTGGAGCGTGTTCTTCCATTCGCTCGACATGACCTAGCCAGCGCAGCCGCTGGATTTTGATGCGCTTTACTATGTCAATATCGGCATACAGCTCGTACAGCTCATGGTTGTACCTTATTCGGTACTCGCCACCAACGCAAATAGGTCCAAAGATCTTGCGTAGGACTTTTCTCTCGGAAACTCCAAGTATTCGCTCATCCGAGGTGGAAATTGTCCAGGATTCAGCTCCATATGTTAGGACAGGCATGATGAGAGACTTGTAGAGTGTAGTTTTCGTTCTTCGAGGGCTCGACTTCTCAATTGCTTACTCAGCCCAAAGTAACACCTGTTAGCAAGAGTTATCCTACGCATGATCTCCAAGCTGACGTCATTACTGCTGTTAATGCTGGTTCCAAGATAGACAAAGTCCCTTACTACTTCAAAAGCGTAGTTGTCAACAGTGACGTGCTGTCCAAGACGCCGGGACTCTTTGTTTGTTGACACTATATACTTCGTCTTCCCTCATTCACCGTGAGACCCATCCGACGAGACTCTCTTTCCAGCTCTGAGAATGCTGCACTGACTGCTCGCGTGTTCATGCCGATTATGTCAATATCGTCGGCATACGCTAACAGCATGACACTTTTGTTGAAGATAGTGCCATTATGTCGTAGATCAGCAGCTCGTATTATTTTCTCCATAATAAGATTGAAGAAGTCGCACGATAACGAATCACCTTGTCTGAAACCCCGTTCGGTATTAAACGGTGCGGAGAGGTCCTTCCCAATTTTCACTGCACAACGGGAGTTATGCAGTGTCATTCTACAAAGTCGAATGAGCTTTGCAGGAATACCGAACTCAGACATTGTTGCGTAGAGGTAATCCCTTACCGGACTGTCGAAAGCGGCTTTGTAATCAACAAATAGGTGGTGTGTGTCGATCTGTTTTTCTTGGGTCTTCTCCAGGATTTGGCGCAGTGTGAAAATCTGGTCGATGGTGGATTTACCAGGTCTGAAGCCACACTCATAAGGTCCAATCAGGTTGTGGAGCATAGGCTTCAACCTTTCACACAGTACGCTCGATAGAACCTTGTATGCGATGCTCAGGAGACTTATTTCACGGTAGTTGGCGCAAATTGAGGGGTCTCCTTTTTTATGTACAGGACAGAGAACACTGAGCCTCCAATCATCAGGCATGCTTTCATCCGACCATATTCTGCTTATGAGCTGGTGCATACGGGTGAGCAGCTCATCGCCTCCGGTCTTAAACAACTCGGCAGGCAGGCCATCAGCACCTGCAGCTTTGTTGTCCTTCAGCCTTAAAATGGCCGTTTCAACCTCGTCATAGTCGGGTGGTGGAACATCAACACCATCATCTGTAATTGGGGTTATCGGGCAATCTCCTCCACTGGCGGAATTGTTCGTAGCATCGCCATTCAGTAACGTGGAGAAGTATTCCCTCCATAGGCTCAGTACACTCTGGACATCCGTTACCACATTCCCATTTCCATCACGACAAGAAGAGGCTCCGGGATTTAAACCTCCACTCAGGCGCTTGATCTTTTCAAAGAATTTTCGAGTCTCATTCTTGTCGGTACACATCTCTATCTCCTCACACTCGCGTCTTTCCAACTCCCTCTTCTTGCGCCTGAAAAGACGTCTCTCTGCACTCCTTTTCTCTCTATACCGCTCCTTAACAGCTCGCGTTACGCCTGCACACAGGGTTTTTCTGTAGGCGGCGTCTTTCTCTGCGATAGCGTCGCGACACTCCTGATCATACCACTCATTCCTCAGAGGCCGGTAGTAACCGATTACCTCCTCGGCAGCAGTAGTCATGGAGTGGGATATATGTGTCCATCGTGCGCATGTATCATCAAGTGGGGGAGTGTTCTGCATAAGCAGATCCGATAGTCGAGTGGAAAATGCATCTGCTGTCTCTGGTGATCGCAGCTTACTGACGTCGAGCTTTCTCTGTGTGGGACTTCTCTTATTATTTGCGACACATAGGCGTGTGCGCACCTTAGCTGCAACAAGGTAGTGATCCGAGTCGATGTTGGCACCACGGATCTATTTCACGTCCATCACACTGGAAGCATGCCTTCCGTCAATCACCACATGATCAATTTGGTTTCTTGTACGTTGATCTGGAGACAGCCATGTCGCTTTGTGGATGTCGAGATGCTGGAATCTGGTACCACCAATTACCATGTTTCGTGCTGCCTCATTCCGTTATCGGAGGTGTTCTGGTGGAGGCTGAATTTTCCGACAGTTGGACCAAAGGTACCTTCCTTGCCCACCCTGGCATTAAAGTCGCCAAGCACGATTTTGATATCGTGGCGGGGGCAGCGGTCATAAGCTTCTTCGAGGCGCTGAAAGAAGCTCTCCTTGGTCACATTGTCCTTCTCATCCGTCGGAGCGTGGGCACATATAAGGCTGATGTTGAAAAATTTTGCCTTGATGCGGATTGTGGCCAGCCGTTCGTTCACAGGCGTGAACTGTGAGACAAGATGTCGTAGTCTCTTGCTGACCAAAATTCCACATCCTAATTCGTGCCTTTCAGCATGGCAACTGTAGTAGATGTCACAGGACGCTCTTTTGGAGCAGCCCTGTCCTGTCCATCGCATTTCCTGGAGAGCGGTGATGTCAGCTCTGTATTTTGCGAGGATATCAATCAGCTGGATAGAGGCACCCTCCCTATAAAGGGATTGAACATTCCAGGTGCATATCCGTAAATCGTGGTCCTTTTTTCGTTTGCGGGGGTCAACAACAAAGGGGGTAGTCCTTATCCGAGGCATATTTGTTTTTTTCATTGGGGGGGTTTTTTATGTGGCGGGTCCCAAACCCAACGCACAACCTCTAACAGAGGAGATTTTCGCCACTCACTTCAGCCGCCTCCCAGTGGGTGCTAGGAAGACGTTGCCGACGAAGACGAGGTATATAAATTAATTTTTAAAGATGTGCGGCGGTTGCGCATACTATCTCTAACATATCCGCCTGTATCTCACTCATAAATTCTTCAATATTGGCTTCCAGTGCGTCAAACGTTATGGGCTTGTCGTTATTATATATATGATTTGAAGCCAGCTACGTATATTGTACATGATAGTTTTTGTTGGTTTATATCACGGACACTGATGCTTTGTATTAGTGCCTTTTGCAACGCTGCCTATTTGTACAATGTACCGTTTATTTTCATGTTGTCTTATCTGTTGATTTTTTGCTTATATGATCATGTATATATTGTAATGTAAAAAGGCAAAATGAATATTTAGAGTATTTTCAAATACTTTACTTCCATTCGTAAATGTTGACATTCTATTCATTCTATGAAATATAAACATTCAGTCCATGTTATTCTATTTCTATTTTATTTATTCTAATTCATATTCAATTCATTTCAATTCTATTTTAATATCAATGGAGTGTTTTCTAGATAGCAAATTAATTCCTACAGTTTCCTAATAGGCATAAGTATTTGGTTATCACACAGAACATATAGATTTTGTACGCATTTGGTTTTATTGGCCATCTTTGGATGTACGATTTTTTATCAAAGTAATTGCACTACCGCTATCAAAAAGAGAAATGAATCCGTTAAAGATTGCACTTCACACCTAATCGATTTTGAAATTAATACTCACTAAATTTGTGTAAAACTTCACGTTCCTCACATCCCTCCATTCCAATCATACACTGCAGCAATAGGTTGGTAAGCAATCGACATTAAAATCTGCCTTGGGTTGTTTCAGGAGCGATGATCATGACCCATCTTCCAGCATTGGAAGCTAGACCCATTTGGATGCAATGGTTAAGGGGAATTCGGATTAATATGTGCTCTCTTGGAACAACTTAAGCATAATGGCTGGTTATTTTAGGCATAGGTTCCGGGCTTGGCTTTACAGCGGCAGATAGCTTCATCACGGCAGCAGTTGTTGAACGTCGAATAGTCGAAATAGTGTTTGACCTTAGATATTTGTCATAACAACGATTAACCAGCCCCAGTTCAGTTTTTGTAGGCAAATTAATACTGATAACCTTGTTACCAATACCATCAATAATAAAATTGACAACATCCGTCTCTTGAACGTCGTCTTGAAATGTAGCAATGTAACTATTCATCATGTTGATTCCATCATCTTTCTGTCAATATCCGATATATGTCATTGCGACCGACTGTGATATTCAATTCGTCTATGACCGCCTTCTTCAAGTCATAGTAATTTAGAGCCGTGGTTGTTGACAAAAACAACATTGCAATTGCAAGTGAACGGTGCAGACTTAACCCTCGTGTAGGTACCACATTTTGTAGACCCTGATATGTGTTAATAAATTTAAATGTTATTGTAGGCACACACGTTTATGTGTTGCAAATAACAAGAGAAGTCCCACACAGAGAAAGCTCGACGTCAGTAAGCTCCGATCACCAGAGACAGCAGATGCACTCGACTATCGGATCTGCTTATGCAGAACACCCCCCCACTTGATGATACATGCGCACGGTGGACACATATATCCCACTCCATGACTACTGCTGCCGAGGAGGTAATCGGTTATTACCGGCCTCTGAGGAATGAGTGGTATGATCAGGAGTGTCGCGACGCTACCGCAGAGAAAGACGCCGCCTACAAAAAATCCTGCGTGCAGGTGCAAATCAAGAAAAGAGAACAAGAAAGGCGCGAGTGTGAGGAGATAGAGATGTGTACCGACAAAAATGAGGTTAGAAAATTCTTCGAAAAGATCAAGCGCCTGAATGGAGGTTTAAATCCCGGAGCCTCTTCTTGTCGTGATGGAAATGGGAGTCTGGTTACAGATGTCCAGAGTGTTCTGAGTCTATGGAGGGAACACTTCTCCACGTTACTGAATGGCGATGCTACGAACAATTCCGCCAGTGTTGATGTTCCACCACCCGACTATGACGAGGTTGAAACGGCCATTTTAAGACTGAAGAACAACAAAGCTGCAGGTGCTGATGGCCTGCCTGCCGAGTTGTTTAAGACCGGAGGCGATGAGCTGCTCACCCGCATGCACCAGCTCATAAGCAAAATATGGTCGGATGAAAGCATGCCTGATGATTGGAGGCTCAGTGTTCTCTGTCCTGTACATAAAAAAAGAGACCACACAATTTGCACCAATAAGTCTCCTGAGCATCGCATACAAGGTTCTATCTAGCGTACTGTGTGAAAGGTTGAAGCCTATGATCAGCAACCTGATTGGACCGTATCAGTGTGGCTTCAGACCTGGTAAATCCACCATCGACCAGATTTTCACACTGCGCCAAATCCTGGAGAAGACCCAACAAAAACAGATCGACACACACCACCTATTTGTTGATTACAAAGCCGCTTTCGACAGTCCGGTAAGGGATTACCTCTACGCAACAATGTCTGAGTTCGGTATTCCTGCAAAGCTCATTCGACTTTGTAGAATGACACTGCATAACTCCCGTTGTGCAGTGAAAATTGGGAAGGACTTCTCCGCACCGTTTAATACCGAACGGGGTTTCAGACAAGGTGATTCGTTATCGTGCGACTTCTTCAATCTTATTATGGAGAAAATAATACGAGCTGCTGATCTACGACATAATGGCACTATCTTCAACAAAAGTGTCATGCTGTTAGCGTATGCTGACGATATTGACATAATCGGCATGAACACGCGAGCAGTCAATGCAGCATTCTCAGAGCTGGAAAGAGAGTCGCGTCGGATGGGTCTCACGGTGAATGAGGGCAAAACCAAGTATCTAGTGTCAACAAACAAAGAGTCCCGGCATCTTGGACAGCACGTCACTGTTGACAACTACGCTTTTGAAGTAGTAAGGGACTTTGTCTATCTTGGAACCAGCATTAACAGCAGTAATGACGTCAGCTTGGAGATCATGCGTAGGATAACTCTTGCTAACAGGTGTTAATTTGGGATGAGTAAGCAATTGAGAAGTCGAGCCCTCTCTCGAAGAACGGAAACTACACTCTACAAGTCTCTCATCATGCCTGTCCTAACATATGGCGCTAAAGCCTGGACAATTTTCACCTCGGATGAGCGAATGCTTGGAGTTTTCGAGAGAAAAGTCCTACGCAGGATCTTTGGACCTATTTGCGTTGGTGGCGAGTACCGAATAAGGTACAACCATGAGCTGTACGAGCTGTATGCCGATATTGACATAGTAAAGCTCATCAAAGCCCGCTGGAGGCCGACGCAGAAGAGGAAGATCTAACCTCCGGTGGAAGGACCAAGTACTGGAGAATCTGACGGCGCTTGGAATTTCTAGCTGCCGCCAGCTAGCAAAGAACATAGATTGCTGGCGAAGCATGTTATTTTCGGCCTAAATCGATATTCGGTTATTATGGCCACATAAATATGTAAGTAAGTAAGTTATTGTAGGCAAAATAGAGACTTTTTCTAATGTTTAGTTTGTTTATTAAGAATTTCGCTCTGAATTATCTTGTAGTTTTTGTTTTTAATTTCTAGAACTTAAACTGGAAATTCGAGACGAAAAACAAGAACGTATGTCTGAGTTTCCAGTACGTTAAATGGAAATTCGCTGAGATAATTGTTATTTTTGAGCATTCTAGCACAGAACTGGAACTTGACGATGAATAAAATGCTGGATTTTGAATATCCAGTACTTGAACTAGAAATTATCGGAAAAAAGAATTCAATGTGGTTTGTTTGATTTCTGAATTCAAATTGATTTATTGACAATTACTTTCTTTGTTTTGTACAAAATTCGTTTTATACAAAGTTTGTTGCCAAAATCAATAACAGAAAAGAAGATATATCGTTAGTATTGGCGTTTATTGGAAGTTGCATAACATATTTCCTGTGCGAAATGCTATAATAGCATTCTTTTATAATATCAGTTATCGTTCAATTTGAAAAACAAAAATATCCAATTGCCTCAAGAAAATTTTAATTTTTTATGTACGAGGCAACGTATTTTGTTCTTGATATTGAAGAATAAAATTATGAAAGAATTATGTGAACGTTTTAACATCCCACGTTGAATGGATGTTCAACAATTAGACTATATTTTTACAGGTCTATGCTGAAGCTGCGAGAGTGCTGCGTGGTTGTTTGTGGTAGGGCGTTGCTGGTTGTTACTGACGGTGGAATTTCTTCTACCGATGAGTTTGTGACTGTCGCTTGGACAGCCGTCTTTGTTTTTTTTTTTTGGTGGCTCTGTTTCCATTTCGTCCCTTCACTTTCTTGTTACCACATCTATCGTACGTTCGATTCTGCACTAGTGTCTGTGTCTATGGGCAGTGGAGGAATCCGCTGGATAGCACGTTTGTATACACCCGTTGCTGACTTTACATTAACAACACGTACTAATCCGTTTGGACCATTATAGACATCTACTATTCGGCCAAGATGCTACTACATAACATAAATATTATCATCCTTAATGATTACCATGTCCCCAAGTTTTATGTTATCGGGTTGCCTCTTCCACTTGTTTCTTTGTTGGAGTTCATTAAGATATTCATTGGACCCTCTCTTCCAGAAATCGCGTTACAATTGCGGTCTCAATTTCCATCGTGACAACATCGATTGCTTTGTTTTGCTATCTACTTGGGCGGTGACCTGGAGTTAGTGGTGCTAAATCAGAGGGGTAGCGCAGAAAGGGGGCGGCGGTGGGGGTGGGAAAAAAAATATATTTCCCCCATGTGAAAAAAATATGTATACATGCATTAAATCGGCGGTCGATGTGTATAAAATATATCAAAGTTTCTCATTAACAATAACTACTATTACTTATATTTTTTCAATCAGAAATGTAGACTACAAAATTTCTATTAGTTTTCTTCACCCCTTCTATGCCTTTTTTCAAAACATAATTTAGCATTTCTAGTTTTTTGGTTTTTTGTAGTCACACTTTGAATACGTGGCAACATTGGCCATTGCTTACACTATTCTAGCGATGGGCAGCTATATCAACATATCATTGTTTTGATTGATATCATGTAGAGGGTGATACATTTGTTACCTGATTTTTCAAAGCTAAGTATTTTTTAACCATCCGTAGTCAATATTAGAAAAAAAAATCCATTAACTTAGAAATCTTCAATTACACTACGGTAGTAGAAGATTTTATCAATGTTCTAGTAAGTTCTATCGGTTAGCGGCAAGCCTTCTGAATTGTTTGTTTTTTGTTATTAAATCAAAAAACAACAAAGCCGTTTATGTTGTGTGCATAAATCACTCAATAAATTTATGTGGCCAACACTCGTTTGCACAATATATGTTGTGTAACATTTTTGGAACAGTTGAGACAATTTTTACATTTTTTCCGCTTGCAGTAACCGCTGGAAATTCTTCTCAAACACAGCAAAACATCCGTTAAAAGACTTTACACAACACGTAGGAGTGCTGCATTAAAATATTGACTGTAAATTTTGATGGTATTGTAAAATTTAGACACCAGAGGAGATGCACAGAACCTCATGCCTGCTGTGCATGATTTCACATCCCTTTGTTATATGTATGTATATTCTTCTGGAATGATGTACTAAAGGAACAAAATTGCACTCAACATGCATTGCAAAGTAAAGAGTTGAGTGTTGATCAATTAGCAATACAAATAGAAGCACTTCGTTTTTTTCATTGAACAAAAACACTGTGAAATTATAAAAAATGCTACAGATCTTCATATGAAAAAAATCGAGGTCTACGACATTCCAATAGAAAGACATGTTCGTCATAAAAAAACGGTAAACACTGAAGTGTTGCAATTAGCTGTGTGAAAACTTACGGATTTTTATG
The DNA here is from genome assembly GCA_963854835.1 of Megamerina dolium. Lineage (NCBI taxonomy): Eukaryota > Metazoa > Arthropoda > Insecta > Diptera > Megamerinidae > Megamerina > Megamerina dolium. The sequence continues at coordinate 34,256,469 of OY978530.1, forward strand.
ACAAGTTATCAGAAGCAGAACTGCTTTTAGATATACCAAGATTGGGAAAACATTTAAAAGTGGCAAATGTGACTACGTCTAATTAGTTGGCACTGATTTTTTAAAGTTTATAGGTGAATGGGATCTTACAGAATCTCTTCCGAATGGTCGTACTGAAGCTATTTTTGACAGTTTGTCTTCCAGTTGCTTCTTGCGAAAGGAGTTTTAGGAAACTAAAACTAATTAAAAATTACCAATGGGACACAATGACAGAAATGCGATTCAAAAATCTGGTTTACCTACCATAGAATACGAGACCGTACGAAATATGAATTTGAAAAACGTCAACGATTTTGCAACTCTGAAAGTTAGAAAGAAAAATTTTAACCAAGCTTATATATGATAGTGAAGTCACGGATTTTTATTAATTTTGATAGTTTTCATTGTTGGGGTGACACCACAATTACCGCCCTGGGTACCACTCATTGTCACTACGGCACTGGTCCGATGATAGTGGCGATAGTGGCCGGGAATTCAATATGCACTCTATTTCCACAATTACCGTTTCCAATTCTTCATATGTCAACGAAGTGGAAGCGAGTCTTCTTATCAGAAGATATTTCATAGATTTGACGTCTAATTCCTACAATCCTCCAAAATGAGTATACCTGGGAGGAGTAAAATGTAACCGTATTCGTTTCTCACTGGATGTTTTCCTAATTTGTTATTGAACGCTTGATGAATGGATTTATGATGATAACCCTGTCAACTGATTTCTTGGGCCGTTGAATTTGGTAGCGTTATCATGAATCTTGAATATGAATCTTTTAAGGGCTCCAATATAGGGTTCTGTTGACAGCTCTGCAACTAATTCCAGGTGAACTACCTTGGAAGCAAATGATAGTATAAAGCTATGTACGACATTTTTCCATGGACCCTATAATGCACTCACTAAGAATCCGTTGTTGGTTTGACGTCCACTTTATCAAGGAAATACCTGATGTACATAATACCGAAACAAGTTGGTCACAAGCTAGTATAGCTTCGTCTAACATATGTGTTCCGCCGAGTGCATCGTTTACGCACTTCGTGTGCTTGAGAATATGCGAAGCAATATGGTTAGCCATTTCATTTTCATTTGCGCGAATAGCTAAGTACGGAGTTTACTTACAAAGCTATGAACATTTTCGATTGGTGGTTTCTGGAAACATATGAGTTAGAATAACGTATGATCTGGTTGTATCAGAATTTGGCCATACTTTTTTTCAATTTTGGAATCAAAGACATAAGGAGCATGTCCAATTTAAGCTTGTTTTGCCTACTTTTTTGCTGTGCTTTACTTGCTTTTTTGTTTTGCTTGAATCTGACAGCTTCAATGGCCAAATGGCCAATGCAATTAATTGATTGACTGATTGATAATTAACACATGCAATGTAAAAAATATTGACTCAAAGTGGTTGAAATTATGGATTGTTTGAAAATTCAAGTACACACCTGAGCTTTGGTGGAGATGTCTGTCTACTAGTAGCAGATACCAAGCTGTTCACATAGACTTTGGAGAATCGAGGGCGACGGCAGTTTGCCACTTAACTTCTTCAAAAAGAATGCTTCTACCTATTGTAGCATCTATCTATTGTAGTGTAGCATCTATTGGAGAACCGATAACTAGAGAACAATGAAACGAGTGTGCCATAACCACCTCATTCAGTCCTGAGACTTCAGTTCGAACGTCGCAAATAGGAAGCGCAACCTATTTCGCAAGCACTAGATATTAAAATCGCCTCAGATCCAGAGTCAATTAAGTCACGAGCAATTAATACAGTATTTCGGTGTCTTATGCAGCGTTCCGAGTAACATCGTACCATCTCTCGTTGTGTGGTCATGGGTGGCTGAAACTTTATTGGGTCTGTCTGTTGGCACAGTTAGCTGAGAGGTAAATTATTGTCGCGATAAACTTTTGCAAAATCTGGAATCGTAAGAGTTTACGAAGCAATTTATACAAAATTTGCACCTCTTCACGGCATTATAGCCATCAATCACTGAAAGCTTCAAAAAATTTGGACAGGTGCGCAAAGGGTGTGTCTTTTGACACAGTGGATCATTTCGCTTAGTGATATTCACGTGATATGTGTGAATATTCTGTGAATTGGTCGTAGTGTTATTTGGATGCCTAGGAGTATCAAATCGACCTGGTTGCCGATTCTGAGGCTGGCTGAGTTGCCGATAACCACTTCGAATGTTCAAAACCAACTCCAGAATCTGAAACTGGTTCAAAATGCATTCTTGATGGACTGCTACCTCAGACACAGAGTTGTGTCTCGCATCAAATGGTATAATTTCTCAACTTGCGATAACCGATGGTTGTTTCGGTATAACTCCGTAAATATATATCGCGAAAAATTGGACGTGGCACGTAATTTCTAGAAAACCATGATATATCGAAAGGGGGAAGATGAATGGCGGAAAACAAGCACTGGTGGGAGGAATTCTACCACCAGTGCATATATTTTTTATATATACGTATATATAAGTAAATTTCTTTTACAGATATATAGGAAAAGTCATGCACGTTATAATTTCCAATAACGCACGTTTTAAACATGTTTTTTTTGGAGCCGAAACTCCTATGGGACGCTTTTTCACTTCACTCTGCAATCGTTCTGTAACAATGCGCTTAACAATTTATTCATCATTTTTTTAATTATTTATTGAAAATATATCACAAATGCAAATACATATTCAAAAATTTAATTTAATTTTATTTTTACTTTATTTACATTTTTTGACAGAAGGACAGATCAAATTAGTCCTACAAAATGAATGAGTTAAATATTTAACGTTATTACCCTGGGTGCCGTAGCTCAGTGGTTAGTGTGTTCGCCTTCTGATCTGTAGGTCGGTGGTCAAATCCCCGGCTGATGCATAACAAATTTAATATCGATAAGATTTTTCTTTCGAACGGTACCCACCTGTCGGCAAGCAATTGGCAATTCTTCCGACAGTAACAACTTGCCATGAAAAAGCTTCTTAAAGAACTCTGTGACAAAGCTCAGAAAAAGTGATGTCACAAGTGTTCTGCCGTTCGGAACCGGCTAAAATAAGTAGGTCCCTTCTAATATTGTCCAAAAATTTAAGACGCACAACAGTAATGGAAGAGAAGCTCGGCCAATGAGCCCTTTGGGGCTTTATGTGGCCACATATTTATTTATTTTTACCCTGGGTTTACTCCTAGCCCCTTACCTAGCACATTCTGCATGTGGACCTTAAAACACCAAATACGGAAACAGTAACTCAAGTTGAAAAATAAGTAGAGTACAACACTGAGGAAGAGTTAGTAAATGAGACAAATTGGAGTATTAAAAAAACCGAAAGACCAAATAAGAAGCGAAGAATGGAATCGTCACCTGAAGTCTCTTTAAATACTCTAAAACAACTAACGAAACAACCATATGAAATAAGTCCACCACCAATAATCCTTACACATGCCGGCATAACTCACAAATAGATTCATTTAAATAAGAGTAATGGTCATAGATATCCATCATACTTGTGTACCACAAGATATTATCGAGTATCTGTGAACCAAGGTCTGAAGGTTACATTGTATTAAATAAATGCGAGACCACAGAGCCTCTTAATATGTTTACGCTGTTCTTCGATCCAAATGAAGACATCAAGAAGATTTATGGAATCAAACAAATACTTAAGAGTATTGTTAAAATTGAACAATTAAAATCGTCAAAACATTTCACAGTGTAAATCATGATCTATGCACACAATAAACTACTGCTGTAAGCATCCAAAGTGCCTGAAATGTGTTGGCCATCATGAAACAAATAAATGCACAAATCAGGATAACGAATTGCCTAAATGTTGCAACTGTGGTTAAAATCACCCAGCAAGTTATAGAGGATGTCAAGTAGCTAACGATTTACAAAATTTACAAAAACTTTTGAAAAAGTAGATTGCTGACCGCACTAATCCACTGCTGAACTTGATCTGCTGCTACATAAAGAGAACATTGATATCTGTTTGATATCTGAAACGCATTTAACTAATTAAATGTTTACCCCTTTGCAATGTTACAATATGTACAATATTGTTCAAATCATCCCCTGCATAATGTGAAAGGCGGCAGCGCAATTATAATAAAGAACTCAATAATGCACTATGAAGACGAAAAATAAGCTCGGTCGAGATATAGGCAACAACAGTTTGCATCAACTTTTCGAAACAAGATCTAACCTTAACAGCGTTTTACAGTCTACCTAAGCATAACTTTGTTATTGTTGTTGTTGTTGAAGTGGGTACTTTCTTCATGAAAGACCTAATTAGTGACTAGCACCGTTTTACTACCACGAATACTTGTTAAGTGTTTTATTTAAATGTGGTATTTTGATATATTAGAGAGGTTGAAACTTCTCATAGTTTCCAGGATCCTACCTCTTAAAGTGCTACAACCACTTCGTCAGATCTAAGAATAACAAAATGCTTTTTATCTCTGTATCTGAGATTTCGGCAATACTTTGAAGAAAAGATTTGTCAAAAAAGCGGATTCTGGTTCTTGCTAAACCAGGACATTAGCATAAGTAATGAGAGAGGCTTTCTGAATCATTCTTATCTTGACAGCTACAACAGATAGAATTGAAGGGTAGATTCAGTCTCTCTGCATGTTTCCCTTCCTTCCAATTACCTGTCAGAACCGCAGTAATGCGTGTGATGTTTGGACGGGAACAATTTAGCAGTTGATTTGTATGTTATACCCTTTGTTATATAATTTGAATGTTATACCCAGTCATACACGGTACAAATTGTCAGCCGATTCTATCTGTACTCCGCAATGGAACAGTAGTGAGAAGCTATGGTACTTTTTATCTTACTGAACGGAATAGCTACAGTTTCCGCCGGTGAAATATCCAATGCAATACCTGCCCTAGCTAGTTCGTCTGCACTTTCGTTCCTCTCAATGTTCTAATGACCTGGAACACAAACAAGAGTAACTTCGAGCCATTGGCAGGCTCTTGCTTGAAACCTTACCAAGAAGTATTTCTTGAAATTCAGGTAGGGTGTTTGTTTCGTCAAACACAATGTATACATATTAATGTTAGACACTGTATATCATTATGTTACAAATTTTCTCGCTGTATATTTATAACCTACATACTTATCTATATATGAATTTATTACCTACATACTTACCTATACATGAATTTATTACCTACATAATTACTTACCTCTTACTTACTTACTTATGTGGCCATAACAACCGAATATCGATTTAGGCCGAAAATAACATGCTTCGCCAGCCATCTCTGTTCTTCGCTAGCTGGCGCCAGTTAGAAATTCCAAGCGACGTCAGGTTCTCCAGTTTCCACCTGAGGTTTGGTCTTCCTCTTCTGCGTCGTCCTCCAGCGGGTTCCGAATATAACACCTTCTTAGCTGGACCGTGTTCTTCCATTCGCTCGACATAACCTAACCAGCGCAGCCGCTGGATTTTGATGCGCTTTACTATGTCAATATCGGCATACAGCTCGTACAGCTCATGGTTGTACCTTATTCGGTACTCGCCACCAACGCAAATAGGTCAAAAGATCTTGCGTAGGACTTTTCTCTCGAAAACTCCAAGCATTCGATCATCCGATGTGGAAATTGTCCAGGCTTCAGCGCCATATGTTAGGACAGGCATGATGAGAGACTTGTAGAGTGTAGATTTCGTTCTTCGAGAGAGGGCTCGACTTCTCAATTGCTTACTCATCCCAAAGTAACACCTGTTAGCAAGAGTTATCCTACGCATGATCTCAAGGCTGGCGTCATTACTGCTCTTCCTAGATGGACAAAGTCCCTTACTACTTCAAAAGCGTAGTTGTCAACAGTGACGTGCTGTCCAAGACGCCGGAACTCTTTGTTTGTTGACACTAGGTACTTCGTCTTGCCCTCGTTCACCGTGAGACCCATCAGACGCGACTCTCTTTCTAACTCTGAGAATGCTGCACTGACTGCTCGCGTGTTCATGCCGATTATGTCAATATCGTCGGCATACGCTAACAGCATGACACTTTTGTTGAAGATAGTGCCATTATGTCGTAAATCAGCAGCTCGTATTATTTTCTCCATAATAAGATTGAAGGAGTAGCACGTTAACGAATCACCTTGTCTGAAACCCCGTTCGGTATTAAACGGTGCGGAGAGGTCCTTCCCAATTTTCATTCCCAGTGTCATTCTACAAAGTCGAATGAGCTTTGCAGGAATACCGAACTCGGACATTGTTGCGTAGAGGTAATCCCTTACCGGACTGTCGAAAGCGGCTTTATAATCAACAAATAGGTGGTGTGTGTCGATCTGTTTTTCTTGGGTCTTCTCCAGGATTTGGCGCAGTGTGAAAATCTGGTCGATGGTGGATTTACCAGGTCTGAAGCCACACTGATACGGTCCAATCAGGTTGCTGAGCATAGGCTTCAACCTTTCACACAGTACCCTCGATAGAACCTTGTATGCGATGCTCAGGAGACTTATTCCACGGTAGTTGGCGCAAATTGTGGGGTCTCCTTTTTTATGTACAGAACAGAGAACACTGAGCCTCCAATCATCAGGAATGCTTTCATCCGACCATATTCTGCTTATGAGCTGGTGCATGCGGGTGAGCAGCTCATCGCCTCCGGTCTTAAACAACTCGGCAGGCAGGCCATCAGCACCTGCAGCTTTGTTGTCCTTCAGCCTTAAAATGGCCGTTTCAACCTCGTCATAGTCGGGTGGTGGAACATCAACACCATCATCTGTAATTGGGGTTATCGGGCAATCTCCTCCACTGGCGGAATTGTTCGTAGCATCGCCATTCAGTAACGTGGAGAAATATTCCCTCCATAGGCTCAGTAAACTCTGGACATCTGTAACCAGACTCCCATATCCATCACGACAAGAAGAGGCTCCGGGATTTAAACCTCCACTCAGGCGCTTGATGTTTTTGAAGAATTTTCGAGTCTCATTCTTGTCGGTACACATCTCTATCTCCTCACACTCGCGTCTTTCCAACTCCCTCTTCTTGCGCCTGAAAAGACGTCTCTCTGCACTCCTTTTCTCTCTGTACCGCTCCTTAACAGCTCGCGTTGCGCCTGCACACAGGGTTTTTCTGTAGGCGGCGTCTTTCTCTGCGGTAGCGTCGCGACACTCCTGATCATACCACTCATTCCTCAGAGGCCGGTAGTAACCGATTACCTCCTCGGCAGCAGTAGTCATGGAGTGGGATATATGTGTCCACCGTGCGCATGTATCATCAAGTGGGGGAGTGTTCTGCATAAGCAGATCCTATAGTCGAGTGGAAAATACATCTGATGTCTCTGGTGATCGCAGCTTACTGACGTCGAGCTATCTCTGTGTGGGACTTCTCTTGTTACTTGCGACACATAAGCGTGTGCGCACCTTAGCTGCAACAAGGTAGTGATCCGAGTCGATGTTGGCACCACGGATCGATTTCACGTCCATCACACTGGAAGCATACCTTCCGTCAATCACCACATGATCAATTTGGTTTCTTGTATGTCGATATGGAGACAGCCATGTCGCTTTGTGGATGTCGAGATGCTGGAATCTGGTACTACCAATTACCACGTTTCGTGCTGCGGCGAAGTCGATCAGCCTCATTGCGTTATTGGAGGTGTTCTGGTGGAGGCTGAATTTTCCGACAGTTGGACCAAAGGTGCCTTCCTTGCCCACCCTGGCATTAAAGTCTCCAAGCACGATTTTGATATCGTGGCGGGGGTAGCGGTCATAAGCTTCTTCGAGGCGCTGAAAGAAGCTCTCCTTGGTCACATTGTCCTTCTCATCCGTCGGAGCGTGGCACATATAAGACTGATGTTGAAGAATTTTGCCTTGATGCGGATTGTGGCCAGCCGTTCGTTCACAGGCGTGAACTGTGAGACAAGATGTCGTGGTCTCTTGCTGACCAAAAATCCACATCCTAATTCGTGCCTTTCAGCATGGCAACTGTAGTAGATGTCACAGGACGCTCTTTTGGAGCAGCCCTGTCCTATCCATCGCATTTCCTGGAGAGCGGTGATGTCAGCTCTGTATTTTTGAGGACATCAACCAGCTGGATAGCTCCCTATCAAGGGACCGGAAATTCCAGGTGCATATCCGTAAATCGTTGTCCTTTTTTCGTTTGCGGGGGTCATTAACAAAAGCGGTAGTCCTTATCCGAGGCATATTTGTTTTTTTCATTGGGCGGGTCCCAAACCCAACGCACAACCTTTAACTGAGGAGATTTTCGCCACTCACTTCAGCCGCCTCCCAGCGGGTGCCAAGAAGACGTTGCCCGGTGGTCGCCACATGGAGGGCCCCCATTAATAGTTATGAAAGCGCCGTCACATAGTAAGCAGAGCAAGCTATATGACTACCCCTCATTAACAAATAAAGGTATCATCACATAGCGCTCAGATCAAACTACATGACAGCCAGCGAGTTGACTTGCAATGAGTTCAACAAGGATTGCGCTAGCCCCACCCGGTTGAGGCAGTTAGACACGTTACCTTGCGAAAACACCACCAGACCACCAGACTTACCTCTACATATTTGAATATTATATACTGAAATACTTGTACATACTTACCTCTTTTGAATCAGTTATTTTTAGTTTTAATAGGCTAAGTGAAAAGTTGAAATAAGAAATAAAGTTAGTCTTAATTAGTGATTGGCAAATTCATCTTGAATAACCTCAAGATTTTTTATGGCGCCCTAGCAGGGACATTCCCGTTAAAGTGAATATAAATTTTATAAAATCTAAAAATAAAATATAATTAAAATCACGCGAATAATTAAATATATACAATCGTTTATGAAAAGAGAGAAAAATACATCAAGTACACCTTAAAAAATTGGCTGTACATAGAGAGCTGAGGAAGGGGCTACCATTCCTTTTACAAAGTCCAGTTCTTGGAAAGTAAAGAAGACTTGATTGCAATTGAGCAGAGTTTTATTAAAGTTCCTGTAAATCTGACACCAACGTCAGCATCACAACGTTTTTTCTAATTGCAATACATAGGCATCTACGTAAAGTCAGACAAGTAAATTGTTACACTTGCTGTGTAAAAAAGTACTGATATCACCATTGCTATCGTTGTTGTCATCGAAGTAGCTATTTGTTGCTGCCGTCGCCAGTGCATCTATTGCTGTTAGGATTTCCACCACCGTCGTCGTTGCTGTTTTTGTTGTTGCAATTACCGCTGTTCCTATTGCTGCCTTCGCTGCTGTTCCTGTTGCTGCCTGCTTGTTGTTATCAACCAATGGTGAGCAGCTGTATTTTATGCAAGAGGGAAGTCGGAGCTGGTATAACCCCATTACATAAAAAATAGGTATAGAGTTCAATAAATGAAAGTTGTTGTTTTTTGTGTGATTAGTCGTTCCACTTTAAAGTATATTGTCAAAATATTACGAGAACAACAACAACATCATTTCATTTTTTGGCATCTCTCTGTAATCACATTCTTATATGCAATTATATCTACATACTTATATACATAAACATACATTTGTGCACTGCGTTAGAAGTGAATCAGAGATTACGGTGGGGCAAAATTGTTGAAGTTATAGTTTTCTTTGCGATTTGTATAAAAACATGCTATTTATCGTTTTTAAAAAAGAAATATAATAAAGAGAATAAACAAAATAATTGAAATTGAAAACTACTAATGAACAACTAGTTTTTTCGTTTGTTCTGGAAGTACGAGTTAGTGATTCAAAAATTAACAATTGAACACAATAAATAAATTTAGTTATACACTCAGATCACATTTTCGTTACGCTGATCTAGTTATTCTTTCGTTCATTGTGCTGCAGTTCTGCATTTGATTTGGAATAACTTATAGTGGATTAACTGGTTACGCATAGAAGCATATCTTTTCGAGCCGTACTCAATTATTCGCTGCTTACTGTCGTTTTCATTCTTGTTGATTCTGGTGAAGTCAGCTATTTCTTTCGCTCTCGTTTTCGTTTTGCTGACAGACTTCCAGATCCTTTTCCGTTTAAACACAAGCCACAGGTCAAAACAGCGAACTTGTCGAATATTTAAATTATATACATAGTTTCAAAAAATGAGTAAGCCAAAATCTACTATTTCGAGTCTTTCTCCAAATAACGAGATGATTGATTTAAAATCCTTGAAGCGCCAAAGGACAGTTTCTAAAAGCAGCGTACTATTCATAAAAATGGGGCTTCTTGAAAAAACCATGTCACTAAATCCCATCGAATTGGAGTGCCGACTTGAGATACTGAATTCACATAGCGAGAAGCTTATGAAGTATCAGTCGAAGATAGAACAAATTGATGAGGAAGACATGGCACGTGGAGAGTTAGAGGACATAATTGTGGAAACAAAGTCCATAATTAAATCGATATTGGTGAAAAACAAGTCCTCGATTGCTGAAGCATCATTTATTGCACCCCACAGTTCGCGACTGCCAAAGATGTCACTACCCAAATTTAGAGGAGAATACTCTGACTTTAAAAGTTTTATGAGTTTGTTTGAGAGTTTAGTGCATAACGATCCAACAACCCCAGATATAGAAAAATTTAATCATTTGGTGTCCTGTTTATCTGGTGAGGCCTTAGGCACAGTGAAGTCTTTCGAAATTTCGGAAGAAAACTATCCAAAGGCGCTGGCTAGTTTAAAGAAAGTCTATGACAATAAATGTCTGATATTTGTTAATACAATTTCAAAGCTCTTTGATCTTTCGAAAATTCAGAGACCTTCTGCATCCTCTTGGTGATCTATGATCGACACAGTGTCTGCGGTATATGATTCGCTTTTATCTCTGGGTGACGATAAACATATTTCAAAAGCGATGATAATTCACATGGTCATGTCGAAGGTTGATCCCACCTCTCGGTCAAAGTGGGAGAAGCAACTTGATTACGATAGCTTGCCGCTTTGGGCTGACTGTGAAGCAATGCTCAATAAGAGATACCAGCACTTATCTGCTGAAGAAGCTTTCTCATCACAGACGCGGCCTTCCATTGCAGACATTCGACAAAGGGAAAGAACTCAACAAGTGGAAAGATCAAAGGCATCATTTGTCGCGGCAAATTCGAAACAGCCAACTTGCCTTCACTGTGGTTCAAAGAATCATTACATATCATACCTTGCCAAAAATTCCAAGCTCTTACCGCTTTTGAAAGATTCGACTTCGCCAAATCATTATCCTTGTGCATAAATTGCTTGCGCAAAGGACACACCGTCTCAAAGTGCAAAGCAGATCGTTGTCGTGTGTGCAATAGATCGCACCACACGCTGTTGCATCAATATCCGATCTCCTTTGAGACTGAGCCGCAACCTTCGTCATTACAGGCCATGCATACTAGCAGCGTGCCCAACCGAGTAATGTTAGCTACAGCCGTAATTGATGTAAAACCTAGCTCCGGCGATTACGTGCGAGCACGAGCTCTACTTGATTCAGGGTCGCAAGTCAACTTTATGACCGAAGAATTAGCACAAAAATTGCGAATTCAAAGAGAAAAGTCGACTCTGAATATAATTGGAATTGGCAATGCAAATAAAAGGATCCAAGGCAAATAAAATACTTATGTGAAATCAAGGATCAACGACTATGAATTTTCGGCAGACTTTTGGGTAATGCGTTCGATATCAGCCAATCACCCAGATCATACAGTGAATACTAATGGCTGGAAAATACCACATAATATCGAGCTGGCTGACCCAAACTTCTTCAAGTGTCAAAAGATTGACATTTTAGTAGGAGCGAAAACCACGAGGGTTTTACCAAATGGAAGGCTTCAAGTCAGATTGCCTTTTAAAAAGGATCGTCAGTTACTCGGCTATTCATATGAAACCGCAGTTCGGCGGTTTCAGGCGCTGGAGAGAAGGACTCTGAAAGATCCACAACTTCGGAAAATGTACCTGGACTTCATGAAGGAGTACCTAATGTTAGGCCATATGAGTCCTACAAACAACCAAATTCCGAATGAGCCGCATTACTTCGTTCCGCACCAGTGTGTATTAAGGCCGCAGAGCACAACTACCAAATTACGCGTAGTTTTTGATGCTTCAAGTCGTACATCTACACAAGTTGCGTTGAATGACATCTTGATGGTTCGGCCGACAGTTCGAGAAGAGCTTTTTTCGACACTACTTCGCTTCCGATTGCACAAATATGCCATTACTGCCGACATCACAAAGATGTATCGCCAGATTTTTGTGCTGAAGACGACAGGAACTTCCAGCTCATTGTGTGGAGACCTGATCCATCAGTGCATTTGCAAATTTTTCGTTTAAACACCGTGACATATGGCACTGCGCCTGCAACATTTCTCGCTACAAGGTGTTTGCAAATGCTAAGCGATATGAATACATCACAATATCCAGTCGGTGCCAAAGTTATTCGAAATGACTTTTATGTCGATGACCTCCAAACAGGATCCGATAACTTGAGGTCAATCATTGAAATTCAAACTGAGGTGAATAAAATGTTAGATGCGGCAGGTCTCACACTAGCAAAGTGGTTTTCCAATCACCCCAACCGGTCGAACAGTTAGAGTCATGAAAAGTTATTGCAACTTAGCGATACCGACTCTACGAAAACACTGGGAATTCATTGGCAGCCGAAAGATGACATTTTTCGCTTCATTCTAGAAGATAATTTTAGTGAGCTGCGAGCAACCAAGCGCAATATTTTATCCGTGTCTGCTCGCCTCTTTGACCCTCTTGGTCTACTAGCCCCGCTAGTTACCAAAGCAAAAATCATACTACAAGAGCTTTGGATTCAAAAACTGTATTGGGATGAGTCGATTCCATTTTACCTCGAGACTAGCTGGCAAAATTCTAAGACCAATTTGCTGCAGCTTACATCAATTAGCATTCCTCGGTATGTAAATACAGAGTCGAGTGCCAGCTGCCAAATTCATGGCTTTTCCGACGCGTCAATAAGAGCGTACGGGTGCTGCTTGTATATACGTAGCTAATCCGCAAGTGGTACGAGATGTACGCTGCTTACTGCGAAGTCCAAAGTAGCTCCGCTGAAGACTAAAACTCTTCCGCTTCTAGAGCTCTCGGCAGCGCATCTTCTGGCCAAGTTGAAGTCAAGAATTTCACCAATGTTGAATCTACCAATAGAAAAAGTTAATTTCTGGACAGACTCCGAAATAGTTTTGCATTGGATTAAAACGCACCCATCTGCATTACAAACGTTCGTTGCAAATATAGTGTCCGAAATCCAAGAGTTAAGTGAAAAGGTCACTTGGCGACATGTGCCAACAAAACCCAGCGGATCAAGTGTCTCGGGGTTGTAACGTGGACGAATTAAATACATCAATATGGTTCTCCGGTCCGGTGTTCCTTCTAGAAGACCCTACGTTATGTCCACATCGGAGAAGAAAAAGAGCGCAATTACTTTAACCGCAATTAACTCTATAAATCCACTGCTAGAAATAATTGAAAAGTTCTCATGTCACAGAAAGGTGCTTCGGATTTTCGCTTACATGCTAAGGTGGCTTCAAAAAAGTTTAGATCGAAAGCTAGAATTTGAAGTGGTACCAACCGCAAAGGAATTACAACTGAGTTTCCTTAAAATTGTCGAAATAATTCAACATTTTGAATTCAGTGAAGAAATTAGTAAGTTATCGAAAAATATCGTACTTCCCACTAAGTTACAGACATTAACTCCATTTCTGCACGAATACTCGGAATCATCGTTATCGTTCAAATTAATTCGAGTAGGTGGCCGTTTACTAAACTCGCCAATCCCATACGATGCCAAATTTCCACTGCTATTAAGCAAGAATTCCCACTTTGTGAAGGCATACATCCGGTTCCTACATTTTCTCAATCACCACGCAGGCCCAAAGGCATTAGTAGCACTTCTGCGAGAAAAAATATGGCTAGTAAACGCTCGAAATGCCTGTAGTAGAACTGTTAGAGATTGCATTCACTGTTTCCATTATAAGCCGAAACTGCAAGGTCATATTATAGGCAATCTGTCCGCTGACAGATTACGAGCCCAAAAGCCATTTACAATATGTGGGGTAGATTATTGCGGGACCATTCACATTTCTTTGAAAATTCGCGGTCGACCACCCGTTAAAATGTATATTGCCATTTTCGTTTGCTTCGCTTCAAAAGCAGTGCACCTAGAACTCGTTTCAGACTTAACGGCTGATAAATTTATTTTCGCCCTCAAAAGGTTCATTGGACGACGCGGGATACCAGCCACAATATACTGCGACAACGCGACAAACTTCGTGGGAGAGGAGAGGAAATTGAGGGAACTGCGGGAAGCATTTCTGAAGCAGAAGCCGGAAATTCTCCAATTCGCCGCCGACGAAGGGTTTGCCTTCGCCTTCATACCTCCAAGGGCGCCCCATTTCGGAGGACTTTGGGAAGCAGCAGTGAAGTCGGCGAAACATTTACTGGTTCGGACCATAGGCAGCGCATTCCTAACCGCCGAAGAAGTAGAAACGCTGCTCATAGAGATCGAAGCAGTGCTAAACTCACGCCCTTTGTTACCACTGAGTCAGGACCCCAACGATGGAGAGGCCCTAACACCAGCGCACCTTCTAATTGGGTGCCCACTGCGGGCGCTGCCACCAGCAGAAGTGCCCATGAATCCAATGCGTTGTTGCGACAGATGGCAACTTGTTTGCTGTCTCAAGCAACAGTTTTGGCGACAGTGGTCCAAAGGTTATCTCTTGTAACCTAGTAATCGTTCAAGAGGACAACGTACCGCCACAGCAGTGGGTACTCGGCCGCGTCGCCACAACTGTCGCAGGACAAGACGGCAAAGTTCGTGTAGCAGACGTCCTCACCAAAACGGACACAATAACACGCCCAATTCACCGACTAGCGGTGCTACCTCTGGAAATTGAAGGATCATGATCCTGTCAAGGTGGCCGGTGTTTCGTCAAACACAATGTATACATATTAATGTTAGACACTGTATATCATTATGTTACAAATTTTCTCGCTATATATTTATAACCTACATACTTACCTATATATGAATTTATTACCTACATACTTACCTATACATGAATTTATTACCTACATAATTACTTGTACATACTTACCTCTTTTGAATCCGTTATTTTTAGTTTTAATAGGCTAAGTGAAAATTTGAAATAAGAAATAAAGTTAGTCTTAATTAGTGATTGGCAAATTCATCTTGAATAACCTCAAGATTTTTCAGTGTTAGTAGTCAGTGTGACCATAAGATCTTGAGGTCCAGCTCTCTATTTCTCTAAACCTAGCAGCGATACAAGTAGCAAGAGATATAATTTGAAGGTCTATCGGTATTAAGTGTGTGAGTAGGTTTAAAGCTTCATTATGACTAGTATTTAAAGCTCCAGTGACCAAAATACAAGCTGATCTTTGTATCTTGCTCAATTTAATTTGGTTGTACTGCTTGTTCAGTGCCGGCCAATAGAATAGTGCCCCATAAATTAGGATTGGTCGTATAATGGCTGTATACGACCATCAAGATAATTTTGCTTAGAGTCAAGTGTAAAGAGCTATACTAGCTCTACTAACCCTGTGTTCTACGTTGAGTCTCCAATTGAGATTTGGTTCTAATATGACACCCAGAGCTTCTTCCATAATCTCACTGATTATGGTTGGAAACATACCAGATACTATTATTACCAAGTCATCTGCATACGCTACTACGTTAATTCCCTTTCTGTTGAACAAATTGAGGATGTCATTGGCTACGAGTAGCCACAATAAAGGAGAAAGAACTCCTTTTGGTGTGTCCCTGTTGAAAGTGCGTGTGACCAAGCTGTTGCCAATTTCATTAATGAGTTTTCTTGTTTTGAGCGCTTCCAGTATGGAATGGGTGTTTACATTGTTAGAAGTCCCCCCCATGACTAGAATAGCAGCTAATGAATATTATTTGTTCTCAATCGATCTTCCAATTGTACTAACTACCTCATGCAAAGCCGTTTTTACGGATTCGCCCTTGAGACACGGGTGTTGTGATTTTGAAATGACCGTTCCACTCATCTTTTCTCTGAGATGAGAAGGCGTTCAAAGGTTTTGAGTACGAAGGATGATAGCTTTATGGGTCTGAAATCTTTTGCTGTTTCATGACCACGTTTTCCAGCTTTAGGGAAAATATCACTTTTACCCACTTCCAGCTTGCTGGTATGTGTCCTAGCAGTAGGCACATTTCGACGAAGATTTCCAGGCAAGGAACAGGTACCATAGCATAGCAGGAAATATCTCATCTGGCACTGCTGCCTTGCTTGTCCATTCCCCACTGTCCTTCTTTAGAAAAGTATGGCAGGAGTGCTCCTTGGACAAGAGTCTTGCCGATTCTTTAGTCATCTCAATTGTGCTGCAAAAATTTCTCAAAGCGTCTTCTTGGCTTCGGAAATCGTTTATAGCAAATATTGAAAATAGTTCTGGTCATCTCCCTTAGATGACTTAGGACTACACTCCACTAGGGAAGTGTATTTTTTTACTGTATGTAGTAGGGCATGAAGCAATAAAACCACATTTCCTAGCAGTTTCGAAATACTTGATTTTCTCATCAAGATCTTTGCTGTATTTATTGAGTTGAAGTTGGAAGAGCGGATTTTTGAGCTAACTCTCCTTTTAAAGGTACGCCGGTCAGTTCTTTTGGGGTGTTGTGTCTTCTTTTTCGACACCGTAACTTTTCCTCAGATAACTTATTCCCTAGAACTTACCCCTTTTTCTCTTCTTCCAAACTGTAGCTCATTTTTACACGAAACAAATAGTTTTTCAATTTATTTATTTATTTAGTCAATCCGTTTTTTTCACCATGTGGTTTTATATAAACTAAGAGAACTTGTGAAATGAAGTCAGTCAATCTAGATAAGTAGATAACTCGAAGAGCGAGTTAGTGCGAATATAAAAATAAAAGTTACATTGTGAAGGATTTAGCATCTTGTTACAAGTAATATATATATATATATATATATATATATATATATATATATATATATATATATATATATATATATATATATATATATATATATATATATATATATATATATATATATATATATACATATATATATATATAATAAATAATAATATATATATATATATATATACATATATATATATATACATACATATATATATACATATATATTATATATATATATATATATATATATATATATATTTTTTTTTTTGTTAGAAAATTTTTTGAAGAAATTCCAATTTCTTAAGTAGGTTGATTCATTGCAATTTCTTCAGTAGGTCATAATTAAAACTTCTTCTTAGTAGGTCATCATTATTATTTGTATATAATACTTGTTGTTGTAAATATTGTGCATGCTTTAAATATTATGTATGGATGGTTGTTGCTTATTTTGTTTTTCTTCTTTTTGGTTATTTTTCTTTTTAATGTGTATGGTTGCTAAATTATTTCATAATCATACTGTGAGGTACCATAACCTTGACCAAGCATTTTTATAAGCATGCTATAACCCATTTTAGCTAATGATAATCACTTTATGCATAGTATGGTGATGATCATTATATTAAGGACTACAGCGATATTCATATAGTATATACACATAATAGTATAACATAATAATATAAAGTACTAGTATAACATTATATTAATGTAAAATTTGTACTGAGTCAAAATGCATAAATTAGACAAGCATTATTTTGACTCACATCCCTTCCCCCTTATTAAGAAAAAATTATCAATTTGAAAGATTGATAGTTTTTTCTTTTACAAAGTGAATTTACAAATTATTTAGATAACATATTTTTAGTTTTGAAACGAACGGGGGCGGATTAATAATGAAGCTACCTAAGTAGGAAAAAAAATTTTTTTTTTCAAAAACCATTTATTTCTCAACATAGTCTCCTTTTACTTCGAAACACTTAGTAAGACGATATTCCAACTTTTTTATACCATCTGAATAATACGATTTCGGGAACCCCTCAAAATACGCGTTAGTTTCGTTTGAGCCGAATCTTATTCCTGCGAACCATTTTTTCAAGTTTGGAAACAGGAAAAAGTCATTAGGAGCTAAATCTTGACTATATAGAGGATGATCAACCAATTCGAAGTGTATTTGACGTAATTTTAATATCGTATCTAATGCTGTGTGAACCGGTGCGTTGTCTTGAAGAAAGAGCACTTTTTTCTTCTTTAAATGTGGTCGTTTTTTCTTGATTGCATCATTCAATTGATCCAATAATGCACGATAATACTTTCCTCTGATTGTGGATCCTTTTTCAAGATAATCGATTAGCAATATTCCGAGTGCATCCCAAAATACAGTGGCCATAACCTTGCCAGCCCAATTCACTGACTTCGCCTTCTTCAGAGCACTTCCACCAGCTTCCACCCATTGTTTCGATTGATTTTTGATTTCAGGTGTGTAGTGGTGGACCCACGATTCATCAACAGTTATTAATCGATGCCAAAAATCAACAGGATTACGCTTTATCATGCCCAAACACCGCTGTGAAGTGGTCTCTCGAACTCGTTTTTGTTCGACACTGAGCAAACGCGGCACCCATATTGCCGATAGCTTTTTCATATGCAAATGTTCATGCAAAATGTTGAACACACGTTCATATGAGATGTTTACCATTTCAACAATCTCACGCAACTTGACTCGGCGATCATTCAGAACTATATCGAGGATTTTCTTGATATTTTCTTCAGTAACCACCTCTTTTGGCCTTCTTGTTGATGGTATTGTTGCGTTTAAATTCAGCAATCCAATATTTTACCATGTAATCTGAAGGAGCGCACCGTAATGTTTATCGAGGTTTTCTTTTGCCTCTTTCGTCGTTTGCCCTTTCAAATAATAGTGTTTAATCACTGCACGAAATTCGCTTTTTTCCATTTTTCAAGAAACACAAAAGTTTGTTACTTCAAACGACTACAACAAATAAACTAATCGATGAATTTGGGTCAAATTTTAACAGCTGACGTTTGACAGATCGCAATTTCAAAAAAAAAAAAAGTTTTTGTGTTTGTGCTGCCTTTTTCGTACTTAGGTAGCTTCTTTATCAATCCGCCCTCGTATATACTGTATATTTATATGTGTATCTTAGTATTTTATACCTATTTTTATAACTTATTAACTTCTACTGGCAATCTACCACTTCGGATGCTGATTTTCTTGATTCCCTGTTTCTGTTGAGCCGCTTTTTTCTGTTGTACTGTGATTAGACGAAGTTTTTGTTAACTCCGCCGTTGCTTTATAATTTGTTCTCGATGTTGAAACTGTTTTAATGTGTCCACGAGTATTTATTTGGAATGTGGAATTTTGCTCGCTGCACTGTACTCTTTCATCTTTGCGTTTTCAGGTGTGACGTTGACCTTTGTTGCAATTAGCTGAGTTGTTCGGTTAATTTTTTTTTCTGTCTCACCATTGCTACTGTGGTATAACACGTAGATTTCTTGCTCACCGTGATATACCGCGGTGTGCAACGTTTGAATGTTTATTACAGTACTCCTTTGTAGCATTAGCGTTGTTGAGGTGTTATGTCTCTTTTTATACTTGTGTGACTGAAGATTTAATGTGCTTATTAAGTGCTTATTTTTGCAATTTTTATACTTCTGCATTATTTACAAAATATAAGCTCAATGCACGTGTTTTGTCTGGTATGTACATTTTCTCTTGACATACCGCATTCAATGGATGAATAACATCTTGCAGTGTGATTTTTTGTATGCAACACTACTAAGATATAACGCTATGTGACACCCTGTAACCCATTGTCAAATGCGTGACAACTGAGTCAATAATAGGCGTTCACTATTCAGATAAAAACGTAACACATGAGTCTTGTATGTACACACTGTGTATTGCTGCTGCTATATATCAAACAGTCCAAGTATTTCATGAGAATGATGCTTATTCTGTTGACTTTATTTAACGCTGTACCACTTGGTTCAGGATATTGGAACTTATGTATATGTATGCAACTTCAACTCGATTACCTTTTTGGTCTCCGCTAACATCGCTGTATAAATCTTTTCCGGTGTGTCTTAGCCTTGCTGGATAAGTTGTCTTTCTACTGTCAACGTTCCTCTCTCCTTGAGATGACGAGATTACCAGTAATATACTTATTCAATTATTTTCTACAAAGTTTAAAACTTACTTTTATTTTTATTTTTTTTTTAAATACACCTACATAATAGTCGTTATTAATTTGAATTTTGTTCTATTATATTTATAGTTATGTTTTTACCATCTTATATAATTTTACTTTTAGACGGTTTTTATGTATATAATATAAGTTTTATATATTATTTTATATTTTTTAAAAAATTTACAAACATGCATCTTTGTTTTACATATTGTATAATTTAACAACAATGTTGCAACTTCTTCTGTTGCAATAACCAACATTTCTGTATTATTCAATGGTGCTTATTTTCATCGCACACCGTGGAAGACGGAATGGTAAGCCTCTCAATTTATTCTATATCGTTTGTCTCCTATTGCTATGACTGACCTATTTTTTATAACGATTTCCTAAACTTATGTATTTCTATACTAACTCGAATTTAACTATTTGATTGCTTGAAATGCTTGACTAATTAATTTGCCCGTGCTCATGAGTATCCACACACCGAATAACAATTCAACGCGATGTATTGCAACAGATGTGGTTATACACATGACCATGACATCTTGCCCTATTATATGTCCTGCACGTTAACTAATAGTTCTTACTTCATACTATTGTATTTTATATTCTAACTGAATTTTCTTTTTTTCTTCTTCTTTTTTTTCCTACCACAATCACTATTAATTCGTTAAACTATTATTACTTATTGATAAAAATGTTTTAGTAAATTATTATGGTACTTTTACCATTTTGTCCGATTTTAATAGTCGTTGTTACTGGATTGTCCACATGTATCACTTCGTATGGTCCAGTCCAGATGGGACTAAATTTATTTTTTCTAGTCTGATTTCTCAACGATACTTTATAACCTATTTTAAAAATTATTGGGTTGATTCCTTTGTCGTATTGAATTTTAGCTAATTTCTTCGCTTTTTCCTGATTTTCCCTCACTAACTCATGTGACCTTTGTAGTTGGTATTTTAATACCTTATTTTGATCATCTGCATTGTACAGGGGTGATCTTTCTGTTTTTAAGTTTGTCGGCATATCGATATTGAAACCGTATAGAACACTGAATGGTGTGCGTTTTGTCGAAGTACATATGTATGGTGTTATTGTGTACGTGCATTGCTGATGATTACCATTGGTCCCAATTTGACCCATCTTCTTTAACAAAACTCCTAAGATATTCTGCTAAAGGTCTGTGACTCCTTTCTGAAGAACCATTTGCTTGTGGATGGTACGATGTTATATGTAATTTTTTAACACCCAGCATCTTGAATGTATCGGAAAACAATTTCGAAGTGAAATTCGTACCATTATCAATCACTAAAATTTTTGGTATGTTATAATGCGCAATAACTTCGTTGTAAAACGCTTTTGCTACTGTGCTAGCTTCAGCATCTGGTATAGCTACGCAAATAAAAAATTTGGAAAAATCATCTTGAAACGTAAGTATGTATTTGTTTCCAGCTGTTGTCTCTGGAAGAATTCCTACCATATCCATATATACCTTTTCAAATGGATTAGATGGTGTATCAGTTAATACCATTGGCATTTTCGTGAGCCTTGTGCTCTTGTTAGTTTGACATTTTTTACAATTTTTAACATATTCCGTAATTTGGCTTCGCATACCTTTCCACTTATACTGTCTTCTAATCCTGAAATAAGTTTTCAGAGCACCCTGATGCCCTCCTAAAGGTGAATCGTGGAAGTTGTGAAGTATCGTCAATATATCCTTTTCATCAGTGAGAAGTTCCGCATTATTGTTCTCCTGATTTTCTGCATTTTCATCTAGTTCTATCTCGTCACCAGAGCTTTCATCAGGCTCTTCTTGGCTTTCGGTTTCGTCGACTTTATTCCTCGCCATAGAACGAGTCACAACCATTGTTGATTCCTCATTCGGTTGTGGAACTCTGCTGAGCGCATCCGCGTTCAAGTTCCTTTTGCCTGGTTAATAAATTATTTCAAAATCAAATTCAGATAGTTTATGTCTGAAACGTGCCAAGCGTGATGTCTGGTCTTTCAGATTGGTGTAAATTTTCAATGGTGTACCCAGTCGATAAGCTCTATAATTCTTTACACACACGATAGCCAAGAATTCCTTTTCAATGGTGGATTATCTTTTCTCAGTATCACTAAGTGCTCTGCTCGCAAAGGCTATTGGTCGTTCTTTGCCAATTTCACCTTGAGATAGAACTGCAGCCAAGGCTTCATTACTGGCATATGTTTACGTAAGAATTCAAACACTCCCCGCAAACGTGATTCATGTTGTGCCAAATTCCGACCGTAGACTGTAGACCGTAGACCGTTAACCCGAAATGCATTATATTAAATTCGTACTGCCCGACACCTAAACTAAAAGCGGTTGTTTCTCTGTCAGACTTTTCCATTAGCACTTGATGATATCCACTGGCCGGATCAAGTGTAGTAAAATATATACTATGACCTAACTGATCCAATATCTCATCGATTCGTGGAATTGGAAAAACCTGTTTAATGGTGGCATCGTTCAGTTTTCTGAAATCAAGAACTAGTCTCCATTTCTTTTTTCCATCGTTTCCCGCCTTCTTTGGAACTAATATTATTGGTGAATTCCATGGGGAAGAACTGGGAATGATTATTTCATCTTCCAACATTTTATTTATCTGCTTATTAATCTCTTCTTTATGCACTTCTGGTAACCTGTACTGTCTCTGATTTATTGGTGCCTGATCTGCCTTTACTGGTATCGTGTGCTTTATATCTGTTGTGTAAGACAATTTACCGCCTTCCAAATAAAACAAATCGTGGAATGACTTGAAGATGTCTTTCATCGATTTTCAAGGAAACTATCCTCATAGTTCTCTCTGATACTACAAACTCACTGCTGTAGAGTACCCTATTAGCCTCGTTTAATGGTTTGAGAGGTAAAGTCATCAAATGTTGTTTTTGCTCATCGAAGAAAATCAGCTCTTTTTCATAGTATTGAGGACCGATCGGTTTCATAAATTGTCTCGTCCTAGGATATCATCTGCAGGTATCCCTCTCTCTTCAGATATTACTTATAAATTTAAATTCAAGTCATTAGTCCTTTCATGTTAAACTGTTATTGGCCCTAACGTGATGACAAATCCACCGAATGCACCACTATGATTATTCCTAGAATTCCCATTCTTGCTAACGTTTTTGTTAATTACTGTTGATTTTACTAAACTGGTATCTGCCCCAGAGTCTACAAGTAAGATGAGTTTTCCATTTTTTGCTTCCTTACACGGAAAATCAATGAACACATCTACATCAATGACTCCAGAACAATAACCACGATGGCTATCACTAGATGCGAAAGATGGGTCAACAATCCCTCTGGACGCTTGACTACCAACTTCCACCATCCTACTATCTGACGTGGAGGGTGTTTCAACAATCTCTAAAAACGCATAACTGACACCTTCGATTTCAGCTGGCTTATTTTTATCAAAATTTTGGGGTTCCCGGTTTATTGGCCGTACCTGGGCCTCCGTGCGGCTTTTTATTGTTAGTGAACGACGTACAAGATAGATTGAGCCATTCCCATATTGCTTACATTTAATACAGAAGGGCGTATTTTTCTTTTTAAAATATTCGTCCCTGGTGTGTCCCTTCTTGTCGCAGAAGGAACAGGTAAGAACTTTCCTTTGACTGTTGTGGGGATTTACTTTATTCTCTGGGTACTGATCTGCCTTAGATGGCACCTTATTATTCCTGTTGTGGTGAAACGCTACTAAGTTACTTGTTTGGGTCTGGTAAGCTTCATAAGAACTTAATGATGTATTGAGACTTACATTGGTTCCCATATTGAGCAAATAGTGCTGTTGAATTCTTTCGAGCAGGATACTCGAATTTACGGCCTCTTCTGCTAGTTCCTCTAACGCGCCTTTCTTGCTTAGCATATGGACTCTTATCATTGGTTCACTAAGGCCTGTTACAAACGATTCCTTTGCGGACGACTCTAGCTCATGCAGTAGTTTTTGGTCTACTGTTCCCCCATATGAGGCTTTGACACATTGAGTTGCGGCGGTTTTCAGTTCGTGTAATCTTCTGTCGAATGCACTTATGCTTTCCTGTGGTAATTGCCGCGCAAACTGGATTTGGTGAGTGATGGGTTCTAGCTGGATTATTTTCAAATATGTGTTTCTTAGAAGTGTATATAATTCTTCCAAATTGGCAAATTTTTTTCCCAATACCAAATTAAACGCATCTCCGTATAGACGTTGCTTAATACAGGATATGAAGTCTTCTGACGACGACCCAGAAGATTTCGGTGACGTCAACATATAGTTATGGTGATCTATCCTGATCCAGCTGATCTAGGTTGATCTAGCTGATGACGAAAATCCCGATGATAAAAGTTGCCCAAATTAATCTGCAGCACTCGAAATGTGCTACAGACAACCTGGATGCCTTCTTCCGTGAGGGAGACGTTGACATCGGGTTCATACAGGAACCTTGGGTCACCGATGGTCAAGTCAAAGGGTCTCAAGGCAACCAAACTTTCAGTCTCTTCTACAAAAAAATTATGGTAAACCTAGATCTTGTATAGTAACTAAAAAACATGTAAAAGTTTCTCAGGCACCACCTGACGAAGTGGTATATATATATATATATATATATATATATATATATATATATATATATATATATATATATATATATATATATATATATATATATATATATATGTGTGTGTGTGTATATGTATGTATATATATATATATATATATATATATATACATACATATACATATATATATATATATATATATATATATATATATATATATATATATATATATATACCACTTCGTCAGGTGGTGCCTGAGAAACTTTTACATGTTTTTTAGTTACTATACAAGATCTAGGTTTACCATAATTTTTTTGTAGAAGAGACTGAAAGTTTGGTTGCCTTGAGACCCTTTGACTTGGCCATCGGTGACCCAAGGTTCCTGTATGAACCCGATGTCAACGTCTCCCTCACGGAAGAAGGCATCCAGGTTGTCTGTAGCACATTTCGAGTGCTGCAGATTAATTGGGGAAATTTTATCATCGGGATTTTCGTCATCAGCTAGATCAACCTAGATCAGCTGGATCAGGATAGATCACCATAACTGTATGTTGACGTCACCGAACTCTTCTGGGTCGTCGTCAGTAGTGTTTGATTTGAATATTTTATGTTTGTTTTCCCTTAAACCAAACTTATGTTTTTCGCCAGCTTATTCGAGTATCGGCAGACACTCCTCGTTGAGTTGCAGAACAAACGACATGCTGTTTTTCTGTGGCCTCTCCGCTTTAGTAACTAACCAGTCATCCATCGGCATCGTAGGATTGTGAGATTTGAGATATTTCAGCATCTCCGAACTATTTGACTCTATCACAGGCAATCAAATGCTCACAGGAGGAGGACAGGGTATGTCTTTGGCTGGAATCAACTTAAGCCTTAAGCCATCCACTGCAATGCAGATATCTGCCTATCCGTCTATCAGTACAAAGAGAAGGTTATCCTTAAGCATTTCACTCTTTTGACTTTCGTAGTCACGTTTTCTTCGTATTCTTGTATCACTTGTTTATATTTGATTTTGTCCTCTGCGCCGCGTTAAATTATTTCTTTAGCAAGCTCATTTTTAACATTCTTTTTAAGAATGAAGAGAGCCTTTGAATGACGAGATTTCATCGTTACACCTTCGGGCTTATGTTTAGGTTTTGTCGGCTAGCTAATCTTTCCGCTAGATTTAGTGCTCGCCGCGTTTTTTGATATGGTTGGTTGGTCGTTGTCTAGCAAGTTCGTATTTTGGCGCGTACTTGTCTTGCTATCCTGGCTGGATGCCAGGAGGGTAGACCTCCACGGCAGCGCCCCTTACCTCGGTAAGGCCACAGTTATGCATTTAGGCTGCCAGATATCAGAGAGGAATGCATATTTTTCAGTTCCCTTCACTATTCAGCCATCAGCAGGATTCCAAGAATACCTTGGCTTGGGAATTGTTTGTCTGTTTTGGTCCGTGACTGGTATTTTATTTCCCAGTTACCCTGCATGTGCCGAGCATTCCCCTATCCGCCTCCGATGGGAGACAGACAACTCCACGTTGAACCACTCTACACGGAAAGCATACCGTAAGATCAGTAAATTATAAATAGCTTTTCAAAAGAGGAAGATTCATAATTGAAGGAGACTTTAATGATAAATATGTAAACCGGGGCTCCATATTAACTAAACGGTGTGGGATTAGGCTTATAACTAACTTATAGGCTAACCTAGAGGTTTGTATGCTATAGCAGAGGGGCCTTAAGCATAAGATTTTTCTAGTGGTTTAATATTATAGCTTTAAATTGTATAGAAAAGTTGGCTTTAAGGAATTTTAATAGGAGTTTGATTGATTTTAGGGATGGGTTGGAGAGTAGAGCTGTTGGGTTGTGGTTATTAAGGATTGTATTTCTTTGCTGTGAATAACATGGGCAATCTCTGAGGATGTGAGGAATCGTTATGAGAGATTGGTTGTCACAAATACATATAGGTTGTTCAGTGTTGTTCATTAAGTGTCCGTGAGTTGGTTTAGTATGTCCTAGTCGAAGTCGTTCAAACTTAATTATATCTAATCTATTAATTTCGTAAAGGTTTCTGTCCAAAACTGTGTAATGTTAATTTTCTCTGTGTTTAACTGTTTGTACCAGTCACTGGTTTGATTCCTGGTTAGGACTTGTTTTTGATATGATCTGCTTTTAATATATTTTTTAATGTCATGATAACTACGATTTTCTGTGTTATTGAGGGGTGCATTATGAGCGCTTTTAGCGGCGCTGTCAGCAAATTTGTTTCCTTCTATTTGGACATGGCCAGGGACCGAAAGTAAGAGAATTTTCTGATTTATTTTTATTAGAATATCTCTTATTGAAGTTACGTAGTGTGCTTTATTGTTGGGGTTTTCAACGGCATCGATAGCTGATAAGGAATCTGAAGAGATTACGTATTTCCCTTTACTGTTCTTAATGTTCTCCATGGACTCAGTGATAGCAATCAATTCAGCCGTGTATATCGTTGAATAACATGGAAGGTTAGAAATTTTAATTACCCGATTTGAATGCGTTACACTGTACGTGGTATTACCGTTCATTAGTGAACCGTCCGTATATAGGAAGGTATAGCCCTTGTATCTATATTTTAATTCCCGAAACTTTTGTTGAAACTGTAAGGGGCTGGTGTTATTTTTACTGTAAGATCTTAGTGAAGTGTTTATGCTCTCCGGCTTAAGGGCCCAAGGGGGATAGCAACACTTAGTTTTTTTATCCGGTTTGGTCTGTAAGTTTAAATCCGTGCATAAGGTAATTATTCTTTCTACTGTGGAGGTAATTTTTAGACTTTTGGCTCTTTTGGAAATATTTTTAACTATGTTATTTAAAGGATTGTCGTTAGAGATAGTAATAAAATCTCTTTGGTTTTCTATGGTTAATGTATTTGCTTCAAAATGGACGTTTGGAATAGGTGTTGATCGCAAAGCACCAAGTGCAGTCCTCAAAGCAGTGTTTAAAGTGGTTTTTAGCTTGTTTACAATTGTTTTCGGGGCATATTCAAAAATATATATCCCATAATTTATTTTAGAGATGATTAACCAGTTTTACAAGAGACAAGGTACTGCAGTTGAATTTCGGACTGGATAGGCACTTGATAATGTTTAATTGTTGGTTTACTGCTATGCATAATTGATCAATGTGGGCCTTCCATCTGTACCTACTATTGATGATAATTCCTAAGATTCGTAATTTGTTCGTCTTAGTAAGCTGTGTATTGTTTGAGGAGATTCTACACTGACATTCCCACTTACGACATATGTGAATGTACGGACATTTTGTTTGGGATAGCCTTGCACCTGAATAATTACGCCAATTTGAGATGTCCTCAAAAACTGCATTCAAATCTATGCTAGGGTTTTTCCTTTTATTAGATGAAAGTCATCTGCATAGGCACAAAATTGTACATTTCTATGGGTTGCTATTATAGTAGAAAGCTTGTTATATACAATCAAGAATATTATGACAGAGAGTGGTGAACCTTGTGGTATACCGTTCTGGACGCTATGTGTATCTAAATGCTGATTTCCTACCCTAACGGTAATTTCCTGTTGGTCATTAAATTAACTACATATTTGATCATTCTTGGTCCCAGGTTAGCTGGTTAATTATTGTATGTATGCCTATTTTGTCGTATGCTTTTTCAAAGTCTAGTGCGATAATTGTTAAGTGACTTTTTGAGGAAAGGCTGTTCGCAGCTAGATAGTCTCAATAAATTAGAGTATCCGCTGTGGACCTTCCTTTTTTAAAGCCCATTTGCAGGCTGTTGAGCAGCTTGTTTACCGAAATAAACCACCACAACCTGTTGGTTATTATTTTATCGAGAACTTTTGCGAAGCATGGGTTAAGGCATATTGGTCTATATGAATTACTTACTTACTTATGTGGCCATAACAACCGAATATCGATTTAGGCCGAAAATAACATGCTTCGCCAGCAATCTATGTTCTTCGCTAGCTGGCGCCGGCTAGAAATTCCAAGCGCCGTCAGGTTCTCCAATACTTGGTCCTTCCACCGGAGGTTAGGTCTTCCTCTTCTGCGTCGGCCTCCAGCGGGTTCCGAATATAACACCTTCTTAGCTGGAGCGTGTTCTTCCATTCGCTCGACATGACCTAGCCAGCGCAGCCGCTGGATTTTGATGAGCTTTACTATGTCAATATCGGCATACAGCTCGTACAGCTCATGGTTGTACCTTATTCGGTACTCGCCACCAACGTAAATAGGTCTAAAGATCTTGCGTAGGACTTTTCTCTCGAAAACTCCAAGCATTCGCTCATGCGAGGTGGAAATTGTCCAGGATTCAGCGCCATATGTTAGGACAGGCATGATGAGAGACTTGTAGAGTGTAGTTTTCGTTCATCGAGAGAGGGCTCGACTTCTCAATTGCTTACTCAGCCCAAAGTAACACCTGTTAGCAAGAGTTATCCTACGCATGATCTCCAAGCTGACGTCATTACTGCTGTTAATGCTGGTTCCAAGATAGACAAAGTCCCTTACTACTTCAAAAGCGTAGTTGTCAACAGTGACGTGCTGTCCAAGACGCCGGGACTCTTTGTTTGTTGACACTAGATACTTCGTCTTGCCCTCGTTCACCGTGAGACCCATCCGACGCGACTCTCTTTCCAACTCTGAGAATGCTGCACTGACTGCTCGGGTGTTCATGCCGATTATGTCAATATCGTCGGCATACGCTAACAGCATGACACTTTTGTTGAAGATAGTGCCATTATGTCGTAGATCAGCAGCTCGTATTATTTTCTCCATAATAAGATTGAAGAAGTCGCACGATAACGAATCACCTTGTCTGAAACCCCGTTCGGTATTAAACGGTGCGGAGAGGTCCTTCCCAATTTTCACTGCACAACGGGAGTTATGCAGTGTCATTCTACAAAGTCGAATGAGCTTTGCAGGAATACCGAAATCAGACATTGTTGCGTAGAGGTAATCCCTTACCGGACTGTCGAAAGCGGCTTTATAATCAACAAATAGGTGGTGTGTGTCGATCTGTTTTTCTTGGGTCTTCTCCAGGATTTGGCGCAGTGTGAAAATCTGGTCGATGGTGGATTTACCAGGTCTGAAGCCACACTGATACGGTCCATTAAGGTTCTGAGCATAGGCTTCAACCTTTCACACAGTACGCTCGATAGAACCTTGTATGCGATGCTCAGGAGACTTATTCCAAGGTAGTTGGCGCAAATTGTGGGGTCTCCTTTTTTATGTACAGGACAGAGAACACTAAGCCTCCAATCATCAGGCATGCTTTCATCCGACCATATTCTGCTTATGAGCTGGTGCATGCGGGTGAGCAGCTCATCGCCTCCGGTCTTAAACAACTCGGCAGGCAGGCCATCAGCACCTGCAGCTTTGTTGCCCTTCAGCCTTAAAATGGCCGTTTCAACCTCGTCATAGTCGGGTGGTGGAACATCAACATCTGTAATCGGGGCTATCGGGCAATCCTCTCCACTGGCGGAATTGTTCGCGTCTTTCCAACTTCCTCTTCTTGCACCTAAAAAGACACACTCCTTTTCTCTGTGTACCGCTCCTTAACAGCTCGCGTTGCACCTGAATGCAGGGCTCTTCTGTAGGCGCGGCTTTCTCTGCGGTAGCGCCGCGACACTCCTGATCATACCACTCATTCCTCAGAGGCCGGTAGTAACCGATTACCTCGGTAACCTCAGTAGCAGTAGTCATGGAGTGGGATATATGTGTCCATCGTGCGCATGTATCATCAAGTGGGGGAGTGTTCTGCATAAGCAGATCCGATAGTCGAGTGGAAAATGCATCTGCTGTCTCTGGTGATCGCAGCTTACTGACGTCGAGCTTTCTCTGTGTGGGACTTCTCTTGTTATTTGCGACACATAAGCGTGTGCGCACCTTAGCTGCAACAAGGTAGTGATCCGAGTCGATGTTGGCACCACGGATCGATTTCACGTACATCACACTGGAAGCATGCCTTCCGTCAATCACCACATGATCAATTTGGTTTCTTGTACGTCGATCTGGAGACAGCCATGTCGCTTTGTGGATGTCGAGATGCTGGAATCTGGTACCACCAATTACCATGTTTCGTGCTGCGGCGAAGTCGATCAGCCTCATTCCGTTATCGGAGGTGTTCTGGTGGAGGCTGAATTTTCCGACAGTTGGACCAAAGGTACCTTCCTTGCCCACCCTGGCATTAAAGTCGCCAAGCACGATTTTGATATCGTGAAAACCATATATGATATATGAAAACGAGTCCACCGCGTAACTGCAAAGTTCAATCGACGAGATTTTTGATTATACCGAGAAGTGAAGAATAACATTAAAGGAATCAAAATTTGTTAATGTGGATTTTACTAATAAAAATATTTAGTATAAGCCAGTTTAAATATATACAGCACTACGCTAGTACTCCCATGTACTTTGGAATGGCCCTGGATGCAAAGCTGAAAAGAACATGTTAAAATTAACGCTGTAGAACTGAATCTTAAACTCTATTGGCTTATTGACAGAAATTCGAAATTGTCAATGGAAAATAAAATGCTCATTTACAACCAAGTTCTAGAGCCGATATGGATGTATTGTATACAACTGTGGGGTTGTCCTGCAAAACCAATATCAATGTTAAACAGCGATTTCAAAATAAACTATTCAAAGCCATTGTTAATGCGCTCTGGTACGTGCGTAACGTGGACTTGCATAGAGACTTAGCGATGAAAATGCTATCCGGCGTGAGGCTTAGGCGTGAGGAGTGGCGGCGTTGATATTGATTCGAGCTGTGCTACCTGGGTAGCATGATCTGTAGGCGTGAGGAGTGGCGGCGTTGATATTGAATCGAGCTGTGCTACCAGGCTAGCATGATCGGTAGCAAGCAGCTATGTCTTATAGTGGTTGATATAGTAAGTGCATATGTGTGTGTGTGTATGTATGTATGATATGATATGATATTAGGTTGTAGCTAAATGCTTGACTCATATGTTGAATCGCTTAGGATAGCTTATCAGCTATGCGAGCTATGCGGTCTGTATAATAAATGCATGTACATGCATGTGTATATGGTTGTAGCTTGTAGCTACATAGGCTACATATACTTTTTGTTGAGGTAGGTTATTCATATATATATTTTTTTCATTATTCATGTTTAAGAGGTTAATGTATACAAATTATATTTGAATTACTTGTTTGCAATTGACTCATACGTTGAATCGCTTAGGATAGCTTATAAGCTATGCGAGCTATGCGGTCGGTAAAATAAATGCATGTACATGCATGTGTATATGGTTGTGGCTTGTAGCTACATAGGCTACATATATATTAGACTATTTATAGCCTAATATATATGTAGCTAGCTAATTATATGAGTTTTATTGGGGGTGGGTAGTAGGTAGTGTTTCTACATGCTTGATATATATATATATATATATATATATATATATATATATATATATATATATATATATATATATATATATATATATATATATATATATATATATATATATATATATATATATATATATATATATATATATATATATATATATATATATATATATATATATATATATATGCATAGTTTATCAGATGAGAATATCTAGTTAAACTATTAACTTCAAAGCGATTAGTACTATATTTTTCAATATAGTTACTACTAAAACGACAACATCAATTTCAAGTACGGAGTGAGGAACAAAACATTTTTTCACTGTGACTGAAGCTATTGAAGCATTCAGGCAAGATTTGATACACAAAGAGGAAGAAATTAATGGTATAATTCCAAGTGAGCGTCCTTTCTACAGACATTTTAAACTGCTTTATGATTCCGGTACATACATAACAATTCGATGCACCTATGACTCAAACTACGAGAAACAAAGTATGAATATCGTGAAGTTGTAACTGAACAGCTTGTTGATGGTGAAGTTGCATTAGTTCGTTATTCTGATGAAAACTATAGATCTCATATTGAAATCTTAAATGTGCAACCTATTGAACATCTGTATACAATGTCAATATTCTTATTTAATTATATGATGCAAATATGCGCAATCATTCATGTTCATTCATGAATTTTTTACTAATATAGCATGTAATATAATACTTGATGATAATAAAGAGTTTCAAAACATTTCTTTATTTTGTTTGTTTATTGTTTACACTCAGACTTCGTATGCTAATAATCGATACATTTATATTATTTTTTAAACTTCACTGCTGAGTAAGCAAAAGTATCAATAATTTTTTATATAAATTGAGTATATCGATTTGAAGTTCTCATTATTTTTGATAAAGTTTTACGTAGAGGACAATGGGTTCTAATCTGAATACTTCATTTGGTAGTAATAGTAGTAATAATAGCGGTGGTAGTAAAAAATATGGCCACATAAAAATGGAAGATACTGCTGCGAAGAGAAAGCAGACTGAAGTCCATTCAAATTCGAAGGAGCTAAACACTGAGGAGGATGCAAAAAAGTATAGTGCATCAAATGTTCCGTATAAAAGATTGAAGAATAAATAATCGGAGTGAGTGATAGAGTGAAGCTCACATCAAGCAAGCTTCAATGAAATAATCATGGACGATATACACCGAGAGATTATTTTAAAAAATATATATATATTTTTTTCTAACAAGCTTTTTTTATTGGATCTTTCTAGATTACTTAGAAACTAACAATAAGTAATCAAATCTTACAAACTAACTAAAATCATGTAATATTCCCAACGTTCCATCACAATTTGTTGAGTCGCGAGGTATAGCAATTTCACAGCATATTCAGTGTGTCTTTTCTTTTTAATCGACGATGCCCCCTGCTCAGCAACAATTGCCTAGCAAGGGGATTCGGATGATTGTGTAATTTTTGAATGTAGCTTCTGCAGGACATTGCAACTTCCTCAGAAATTGTGGGTACATTTAAATCTCTATGGATGTTAACGTTCCTCATATACCAAGGCGCGTTTACAATAATTCGCAGACACTTGGATTGTATTCGCTGCAATTTTTCGATATTTGAGGGAGAGGCGGTGCCCCAAAACTGAATACCATAAGTCCAAATTGGCTTCAGGATTGCTTTATATAATAGCACTTTGTTTTCGAGATTCAACTTTGATCTTTTGTGTAACAGCCACCATAACTGATTCATTTTAAGCTTGATCTGAGTTTTCTTTGCCTCTTTGTGATTTTTCCATGTCAACCTTCTGTCGAGGTGAATACCCAAGTACTTTGTTGAGGAACATTGTGGAACTGATTGGCCATTAATATTAAGTGGGGGACATGTATCTAGACTTAGCGTGAAGGTTACATGTATGTTCTTTGATTCATTGACTTTTATACGCCATTTTGCTAGCCAGATTTCGAGAGAATCGACATGAGTCTGCAGGAGTTTAGTAGCTTCTATGGGGTTAGAGCGAGAGTACAATATTGCCGTATCATCAGCAAAGGTCGATATGAATGTATAGTTATTGTTGGGCATATCTGAAGTGTATAAGAGATACAGTAAGGGGCCCAAAACGCTTCCTTGAGGAACGCCAGCGTGAATATCCAATGGATTCGTTGTGTAATCCTTGTGATGTACCAGAAATTGTCTTTTCGTGAGGTAGCTACTAAGCAATGAGGAGACATTTGCAGGCAGTAATAGTTTGAGTTTGTAAATAAGGCCATCGTGCCATACTTTATCGAAAGCTTGAGTGATATCAAGAAAGACAGCTGAGCAATACTTTTTTTCTTCAAAAGTGTTCCTTATCAGAGTTACAATGCGGTGGACTTGTTCTATTGTGCCGTGCTGTTTTCTAAATCCAAACTGATGTTGAGGAATCAGTTGGTTGAGTTTAATAAATGGAGTTATATTCATGACAAATAGCTTTTCGAATACTTTAGAGAGTAGAGGCAGGAGGCTGATAGGTCTGTACGATGCAACTTTTGTAGGGTCTTTTCCTGGTTTTGCTATCATAATAATTTTTGAAGTTTTCCAGCATTTGGGATAGTGTTTAATACGAAGGATAGCATTGAAAATGTGCATGAGATGAATTACTGAAGCCGGAGGCAGCTCTTTTATCATTTTACCGGTAATTTTATCTGGACCAGGTGATTTTTTTGGGTTTAAATCTTTATAAATTGCTTTGAATATGTCCTTTTTTTTAATTTTGAGCGTTATTGAGCAAGGTTGAGAAGTTAATTTTGGTAATGAGGACTGTGAAGAGGGTGGATTGGGTGTAAACACACTTTTTAGGTGGTTTGCAAAAGCCAAACCCTTCTCACAGTTGCTTCTAGCCCAATTACCGTCACCCAAACGGATGGGGGAATCAGTGAGAATTGGCCGATTTGAGTTTTTTGCTGATTTCCACAAAGAGTAGTCTGACGCTTCACCAGGTGTTAATTTGGCTATGTGCTCTTCTAACTCTTTGTTGTTTTTATTTTTTAAGGCTTGCTTTAACTTTCGAGTGCAGTGCTGTAGCTGTGTTTTCAGATTCGGTGATCTGAATTCTTTCCATTGTCTTCGGAGTCTTCTTTTCTGTCTTACTAGCAATTCAATGTCGGCTGGTGTGTATGGGTTATAGTTTGATTGCTTGCATACCTTTGTGCAGGTGGCTGAGCTGAGAGCTAATGAGAGCAGCTGGTTGAATTTTTCGAGTGCTGAGTCTACATCGTGTCCATTTCTTAATACAGTACTTAGAGGAAGATGGGAATTTATATATTTCTTGAATTTTAACCAGTCTATTTTCTTTCTAACGCAATTGCCTTGGGGCCTTGGTGATTTTATAGATATTACCGTGGGTGAGTGGTCAGATGAGAGATCATAATTACACTCTGTGGAGATATTTTCCATTTGCAAACCTTTGGCGACTCCAAAGTCTATGAGATCGGGTATTTTCCTCTTGTCCGTCGGCCAATATGTCGGTTGACCATTTGAAATAACATCGTAGCCGTGGTTAGTGATGATTGAACATAGTCTTCTGCCTTTTGGAGTTATTAAGCGGGAGCCCCAGTGAGTGTGTTTGGCGTTGAAATCGCCAGCAACCAAGAATTTGCTACCAAGAGTTGAGAAAAATTCTTTATATTGCAGTTCAGTAATACTGTATCTTGGGGTACAGTATATCGCAGATATTACTAGTTTAGAGATGTATTTTTCCAGTCATATAGATGTTGCTTGCAAGTAGACGCTACTGAAATCTTCGAGAACATGATGTTTTATTGTGCTTTTTATCAATATGGCAGTTCCTCCGCGTGCCTTACCATGCGGATGATTTGTGGTGTACAGTTTGTAATATGGTATTTGGTAGCAATTTTTGTCAGTGAAATGGGTCTCAGATATCAACATTATGTCGATCTGGCTGGATTCAAGGAATTGAATTAGCTCCAAACGGTGCTGGCTTAAGCCGTTGGCGTTCCAGTGGTATATCTTGAGACAACTCATGGTCTGGATAGCAATGTTTGGAGTAACATCGATTGATTTTTCATCATTTCTTGCATCATTGTTTGCATTGAGTTTATGAATTGGTCCATATTCTGAATTAATGTTTGTAGCAAATGTTCAAGGGTACTTGGCTGTTGGGTGGGCAGTGAGTGTTTCTGCTCATTATTTACATTGCTTTGTTGGTGTGGGTTTTGTTTTAACACGCTAGCGTATGAGTTGGTTTGATTCTTGTTTGGGATTGCTGAGAAGAATTGTGTTGCATCAATATTTTGTCTCTTACTTGAGTTGGCTATCTGAGTTTACTCAACTGGTGTTAGAGGTTGATTGCTAGCGGAGAAATTTAGCTTTAGTGTTGTATATACTGGGCAACCTCTATAATTTGCGGTGTGATTACCTCCACAATTGCTGCATTTTTTCATGCTAGCATCACCTTTAGATTTTGGGCATATGTTTGATTTATGGAGATCTCTACAATATGTCTTAGTATGTCCATATTCTTGGCAGTTACTGCACTGAGGAGGTCCAGTTCTTTTATGGGGTTCTTCGATTGTGATTTTTCGATGCAATAAAATTTTATATATGGGATGTACTTCACTTTTTTTTAGGGTTTTTGTTTCAGCTCAATGCGATATAACGGTTGAGGTATATTGCTCTTGTTGAGAATGTTGAATACTGTTTTGGCTTGAAACCCTTCTTCGTGAAAGGCGAGTTTGATTTCGTTAATATCCTTTGAGCCTTTGAGTACAACGATTAAGCCCTTACTACTTTTTAGCTGATATGTCTTTTTTACAGTATCAAATTCCGCAATTACCTTGCGATAATGAGTTTCGCTGTAGATTTGCACTTTCGTTTCCTCAATTTGGCCTTTGCGAATAGGAACAACGTGGAAATTCTTTGGTACTATAAGACTTGTAATTCTAGAAATCAACTTATCTGAGTTGCGTTCTCTTAAGAAAATGGGTGGGGGTTTGAAATTTTTCTTGGAGATGATATTTTCGTCACTTTCACTTAAAAAATATTGAACAATTATTCTGGCTAACAAATTATAAAGAACTTTCTAATAAATGTGTGGAAAACAACCTCATAACAAAGCGCATGTTAGATATAATACAGTATAGATTATCTCCCAACATCTTTGATGATGATGATGATGATGACGATGTTGATGAATATAGTAGAGAAAGGAGGCTTCATGCAGAACTATTCACAAAGATAAACCATCGAGGACCTGACGCCTTTGAAAAATTACAAATTATTTTTAAAGAATTAAAATATACTGAAGCTCTAAATGTTTTAGATAATTCAACTACTTATATAAAAAATAAATAAATAAATTATTGTTCGCTTTTTGAGGTGTGAAAAAATATTGTTTTTTATTTCATTTATTTAAAAAGTGTGAGCAAGTTGATATAAAAATATTGGACATAGATGACCACAAGTGTATGT
Source organism: Megamerina dolium (assembly GCA_963854835.1). Classification (NCBI taxonomy): domain Eukaryota; kingdom Metazoa; phylum Arthropoda; class Insecta; order Diptera; family Megamerinidae; genus Megamerina; species Megamerina dolium. The sequence continues at coordinate 34,293,942 of OY978530.1, forward strand.
GTTGAATTTCTGATGACGTTTATAATTATAGTTGATGTTTGTCCCCAAATATTTTATCAGTTCTTTTGGTGGAGGTAAATTTCTGAAGCTGTCATAATATTCAGTATGACTTTTATTTTTATAGTATGCTACCCAATGTGTTCCACTGCTTTGTATACTATCAAGGTTCACAATTCCGCACTCGATCACATGAGGTTTTCGTGGAAGAGTTTCACGCATGAAAACTCCACGAAAGTGTGGTATATTTTTCGCGAATTTTATAATGTCAACGTCAGTGAGCGCTCTCTTGGGTAACATACTTAAAAGTTTTTTGCTTGTGGTCGATAAAAGAAGCCGTACCTCTTGCGAGATGGCTTCAAATATAAACCTTTTCCCATAGCAATCGCTTCCATTGTCTTATTATGACGGTTTGCTTCATCCAACTGCTCTCTAGCTGTTTTGGCGCTGTTGACAGCCTTGACGATAGCCGATCCTCCTGATGCTAAACCACCAAGTGCACCCAATGCGGTTAGGATTGGTACCAAGGGGGGAAATCCCCCAACCTTGGGGATTTGTATGACTCTAGGAATATTGATATTTTCTTTGTTTCCCCTAAGCTTTTTCAACGCTAACAGGCATCTGGCGTTTCAAAGTTTTGCGCGCCTTCGCAAGGGCAGTTGTACATAATTTTTTAGAACATTTACTTTTTACACATTTTCGTTTCCGTCTCGTCTTCGTAATGTTATTACCAATTCCGAATTTAACTTTAGAATTCATCGCGTTTGTCACAAGCCAAGCACTTGCCTTCTCAACAATGCTATTATCCTTTGAAGTTACTCTTTGCCAAGCTCTTTCAACAAGTTGTTTATCAGCAATGTGTCTTCTATCTAAGTCTTTGTTTTTCGAATATGCAATATCGTGTTCTCTACAAGCAGCATCTAATGGATTTACACCCTTATCATCTCTATTTAAACGATTTTTAAGCTCAGTAGCAGGACCGCAAAATTGATAGCCAGGTAAATGTAATTCAACTGGTAAAGAATTAATTACCCCATTAAGAAGTCCACCACCATGAAGTTGTTTTTTATGACTGAAACCCTTTTTAATTAATAACCCCATTATTAATAGATTCCTATTGTTGCAACATGAAATGATGAAATGATATACTAATAATATTACGTGAAGAGGATGTGCTTATTATATAATGTAATTCAGTTGTTAAAATGAAGTTCATAAGACAGGATAAAAAAATTGTTGTGACGAATTTATACTTTAAAACAAATGATACTTTCAAATGTCGTCATGGACTCCTACTACCGAATACAATCAGATGTTTAATTATCGGACCATCGAATTGTGGGAAAACTAATGTTATGATAAGTTTAATTGAAAGTCCGAATGGATTAAAATTTGAAAATATTTATATTTATGGGAAATCACTTAATCAACCCAAATATCAGTATTTGAAGAAGTTACTCACCCCCAAAAAAGGGATGAGGCTTTTTACATTCTCAGAGGATGAGGAAGTTATACCACCAAATGAAGCCAGAAAAACAAAATAATATTCGAATATATTTCTGCATGGGTCGTCATAATAAAATTAATAGCTTCTATTTATGTCAAACATATACACGCATTCCAAAGCATTTAATTCGTGATAATGATACTTACTTACTTACGTATGTGGACATAACAACCGAATATCGATTTAGGCCGAATATAATATGCTTCGCCAGCCATCTCTGTTCTTCGCTAGCTGGCGCCAGTTAGAAATTCCAAGTGCCGTCAGGTTCTCCAGTACTTGGTCTTTCCACCGGAGGTTAAGTCTTCCTCTTCTGCGTCGTCCTCCAGCGGGCTCCGAATATAACACCTTCTTAGCTGAAGCGTGTTCTACCATTCGCTCGACATGACCTAGCCAGCGCAGCCGCTGGATTTTGATGCGCTTTACTATGTCAATAACGGCATACAGGTCGTACAGCTCATGGTTGTACCTTATTCGGTACTCGCCACCAACGCAAATAGGTCCAAAGATCTTACGTAGGACTTTTCTCTCGAAAACTCCAAGCATTCGCTCATGCGAGGTGGAAATTGTCCAGGACAGGCATGATGAGAAACTTGTAGAGTGTAGTTTTAGTTCTTCGAGAGAGAGCTCGACTTCTCAATTGCTTACTTAGCCCAAAGAAACACCTGTTAGCAAGAGTTATCCTACGCATGATCTCCAAGCTGTCGTCATTACTGCTGTTAATGCTGGTTCCAAGATAGACAAAGTCCCTTACTACTTCAAAAGCGTAGTTGTCAACAGTGACGTGCTGTCCAAGACGCCGGGACTCTTTGTTTGTTGACACTAGATACTTCGTCTTGCCCTCGTTCACCGTGAGACCCATCCGACGCGACTCTCTTTCCAACTCTGAGAATGCTGCACTGACTGCTCGGGTGTTCATGCCGATTATGTCAATATCGTCGGCATACGCTAACAGCATGACACTTTTGTTGAAGATAGTGCCATTATGTCGTAGATCAGCAGCTCGTATTATTTTCTCCATAATAAGATTAAAGAAGTCGCACGATAACGAATCACCTTGTCTGAAACCCCGTTCGGTATTAAACGGTGCGGAGAGGTCCTTCCCAATTTTCACTGCACAACGGGAGTTATGCAGTGTCATTCTACAAAGTCGAATGAGCTTTGCAGGAATACCGAACTCAGACATTGTTGCGTAGAGATAATCCCTTACCGGACTGTCGAAAGCGGCTTTATCGTCAACAAATAGGTGGTGTGTGTCGATCTGTTTTTCTTGGGTCTTCTCCAGGATTTGGCGCAGTGTGAAAATTCGGTCGATGGTAGATTTACCAGGTCTGAAGCCACACTGATACGGTTCAATCAGGTTGTGGAGCATGGGCTTCAATCTTTCACACAATACGCTCGATAGGACTTTGTATGCGATACTCAGGAGACTTATTCCACGGTAGTTGGCGCAAATTGTGGGGTCTCCTTTTTTATGTACAGGACAGAGAACACTGAGCCTCCAATCATCAGGCATGCTTTCATCCGACCATATTCTGCTTATGAGCTGGTGCATGCAGGCGAGAAGCTCATCGTCTCCGGTCTTAAACAACTCGGCAGGCAGGCCATCACCACCTGCAGCTTTGTTGTCCTTCAGCCTTAAAATGGCCGTTTCAACCTCGTCATAGTCGGGTGGTGGAACATCAACACCATCATCTGTAATTGGGGTTATCGGGCAATCTCCTCCACTGGCGGAATTGTTCGTAGCATCGCCATTAAGTAACGTGGAGAAGTATTCCCTCCATAGGCTCAGTACACTCTGGACATCTGTAACCAGACTCCGATTTCCATCACGACAAGAAGAGGCTCCGGGATTTAAACCTCCACTCAGGCGCTTGATCTTTTCAAAGAATTTTCTAGTCTCATTTTTGTCGGTACATATCTCTATCTCCTAACACTCGCGTCTTTCTTGTTCTCTTTACTTGAGCCTGAAAAGACGTCTCTCTGTGCTCCTTTTCTCTCTGTACCGCTCCTTAACAGCTCTCGTGTCACCTGAATGCAGGGTTCTTCTGTAGGCGGAGTCTTTCTCTGCGGTAGCGTCGTGACACTCCTGATCATACCACTCATTCCTCAGAGGCCGGTAATAACCGATTACCTCCTCGGCAGCAGTAGTCATGGAGTGGGATATATGTGTCCACCGTGCGCATGTATCATCAAGTGGGGGAGTGTTCTGCATAAGCAGATCCGATAGTCGAGTGGAAAATACATCTGCTGTCTCTGGTGATCGCAGCTTACTGACGTCGAGTTTTCTCTGTGAAAATCTCGCTCCGCATTAGATAGAGGATTCATCGGAATCTTAACATTAATGCAATCATCAAAAATTTTAGTGATCTCATCAACTAACATCTCAATAAACATTTTGGATGAATCCATACCCACATATGTTCGCATTTTACTCAATATCGGATTATAATTGCATACGATCTGATATGAAAATGCACAAGCGAGATGCTCCTAAATGTTCCTTACTTTTTCGGAAACCTGTTCATCACATGATTTCAATACACACCATAAGATTACATTCCCTGGATATATGTTCACTATATTTTTCATCGTTTGAAAAATGTTGTTGCCAGTTATCGTTGACCGGAAAAGTCGGGACACATTCTTAAGCCATACATAATGGAAATTATCAGCTAACTCATCTTGGATAAATAGAAGACTTATATGAAATTTTCTATATGAATCCTTTGTCAAGTAAAATGGACCAAAAACATCACCAATTTCATCGTTACACCCAAAGACAGATATGCTGATATCTGCATTTTGTTCATCGAAAATGTGGATATCATTATAGTCTAGCGGAAACTCCATACCGCTAAATTTTAACTCCAGATCATTCACAAATATTTTTGCATCATTTATATTCACATTATAATTCGAGCAACGATTCGTATTAAATGGTGAATCCACAAAAGATGCAATAATAGATCATTTAAAGCAATACATGTCATAATATTCAACATTGACACATGCTTTTTTCTCAATAAATTTTTTAGGAAGAGGTATGAACTACTTCCTTTTATCATGTCGAGCTTATTCACATTCACCATTCACTCCAAATGAAGTAATTTAAGAAGGGCCCACCCACTCTCACGTTCCTGGAATTCACTCATTTGAGTTTTGATCTTTTCAACATGATCGTTTAGAGAGCTCTCCAGTTCGTGTATAATATGTATGGGTATCATGTTTGTTTGAAAAGATTTAACCTCCACTATATCGCGAGGTGGTTTAACATACTCTCCAAACAATTCGAAATTATATTTGAAGGGGTCATTACTTAGTAAAGACTCTTTCAAAACGCTAACTATACAATTAGAAATTTTCCCTATAAATTTTTCAGGGATTAAATCACCCTCATCATCATTATTAAATTGAAGGGTTTTTATTCTATTTTTCAAAGCTGATTGAATAACTTTTACATTCCCATCAATGATTTCACAAGCATTTCTTTTATGAATATTGGTACGTATGTGATAACTCCAATTACGAGTTATCACATCCTTTTTACAAAAATCAAAATATATAGTATTGGATTCTTTCTTCTTTTTGTAAATGAACCCGTTTTTTGTAAATGAACCCGTTTAATGTGCGCTTGCAAATTTCTCTTTGCAGAGAAAAATGTGTCACATTCCTCACAATAGAAAGCCGAATGCACTGTTTTACGGTTCGACATTATTAAATAAAATTTAATATAGATAATATAATAATAATAATAATAATAATAATAATAATAATTTAATAATATTGGCAATATTACTTAATTGTTGCTGATGCTCTTACTGTTATTATTATTGTTGCTGCTGCTGCTACTGCTGCTGCTCTATTACTTTTATTGCTGTTGCTACTGTTGTTGCTATCACTATTATTGCTACGATTGCTGTTGCTACTATTGTTGTTGATGATGATGTAGTTGTTATTTTTTATTTCTGTTACTGCTGCTGTTACTCTTAGAGTAAGATATCACTATTTTGGTTTATTAGTTTTTACTTCACATGAGTTGTTTTTATTCATATGAGTACGTATTCGAGTGCAGTTTTTTAAAATGTGTATTTATAATAGTTATCCAAAAAGTATACACGATTTAAATGATTTATTTTTTTTCATGTGCGTAGGTATTCGAGTGCAGTTTTTTAAAATGTATATTTATAATAGTTATTTATTCAAAAAGTTATCACTGCACTGCACGAATATATATAATTCACTTCACTTAGTTATTTTAGTTATACAGATGCGAGTGGCTATGGAATAGGTGGTGTGCTCTCTCAGATCATAGATGGGCAAGAAAAAGTAATAGCATGCTACAGTAAAATCCTGTCGAAGCCAGAAAGAAACTACTGTGTCACTCGAAGAGAGTTGCTCGCAATACTGGAATGTGTAAAGTATTTCCATAAATACTTGTACGGTCAGTCCTTTCATCTACGAACTTACCACGCAGCGCTAAGGTGGTTATTACAATTTAAAAACCCAGAAGCACAATTGGCGCGCTGGATTGAAAGGCTGCAGAGTTATCATTTTACCATCGAACGTCGTAAAGGAGGACATCACGGCAACGCGGATGCTCTATCTCGTCGTCCTTGCAAAATGGAATGTAAACATTGTTCTCGAGTGGAAAGCAAGGAGCACATTGTCGACATACGACTTACAAATATATTGCCGGAATAGTCATGGACCACCGAACGAGTGCAAGAAGATCAGCGGAACGACCCAGATCTCGTAAAGATTATGTAATACAAGGAGCACGGCATACGTCCAGATTGGCAAGAAATGGCTAATGAGAGTCCAATAGCAAAGGCATACTGGGCGCAGTGGCAAAGCCTGCACTTACGAGACGGATGTTTATTCCGAACATGGGAAAGTGAAGATGGAAAAATCACTTATGATCTTCTAGTGGTACCCAAAGCAAGAATAAATGAAGTGATAGCTGAGTAACACAATGCCTTCAGTGGAGGGCATTTGGGAATCACCAAAACCGTCGAGAAAATAAAGAAACGATTTTATTGGGTTGGATGTCATGACCATGTCGGTGATTGGATTCGGAAGTGTAAGCAATGTGCAATGGCCAAAGGTCCCACTAAGAAAAGTCGAGGTAAGATGCACCAATACACCGTGGGTGCTCCATTCGAGCGAATTGCTATGGACATAGCTGGGCCATTTCCAATAAGCAACGCAGGAAACAAGTATGTTCTGGTGGTTATAGATTACTTCAGTAAATGGCCTGAAGTATACCCCATTCCAAATCAAGAAGCTAGTACAGTTGCGGATGTATTCTTCAACCAATGGATTACTCGTTTTGGTGTACCCATGGAGTTACACTTAGGCCAAGGTCGAAATTTCGAATCAGTTGTATTCCAAGAGATATGCCATATGCTGGGTATATACAAAACTCGTACAACACCTTTGCATCCAAAATCTGATGGCATGGTAGAACGATTTAACCGTACCTTGGAGGAATATTTGAGAAAAGTCGTAGATAAATACCAAAGAGACTGGGATGTACATATACCAATATTCCTCATGGCATATAGATGCGCACAACATGATACTACGGCTACTACACCGGCTGATTTAAAATTTGGAGTCGTAACACCAACGAGATCAACCGAAGGTAATTATACTAGCGAAAAGCGGGAACAGTTGGATGAAGTACACCAGTTCATCAGAGAGCGGTCGCAGATGATAAGCGATAAGATGAAGGCCAGGTATGGCTTGAAAGCAAATTCGAAAGGGTTCTATAAAGGAGAGCTTGTAATGCTTCATAATCCATAACGAAAGAAAGGCCTGTCCCCTAAACTACAGACTCATTGGGAAGGACCATGAGATTATAGCAAAGATAAATGACGTAGTGTATCGTATTCAATGTGCCTGGAATAAAAGAGCAAAGTTTAAAGTAGTGCACTTGGAGCGACTTGCGCCATATCGGGGGGAAGTATAAAAACTTGTTCGGGACGAACAAGGTTAAGAGGAGGGCAGTGTAACGGGTATCGATAGTTGGTTACTCATCACTATTGTGACTGACACTATTGGCAGCATCGACATGAATGTCAACAAAAAGAGAAGAGAAGAATCTCGATAAAGGAAGATTCTGGGGTGTTGCCAACAGAGTATAAATAGAGCCAGTGTTGAGAAGTGACAATCAATCGAATACCGAACGTGACTATGCAGAGGCAAAAGTTGCTAGTACATTAAAGTGTTATTGTAAATAATTGATTATAAACAGAGTTAATTGTAAATAGTGTTTATTGAATAAATTGTTGCTGTATATAGTTGTATAAAATAAGTGTTGCAGTTATTATTAACAGAATCCAGTGATCGAACAAGGTAATTCAAATAGAATTAAACGCTCACAGAATAAAAACGTAACAATATATATATATATATATATATATATATATATATATATATATATATATATATATATACATATATATATATATATATATATATATATATATATATATATATATACATATATATATATATATATATATATATATATATATATATATATATATATATATATATATATATGGTAAAATGGTAAAATATGGAAAGTTTGAAACAAATTTGCGCGTTTAACAGCGTACACGTAATAGAAGTAAAACTTCTTAAAAAACCCAAATCAGCTATTGACACCACCTTCTATGAATTCACCTAACAAATATTTTGTGAGTGATTTAAGGATACCCAAACCTGAAGAGTTTGTGAAAAGTTTCAGTTCACACACTTCAATTTATAATATATATTGGTCCTGTTTTAGACACAAAACCATTTGCATGAAATACATTTTGTTTGTGAGCGAGGGACACACGTGGAGGAGAGAGGGGTTTTCCTTTCAGACACGCTTTGTCCTTATCATCAGTAATCAGTGTTCGGACTATCATACAATTGTGGCAAATCGACCACTTTTTTCTCATGTCAGTAGATATAATATGGGGATTCTGGATCAGCTATCTAACTGTGTGTGTTAGAGTGAGACAGTAGATCGACATGGTTGCCGCTATCTTAGCAGTATGTGCGATGGAGACAGCATGTGTGAAGCTATCTTAGCAGTGTGTAAGAGTGAGAAAGGCGTGGCATGGTTGCAGCTATCTTTATAGGTGTGTGAGAGGGAGGTGGCATAATGGGTGGGAGGAGGGTGTGGTGTGGTGGCTTAGGCGTGAGGAGTGGCGGCGTTGATATTGATTAGAGCTGTGCTATCAGGCTAGCATGATCGGTAGCAAGCAGCTAGATCTTGTAGTGGTTGATATTGTAAGTGCATATATGTATGTGTGTGTGTGTGTATGTATGTATGATATGATATTAGGTTGTAGCTAAATGGTTGACTCATATGTTGAATCGATTAGGGTAGCTTATCAGCACAGCAGTAGCAGCAGCAGCAGCAGCAACAATAATAATAACAGAGCATCAGTAACAGTTAAGTAATATTGCCAATATTATTAAAATATTACTATTATTATTATTATTATTATTATATTATCTATATTAAATTTTATTTAATAATGTTGAAACGTAAAACAGTGCATTCGGCTTTCTATTGTGAGGAATGTGACACGTTGTTCTTTGCAAAGAGAAATTTGCAAGCGCACATTAAACGCTTGCAAATTTGATGGGAAATCGTTGATGGGAATGTAAAAGTTATTCAATCAGCTTTGAAAAATAGAATAAAAACCCTTCAATTTAATAATGATGATGAGGGTGATTTAATCCCTGAAAAATTTATATGGAAAATTTCTAATTGTATAGTTAGCGTTTTGAAAGAGTCTTTACTAAGTAATGACCCCTTCAAATATAATTTCGAATTGTTTGGAGAGTATGTTAAACCACCTCGTGATATAGTGGAGGTTAAATCTTTTCAAACAAACATGATACCCATACATATTATACACGAACTGGAGAGCTCACTAAACGATCATGTTGAAAAGATCAAAACTCAAATGAGTGAATTCCAGGAACGTGAGAGTGGGTGGGCCCTTCTTAAATTACTTCATTTGGAGTGAATGGTGAATGTGAATAAGCTCGACATGATAAAAGGAAGTAGTTTCATACCTCTTCCTAAAAAATTTATTGAGAAAAAAGCATGTGTCAATGTTGAATATTATGACATGTATTGCTTTAAATGATCTATTATTGCATCTTTTGTGGATTCACCATTTAATACGAATCGTTGTTCGAATTATAATGTGAATATAAATGATGCAAAAATATTTGTGAATGATCTGGAGTTAAAATTTAGCGGTATGGAGTTTCCTCTAGACTATAATGATATCCACATTTTCGATGAACAAAATGCAGATATCAGCATATCTGTCTTTGGGTATAACGATGAAATTGGTGATGTTTTTGGTCCATTTTACTGGACAAAGGATTCATATAGAAAATTTCATATAAATCTTCTATTTATCCAAGATGAGTTAGCTGATAATTTCCATTATGTATGGATTAAGAATGTGTCGCGACTTTTCCGTTCAACGATAACTGGCAATAAAAATTCCATTCATGTTTGTAATGTATGTTTACAACATTTTTCAAACGATGAAAAATATAGTGAACATATATCCAGGGAATGTAATCTTATGGTTACCAGAATGCCTGCTGAGGATAATAAATTTCTGGAATTTAACGGCATACATCATCAGATGGATGTACCTTTTGTAGTATATGCAGACTTTGAATGTGTATTGAAATCATGTGATGAACAGGTTTCCGAAAAAGTAAGGAACATTCAGGAGCATCTCGCTTGTGCATTTTCATATCAGATCGTATGCAATTATAATCCTATATTGAGTAAAATGCGAACATATGTGTGTATGGATTCATCCAAAATGTTTATTGAGATGTTAGTTGATGATCTCACCAAAATTTTTGATGATTAATGTTAAGATTCCGATGAATCCTCTATCTAATGCGGAGCGAGATTTCCATTTTTCATCTCCTATATGCCATATTTGTGAGAGAAAATTTATTGCGAATGAAGAGCGTATAACGGATCATTGCCATTTAACCGGGATATATCGTGGCCCAGCACATAATGAATACAATTTAAAATATAAAGTTCCGAAATTTTTTCCGGTGTTTTTCCATGACCTCTCGGGGTATGATATACATTTATTTATCAGGGAGCTTCAACATAAAAGTGGTTTTGTTGGTAAAGGTGTATATCCATATAACTATATACAAACGGAGGAAGTTTTACATGAGAAAAGTCTTCCTCCAAGAGAAAAGTTCTTCAATACTTTGACCGGTTCTTCGTGTTCTGAAGAGGAATATAATCATGCTAAAAAAGTGTGGGTAACGTTTAGTTGTTTTTATGTGGCGGGTTCCAAACCCAACGCACAACCTCTAACCGAGGAGATTTTCGCCGCTCACTTCAGCCGCCTCCCAGCGGGTGCCAGAACGACGTTGCCCGTGGAGGGCCCACATTAATAATAATGAAGGCGTCATCACATAGTAAGCAGAGCAAGCTACATGACTACCATCATTAACAAATAAAGGTATCATCACATAGCGCTAAAACTACATGACAGCCAGTGAGATGACTTGCGATGAGTTCAACAAGGATTGCGCTAGCCCCACCAGATTGAGGCAGTTAGACACGCTACCTTGCGAAAACACCACCAGACCACCAATGAATAATATAAAAATGCGTCGGAAACGGACTGCCCCCTTTGCTGATGACCCCCGCAAACGAAATAAGGACCATGAGTTACGGATATGCACCTGTAATGTCCGGTCCCTTTATAGGAAGGGTACTTCTATCCAGCTAGTTGATGTTCTCGAAAAATACAGAGCTGACATCACCGCTCTCCAGGAAATGCGATGGACGGGACAGGGCTGCTCCAAGAGAGCGTCCTGTGACATCTACTACAGTTGCCATGACGAAGGCACGAATTAGGATGTGGATTTTTGGTCACGGACTGTGGACTACGACATTTTGTCTCACAGTTCACGCCTGTGAACGAACAGCTAGCCACAATCCGCATCAAGGCAAAATTCTTCAATATCAGTCTTATATGTGCCACGCTCCGACGGATGAAAAGGACAATGTGACCAAAGAGAGCTTCTTTCAGCGCCTCGAAGAAGCTTATGACCGCTGCCCCCGCCACGATATCAAAATCGTGCTTGGCGAATTTTATGCCAGGGTGGGCAGGGATGGTACTTTTGATCCAACTGTCGGAAAATTCGGCCTCCACCACAACACCTCCGATAACGGAATGAGGCTGATCGACTTCGCCGCAGCACAAAACAGGGTAATTGGTGGTACCAGATTCCACCATCTCGACATCCACAAGGCGACATGGCTGTCTCCAGATCAAAGAACAAGAAACCAAATTGATCATGTGGTGATTGACGGAATTCATGCTTCCAGTGTGATGGACGTGAAATCGAATCGATGGTGCCAACACTACCTTGTTGCAGCTAAGGTGCGCACACGTTTATGTGTCGCAAATAACAAGAGAAGTCCCACACAGAGAAAGCTCGATGTCAGTAAGCTCCGATCACCAGAGACAGCAGATGTATTTGCTACTCGACTATCGGATCTGCTTATGCTCCCCCACTTGATGATACATGCTCACGGTGTACACATATATCCCACTCCATGACTACTGCTGCCGAAGAGGTAATCGGTTATGACCGGCCTCTGAGGAATGACTGGTATGATTAAGAGTGTCGCGACGCTACCGCAGAGAAAGACGCCGCCTACAGAAAAACCCTGCATTCAGGTGCAACGCGAGCTGTTAGGGAGCGGTACAGAGAGAAAAGGAGCACAGAGAGACTTCTTTTCAGGCGCAAGAAGATGGAGTTGGAAAGACGCGAGTGTAAGGAGGAAGAGATGTGTACCGACAAGAATGAGACTCCAAAATTCTTCGAAAAGATCAAGCGCCTGAGTGGTGGTTTAAACCCCGGATCCTCTTCTTGTCGTGTTGGAAATGGGAATCTGGTTGCAGATGTCCAGAGTGTACTGAGACTATGGAGGGAACACTTCTCCACGTTACTGAATGTCGATGCTACGAACAATTTCACCAGTGGAGAAGATTGCCCGATAACCCCGATTACAGATGATGGTGTTGATGTTCCACCACCCGACTATGACGAGGTTGAAACGGCCAATTTAAGGCAGAAGAACAACAAAGCTGCAGGTGGTGATGGCCTGCCTGCCGAGTTGTTTAAGACCGGAGGCGATGAGCTGCTCGCCTGCATGCACCAGCTCATAAGCAGAATATGGTCGGATGAAAGCATGCCTGATGATTGGAGGCTCAGTGTTCTCTGTCCTGTACATAAAAAAAGAGACCTCACAATTTGCGCCAACTACCGTGGAATAAGTCTCCTGAGTATTGCATACAAAGTCCTATCGAGCGTATTGTGTGAAAGATTGAAGCCCATGCTCAACAACCTGATTTGACCTTATCAGTGTGGCTTCAGACCTGGTAAATCCACCATCGACCAGATTTTCACACTGCGCCAAATCCTGGAGAAGACCCAAGAAAAACAGATCGACACACACCACCTATTTGTTGATTATAAAGCCGCTTTCGACAGTCCGGTAAGGGATTACCTCTAGGCAACAATGTCTGAGTTTGGTATTCTTGCAAAGCTCATGCGACTTTGTAGAATGACACTGCATAACTCCTGTTGTGCAGTGAAAATTGGGAAGGACCTCTCCGCACCGTTTAGTACCGAACGGGGTTTCAGACAAGGTGATTCGTTATCGTGCGACTTCTTCAATCTTATTATGGAGAAAATAATACGAGCTGCTGATCTACGACATAATGGCACTATCTTCAACAAAAGTATCATGCTGTTAGCGTATGCCGAAGATATTGACATAATCAGCATGAACACGCGAGCAGTCAGTGCAGCATTCTCAGAGTTGGAAAGAGCGTCGCGTCGAATGGGTCTCACGGTGAACGAGGGCAAGACGAAGTATCTAGTGTCAACAAACAACTACGTTGACAACTACGCTTTTGAAGTAGTAAGAGACTTTGTCTATCTTGGAATCAGCATTAACAGCAGTAATGACGTCAGCTTGGAGATCATGCGTAGAATAACTCTTGCTAACAGGTGTTACTTTGGGCTAAGTAAGCAATTGAGAAGTCGAGCCCTCCCCCGAAGAACGAAAACTACATTCTACAAGTCTCTCATCATGCCTGTCCTAACATATGGCGCTGAAGCCTGGACAATTTCCACCTCGGATGAGCAAATGCTTGGAGTTTTCGAGAGAAAAGTCCTACGTAAGACCTTTGGACCAATTTGCGTTGGTGACGAGTACCGAATAAGGTACAACCATGAGCTGTAGGAGCTGTATGCCGATATTGACATAGTAAAGCGAATGGAAGAACACGCTCCAGCTAAGAAGGTGTTATATTAGGAACCCGCTGGGGGACGAAGCAGAAGAGGAAGACCTAACCTCCGGTGGAAAGACCAAGTACTGGAGAACTTGATGGCGCTTAGAATTTCTAGCTGGCGCCAGCTAGCTAAGAACAGAGATGGCTGACGAAGCACATTATATTCGGCCTAAATCGATATACGGTTGTTATGGCCACATAAGTAAGTAAGTAGGTAAGTAACGTTTAGTTGTTCTTCCTCGAAAGATTACATGGAAATTTTTTTGAAATGTGATGTGCTCCTATTAACTGATATATTTGAAAATTTCAGGAAAAAATGTAGGAAAGTGTATAAGCTTGATCCGTGTCAATATTATACAGCTCCGGGTTTATCATGGGATGCAATATTGAAGCATACCTCTATTTGATTAGAGCTATTCACTTCATATTCAATGCATCATCTTGTGCAGAAGGGGATTCGTGGTGGGATTTGTCAAGTGAGTAAAAGACACTGGAAGGCAAACAATAAATATATGAATGATTTCAATCCATTGAAACCATCTGCATATTTAGTATATTTAGGCGCCAATAATCTATATGGTTGGGCAATGTCGCAATATCTACCAACAAGCAAGCAAGCATCGATTCTTTTGAGGTAATTTTCGACCACTTTTTGGCACATATTGGGCGGTATCTCAGCCATAACGTCACGAATGTTGGTTTTTAGGTGCTCAAGAGTTAAAGGTTTATCTGCATAAACACGGTCTTTCGCGTAGCCCCACAAAAAAAAGTCAAGCGGTGTCAAATCGCATGATCTTGGTGGCCACTTGATATCGCCACGACGAGAAATTACGCGGCCAGAAAATTTCTCTTGCAATAAAGCCATATTCGCTCGAGTTGTGTGGCATGTGGCACCGTCTTGTTGAAACCACATATTCTCTAAGTCGTATTCTTCAATAGCAGGCAAAAAAAGTCGGTTATCATATGACCATAACGCTCCGAATTGACGGTGACAGTCGTTCCATCGTCGTTTTCGAAGAAGTAAGGTCCAATCACACCTCCGGACCAAAGAGCGCACCATGCAGTGACTTTTTGTGGATGTAGTAGCCTCTCTTCAATTACTTGAGGATTCTCAGAACCCCATATACGACATTTTTGTTTGTTAACATACCCACCGAGTGAGAAATGTGCTTCGTCGCTGAAGAAAATTTTGTTCGAAAAATCGCCGTCCACCGCCTGTTGTTCAAGCACCCATTCGACGTATCTACGACGTTGTGAATGGTCAGCTGGCTTCAGTTGTTGTGTGAGCTGGATTTTATATGGATGTCGGTGTGGATCCAAATGAAAAATACGCCATAATGTGCCGTAAGACAGTCCTAACTCCTGAGAACGACGAGGAATCGACACGTTCGGGTCTTCGGCAACGCTTTCACTTACAGCAGCGATATTTTCGGTGGTACGAGCGAAACGATGATGCACAGGCCTTACAATATCTGTAACCGATCCAGTCTCTTCATATTTCTTCACAATTTTGCCAATTGCTTGCGTAGTTGGACGATTATATAAACCATAATCTCCTCTTAAAGCACGATATGTGGCTGTGGCAGAATCACCATTTTTGTAGTAGGTTTTTACAATTTTAATGCGTTGTGCGATAGTTAAGTGATCCATTTTCGCATATGTCAGACTTTGAACTGAAAAAGAAAGAAATTGTTTCAACAACTCAGTTTGACAGATGTCGAATTCTAGCCCTATACTTTTGAAACCGCGAAATGGATAACCCTTTATAATACACTATAGGGTTTTGTTGAATATTACGTTTTCATATATACCTTAGGGAAATAAGTATATGTGCATTATTGCTTTTACCGCTATCTTCTCTCTTTGTGACGGTATATTTTTTTTGGGTACGAAAGTTTTGTTTTGTTATATGCAATGTTTCAGTGCGCTATGCAAAAGCTTTCTTTGATCTTCATACTTAGTACCGTTATCATCAATTTATGTTGAGTGTCGTGATTTGCTTAGGAAATAACTATATGTGCAAAGAGAGATTAGTATGAATTTGAATGCGAACAAGTTGTGTAAAGTGAACAGGTCATATTTTTTCAATTAGAACCACTTAAGTAAAAGTAGTGTGCACATTTGTAGGGAATAATATTCACACCAAAAGTTCTTTTTTGTGTGGAATGCCACGTGCAACACATTTGTCAGAGGAGGAGCGCGGATTGATAAAGGGTTTAAGTGAAGCTGGTGCAAAAATTGCCGATATCGCTGCTAGAGTAAAGCGGCATAGAAATACAATTTCAAATTTCCTTAAAAACCCCGATAGTTATGGCGAGGTTAAGCGCTGTGGCAGACCGACTAAAACCGATGAACTGTGTAAGCGGGAAATTCGCCGATTAGCAGTCCAAAAAAGTATGTCCTGCATGGAGATAAAAGGACATTTAGGCCTTAGCATCTCAAGAAGAAGTGTCCATCAAGTCTTGGCCAAAAATAAAATGATTAGGTATGATTCTCGAGAGCCTGTACCCAAATTGCTGAAACGCCACATAAGCGCTCGTTTGGCATTTGCAGAAAAACTTAAATTTTGGGATGATGAGTTCAAAAACATAATTTTTTCTGATGGAGAAAAATTCAACCTGGACGGTCCTGATGGCTGTCATAAGTACTGGCGCGATATAAAGCAACCCCGCCAAACTCGTCATAAGCGAAATCATGGTGTCGGATCACTGATGATTTGAGCTGCTTTTGGGTATGCTGGAAAGTCTCCGCTTTGCTTCATTCCAACCAAAACAAATGCGGATATTTATGTGCAAATGTTGGACGATGTGCTCATTGAATTTGCTGGGGACCTGTACGGAGATGATTGGATCTTCCAGCAGGACAACGCCCCAATTCATACGGCACGCACAACAAAAGAGTTTTTTTTAAGCCAGGAACATACTTGTTTTGGAGTGGCCAGCGATCAGCCCGGACCTGAACCCAATTGAGGACCTGTGGGGGATACTTTCAAACAAAATTTATAAGAATGGCCGGCAGTTTGAGACAATTAAACAGCTCAAAGAAGCTTTACTTTATGAGTGGAGTCAAATAAGTCCCTTAAGTTTGAAACAATTGGTTGACTCCATGCCAAACAGAATTACTCAAGTGTTTATTCAAAAAGCAAAACATATTAATTACTAAAAACCAAACAAAAAATTGATTTGAATAACATTAATTGAATAAATGTCATTATGCACATATACATATTTCCTTAGATGTATTATTATTTAGTTTTCTATTTTTTGTTGTAAAAGCATATTGAAATGAAGTTGCTTAGTTTTTTGTTACTATTCATTAATACTATTGATTAATAAAAATTTGAATACATTCCGATTGTTTTCAGTTGTTTTATCTCAAATTAAGTGATGCACATATACTTATTTCCCTAAGGTATATTCGTATATATGTATAAACATGCATGTACACTATGCACATAACTAAAAGTACATAACTTATTGTAATAATCTTTATTCTTATTTCCAATATTCTCTCTCTCTGAGTTATAATTCAGCAACACCATAACCTATTGTACATATGACTTAATAAAGCGAGATAGCAATATGTTATAATGCACATATAATGTATAGAGGTATACTTCGATATATAGAGGTATATTTTCAATGACTCTGTAGTATAAATATGTTCTTAGATATAAGTTGTACCGCTTTTTTCTAATAAAGTCACATTGAACAACAGGTTATGGGCCCAGGAGCCACGTGCGCATAAATAGTATTTTTGATTACATGGACAAAGTTAAAACACTACCTGGCACTGTTGAAAATTCTGCAATTGTAGATGACACATTCGTTACCTCTGAGAATCAAGAATCTGTGTTCATACCTCGAGTGAATAAAATGGCGGAATCAAGAGTGTACCAACTACATCGATTCAACGGGCAGGTTTATCAATTGTGGCGCAGACAAATGGAAATATATATGACGGAAAATAAGCTCAAGCCATATATATTGGGAACAATGACTAGACCAGAATCTGACACTCAACCATGGGATGAGAAGGATGCTGAAGCCCAAGCATTCATTATGAGGGGAATTGAATTGGAGCAATTAAAATATTTATCGGATTGCAACTCTGCGGCTGAAATGTGGTCTAGGCTTAAAACAGTTCACTCTGAGAAAAGTGAACAATCGGCACAAGTATTGCTGGAGAAATTCATTAATTGTAAAATTTATGAAGACGAAAATATGGTAAATTTCATAGCTAAAGTCATGTCGCTTGCACAAAGGTTGAAGGACATGAATCTTGAGCAGAAGGAACCAATGATTATTGCGAAGATTTTGAGTAGTTTACCTACAAAATTTGATCATGTTCGCACGGCTTGGTATGCTGTTCCACGTGCTGAGCAAAATATTGAACGTTTAACAGACCATTTAGTCAACGATGAATCTTTGTTAAATATTCGTACAAATCATGTGGACAACAACAACAACAATGCATCAAGAGCGGCGTACACAATAAGCTCAGGTAAAACAAAACGTTGCTACAATAGTTTTAACATCAACACGCAGGCAATGTTAAAAGAAATAATGGCAAATGTAATTACTGTAACAAACAAGGGCATTGGGTGCGAGAGTGTTTTAAACAACAACGAGATCAGCAAAGTAGACATATGGAGAATGAGAGGCATTCCCTGGCGATTGAGAGGGAGGCAAATTTAAAGAAAGAATTTCAACCAACAACATCACTGGCAAACCAATCATATTTATTTGTATTACAATCAATTTAACCACAAAAGAAAATGAAAAATATTTGGTTTGCAGATTCGGGTGCTACAGATCATATGTCGTTTCAGAGAGAATTATTTAAAAATTACGTGCCATATTCCGAAAGCACATGTAAAGTTCGAGTAGGTGATGGACGTAGCCTTAAAGTTGAAGGAATCGGCGATATCGAGGTACAAGTATCAAACATAAATAAACATCATTCAATTCATATTATTAAGGATGTGTAATTGGTACCAGAACTTGATAAAAATTTTATATCAGTTTCAAGAGCAACTGAGAAGGGTATGAGTGTAATTTTTGAAGAAGGTGCAAGTCTAGTAAGTTTTAAAAAAGATGGAAGAGTGATTGTGGATGGTGTAAGAGATCACCGTTTGTATAAAATGAATTTGGAACCAGTGAATATTGTCGATTTAAACGCCGCTATATCAGGATCCTTAATGTTTGGTCATGTCGATTTTACAAGATATGTGTAATAAGGGTACCGTAAATGATTTGAAAATAGACAAATTATCCGACCAGACTCCATTTTGTGAGGGTTGTTTTTTTTTCTCCTTTAAACTCCTAATTGGAGCATAGGGCCTCCACAAGGCTTCGCCATCGCACAGGGGTGTGCATACGGTAAACAACATCGTCAGAATTTTAAGAAATCAGGAGCAAGAAGAGCCAAGGTTGCAGGTGAGACATTTCATGTTGATTTGTGTGGAAAAATGAGCAAATCTTCTATCGGTGGTTCGAATTATTTTATGTTGCTAAAAGATGATTTTTCGAGATATTGCTTAGTTTATTTTCTCAAAAGCAAAACAGACGTATTAGAAAATATAATGAAATTTTATGCTGAAGTACAAGCTGATGGTCACCTAATTAAAAGACTAAGATCAGATGGTGGACTCGAATTTTGTAATGAAGGTGTAAGACGTTTTTTAATAGAAAAAGGTATTAAGCATGAAATATCAACTCCTCAACTATCAACAAAATGGTTTCATCGAAAGGTAAAACCGCACGATTATAGAATGTGCTAAAGCAATGTTACATGAACGACAGCTGCCTATATACTTGTGGGCAGAAGCAACTCATACTGCTGTATATTTGAAAAATAGAACAGCGTCGGATGTGATCGGAGGATCAACTCCTTGTGAAAAGTGGTTTGGAGTAAAGCCATCTGTGGGTCATTTTAGGATTTTCGGTAGTGAAGTCTACGTACATGTACCTAAAGAACAACGAACTAAATAGGAAAAAAATTCTATAAAATGTTTGATGATTGGATACAATGATGAGAGCAAGGCATACAGAATATACAATCCAGTGGGAAAGCAAGTGCTGATTCGAAGAGATGTTTTATTTAACGAGAATCGAGAGAGGTTACATGAAGTAATTGAAATGAAATCAGATATAATAGGAGCAAATAATATAAAAGAGAGAGATGATGTTTTTAAAGAGAAAGTGAGTAATGTTGAGAGAAAGTACAGAAACCCGAGATTACCTATACCAAGAAGTCCATATAACACTCGTAAAAAATCCAAATCAAACGAGAACGAAGAAGAAACAGCAACAACAGCTGAAATATACTTGGCACAGTTGGAACCAGTTACTTTGGAAGAAGCTATGAGTGATCCAGACTCGGAGAAATGGATGGTAGCAATAAATAAGGAAATTGATTCACTTCTGAAAAATAATACATGGGATTTAGTACCGCGTACAAACGATATGCACGTTTTATGTAATCGTTGAACTTTTAAGCGTAAATATAAAGCAAATGGCAGCATCGACAAATATAAAACTCGACTTGTAGTAAGAGGGTGTTCTCAAAAATTTGGCGTCGACTACAAGGAAATATTTTCACCAGTTCACAATATTAGCACTCGCTGCATCCGAAGATATGGATATATACCAATTCGATGTTAAAACTGCATTCCTACATGGGGACTTAGAGGAAAGAATATATATGGAACAACCTTACGGTTTTGAGGGCGATAATCGTGTGTGCTATTTAAGAAAAGGATTGTACGGACTGAAGCAGGCTTCCAGACAATGGAACAAAAAGATAGTTGGATTTCTATTAAGCCATGGTTTCAAACAAACTTTTCCTGATCAATGTGTCTTTATATATAATTCTAAAAATCTTTTGATTTTCTTAGCCCTGTATGTTGATGATGGACCAATATATGGAAATAATTACGATTTTATACGAAATATATTGACTGATCTGAACAACGAATTTGAGATTACGTTTAAAGAAGCTGAATTTTTCGTAGGAATACAAATAAAGAAACTTAAAGAGGAGAGAAAACTTAAAATATATCAAAGCGTATACATTAATAAAATTTTAGATAGATTTAATCATACTGAGTGTACATCAGCATCTACACCAGCTGAACCAGGCTTACAATTTTCAAGAGCGGAAGATACGATAGAAAATGTTCCATATAGAGAAGCAGTTGGGTCGCTTATGTTTCTGATGGTGTGTACCAGGCCAGATATTGCATATATAGTTGGTGTTCTTAGTCGATATGCTGAAAAACCAGGTAACATGCATTGGCAAGGCGTTAAAAAAGTATTTAAATATCTTAAGGGAACTGTAAACCGCGGATTAACTTTTGATATTGGTTCAAAAGATTGTTTATTGACTGTTTTCTGTGACTCTGATTGGGGTGGCGACATTGACACAAGACGTAGCACGAGTGGATGGATTGCATTTCTTAATGGCGGATCGATTGCTTGGTGTTCACGAAAGCAGAGCGTGACTGCTACATCTACAGCAGAAGCAGAGTTTGTGGCCCTTTGTGCAGCAACTAAAGCAACAGTATGGTTGAGAAATCTATTGGCCGATTTAACACATAATCAAACTCATTCTACACCGATAAAATGTGACAATCAGACAGCAATCTCTTTAGTTAAAAATCCTGAGCCGTCAAAAAACAAAACATATAGATATTCAATATTTCTACACCTGTGACATGCACAACAAAGGAGAAATTGACGTAAAATACGTGGAAACAACCAACCAGTTGGCTGATGCGTTAACCAAAGCGTTGACAAAAGAGAAATTCCTAATGATTACGAAAGAGTATGGTTTCTGCGACAAATAAGATATAAGAAAACGAGAGGGAGTGTTGAATATTACGTTTTCATATATATTCGTATATATGTATAAACATGCATATACACTATGCACATAACTAAAAGTACATAACTTATTGTAATAATCTTTATTCTTATTTCCAATATTCTCTCTCTCTCTCTGAGTTTTAATTCAGCAACACCATAACCTATTGTACATATGACTTAATAAAGCGAGATAGCAATATGATATAATGCACATATAATGTATAGAGGTATACTTCCATATATAGAGGTATATTTCCAATAACCCTGTAGTATAAATATGTTCTTAGATATAAGTTGTACCGCTTTTTTCTAATAAAGTCACATTGAACAACAGGTTTTACAACAGACATTACAAAATGGTTTAGAGTTATCTAAAGTTCATAGGGTGTTAAAATATAATCAATCTCCTTGGTTAAATCAGTATATCGATTTAAGCAATCAGCAACGCACCTTAGCTACATGTGAATTTGAAAAAAACCTTTTCAAATTAATGAATAATGCTGTTTACGTTAAAACAATGGAAAACGTTGAAAAACGTAATGATATTAAAATTTCATCATCTTGGGAGAGTGTCCATAAGAGAAAAGGAGTTAGAGCCCTAATAGCTAGTCTGAATTTTCACAGCATATGAATTTTTGATGGTGGGTGCCGTAGCTCAGTGGTTAGTGTGTTCGCCTTCTGATCTGTAGGTCGTGGGTTCAATCCCCGGCTGATGCATAACAAATTTAATATCGAAAAGATTTTTCTTTCGAATGGTACCCACCTGTCGGCAAGCAATTGGCAATTCTTCCGACAGTAACAACTTGCCATGAAAAAGCTTCTTAAAGAACTCTGTGACAAAGCTCAGAAAAAGTGATGTCACAAGTGTTCTGCCGTTCGGAACCGGCTAAAATAAGTAGGTCCCTTCTAATACTGTCCAAATTTAAGACGCACAACAGTAATGGAAGAGAAGCTCGGCCAATGAGTCCTTTGGGGCTTTAAGTGCCACATATTTATTTTTTTTTTTTATGAATTTTTGATGAGAATATGTGTGCCATTCAAATGAATAAAATGCGAGTATTGTATAACAAACCGATATATCTGGAATTTGAAATTTTGGAATTATCAAAACTTAAAATCAATATCACTATCAATATATGATTAAAAAATTTAAGCAAAATTTACCGCTATGTTGTACGGATACCGATTCTTTCATTTATAATATTCGCACCGATGATTTTTATCAGGATATCAAAGATGATATTGATAGCAGATTTGATACATCGGATTATGCTATTGATAAACCCTTCAACATACCGTTGAAAAATAAAAAAAAATTAGGTATGATGAAGGATGAGAATAATGGGACTGATTTATTGGATGACTGATTTATTGGACTACTTCCTAAAATGTATTCATTAGATGTAGATAATTATAATGTTCAGAATAAAGTGAAGGATGCCCCCAAAAATATTTCAGCGCGGTTATCCATAAAAAAACAAAGTTTTACATTTTTTCATTGTATTTCTTTAAATAGTTTTTTATTAATTATTAATGTAAATATATATTATACTTAGTATTAACATTATTATGAAACTAGAATAAACAAATCATATCTAATATTAAGATTACTAAATAAGCATATCATTATATATTATATATACAATATAAAAATGGGTAAATAAATATTAGATATTATACTTAGTATTAAGATTATTGTGAAATTAGAATAAACTATTTTAAGTCTAATATTAAGATTACTAAATAATCATATCATTATATATGTTACATATAATATGAAAATGAGTAAATAAGAATAAAAAATATAAAACAATATGTTTTCATTTCAAAATTCAAAAATTTTCTTAAGGCTTTATCATTGATTAAAGCACAGTTTTGATTATGAATTGTACAACCATCAAAATAACCATATTTTTCTCTAATTTTTTTCAAATTTTTACATCCGTAATCATCTAAATTGAATATATTTGAAAATTCAAACAATGACTCAAGCTACTTCTTCTTCTCATAACCCTTAACATAAATTTCACAATTAAATAAATTTCCCCGTATGAAATTTGATAAACTCTGTAATGTGATTGATCCTGTATCCCATTTAATGTTGTGATGTTTTGATGTAATCCAACGTGCTTGTTTTTGATAGAATGGTGGAAGATCATTGAAGGGGAACGGTGGTTTTACAATAAAATGCATATCCTCATTAATGCTAAAGGATATTGCCAGATTCTTTAAAATAATTTGGTTTTCAGGCCCCTTAAATTCTTGAATATCAACAACTACTTTTTGTATATAATTAGAATGCATTTTTATATATATCCTTTTGATATTTCAAATTGTAAATTCCGTAATAAATGTCTTCACTCTTTGAAGAAAAAGATCATACTGAATATATTAAATCATTTTCTTAATTTCTCCATTCATGGGGTTATAGCTAATAACCCGATCATGTATGAGAAGGGTATAAGCTGAATTATTGGCAGGAATGTTTTTCAATGGCTTGAAAATTACCTTCACATCAATTGGTCCTCTTTTCATTGCTTCATTTTGATGTGTTAAATAAATTATTATGATTGGAGCAATTGATTTAAATTTACTGGGAGTTAATAAAGGTTGCATATTTCTTAGGTAGTATTCCTTTCGAAATTTGCAATACATATCATATAGGAGGGCTAAACGACCATGTTCGATTTTAAGGTTCAGCTCATCATAGGGATAACCTTCAGAATTTAGATGAACTTTTACATGGAGAGATCAGAATGAGCGAATTTTCTAGCCAATTTAACATTCCATAGATGGTCTGTAGTCTGTGATAGTGTTGGATTAAAATGCATATCCCAACAACGAAATGCCATGGGTATAGACACTCCTCTTCGATATATATATATATATATATATATATATATATATATATATATATATATGTATATATAAAAATAAATAAATATGTGGCACTTAAAGCCCCAAAGGGCTCATTGGCCGAGCTTCTCTTCTATTACTGTTGTGCGTCTTAAATTTTGGACAGTATTAGAATGGACCTACTTATTTTAGCCGGTTCCGAACGGCAGAACACTTGTGACATCACTTTTTCTGAGCTTTGTCACAGAATTCTTTTAGAAGCTTTTTCATGGCAAGTTGTTACTGTCGGAAGAATTGCCAATTGCTTGCCGACAGGTGGGTACCATTCGAAAGAAAAATCTTATCGATATTAAATTTGTTATGCATCAGCCGGGGATTGAACCACGACCTACAGATCAGAAGGCGAACACACTAACCACTGAGCTACGGCACCGTTTATATACGGCACGGTTTATATATATATATATAAATATATATATATATATATATATATATATATATATATATATATATATATATATATATATATATATATATATTAAATATATATATATATATATATATATATATATATATATATATATATATATATATATATTTCTAGATGATGGTGTTGATGTTCCACCACCCGACTATGGCGAGGTTGAAACGGCCATTTTAAGGCTGAAGAACAACAAAGCTCCAGGTGCTGATGGCCTGCCTGCCGAGTTGTTTAAGACCGGAGGCGATGAGCTGCTCACCCGCATGCACCAGCTCATAAGCAGAATATGGTCGGATGAAAGCATGCCTGATGATTGGAGGCTCAGTGTGCTCTGTCCTGTACATAAAAAAGGAGACCCCACAATTTGCGCCAACTACCGTGGAATAAGTCTCCTGAGCATCGCGTACAAGGTTCTATCGAGCGTACTGTGTGAAAGGTTGAAGCCTATGCTCAGCAACCTGATTGGACCTTATCAGTGTGGCTTCAGACCTGGTAAATCCACCATCGACCAGATTTTCACACTGCGCCAAATCCTGGAGAAGACCCAAGAAAAACAGATCGACACACACCACCTATTTGTTGATTATAAAGCCGCTTTCGACAGTCCGGTAAGGGATTACCTCTACGCAACAATGTCTGAGTTCGGTATTCCCGCAAAGCTCATTCGACTTTGTAGAATGACACTGCATAACTCCCGTTGTGCAGTGAAAATTGGGAAGGACCTCTCCGCACCGTTTAATACCGAACGGGGTTTCAGACAAGGTGATTCGTTATCGTGCGACTTCTTCAATCTTATTATGGAGAAAATAATACGAGCTGCTGATCTACGACATAATTGCACTATCTTCAACAAAAGTGTCATGCTGTTAGCGTATGCCGACGATATTGACATAATCGGATAATCGGACATTCTCAGAGTTGGAAAGACAGTCGCGTCGGATGGGTCTCACGGTGAACGAGGGCAAGACGAAGTATCTAGTGTCAACAAACAAAGAGTCCAGGCGTCTTGGACAGCACGTCACTGTTGACAACTACGCTTTTGAAGTAGTAAGGGACTTTGTCTATCTTGGAACCAGCATTAACAGCAGTAATGACGTCAGCTTGGAGATCATGCGTAGGATAACTCTTGCTAACAGGTGTTACTTTGGGCTGAGTAAGCAATTGAGAAGTCGAGCCCTCTCTCGAAGAACGAAAACTACACTCTACAAGTCTCTCATCATGCCTGTCCTAACATATGGCGCTGAAGCCTGGACAATTTCCACCTCGGATGAGCGAATACTTAGAGTTTTCGAGAGAAAAGTCCTACGCAAGATCTTTGGACCTATTTGCGTTGGTGGCGAGTACCGGATAAGGTACAACCATGAGCTGTACGAGCTGTATGCCGATATTGATATAGTAAAGCGCATCAAAATCCAGCGGCTGCGCTGGCTAGGTCATGTCGAGCGAATGGAAGAACACGCTCCAGCTAAGAAGGTGTTATATTCGGAACCCGCTGGAGGACGACGCAAAAGAGGAAGACCAAACCTCCTTTGGAAAGACCAAGTACTGGAGAACCTGACGGCGCTTGGAATTTCTAACTGGCGCCAGCTAGCGAAGAACAGAGATGGCTGGCGAAGCATGTTATTTTCGGCCTAAATCGATATTCGGTTGTTATGGCCACATAAGTAAGTAATATATATATATATATATATATATATATATATATATATATATATATATATATATATATATATATATATATATATATATATATATATATATATATATATATATATATATATATATATATATATATATATATATATATATATATATATATATATATATATATATATATATATATGTGGCACTAAAAGCCCCGAAGGGCTCATTGGCTGAGCTTCTCTTCCATTGCTATTGTGCGTGTTAAATTTGGACCTACTTATTTTAGCCGGATCCGAACGGCAGAACCCTTGTGACATCACATTTCTGGGCTTTGTCACAGAGTTCTTTTAGAAGCTTTTTCATGGCAAGTTGTTGCAAAAAGAAATTGTCCATTGGTTATTTTAATATCATCAGAAACACTCCAACCAGCATTCATCTTCACTGTACTCTCATCAGGTGTGAGAGAGGCAGAAGCTTTCATTGTAGTTGCAATCCCTAAATGTCGGGTTCTATCAATTTCAATCCCATTCATCTCATTACGAATTTTATCGAATAAATATGATATACAGTTATTCCCCATTATTATGAGAGATAGTCTGTCCATTCAGTGTGGCAGTTCCTTCAATATAGATCATACTTTCCAATGGTAGAATGTAGAGGTCTTGATTCCGAATAGGTATTCTAATTTCATCATTATTTTTATATGAGTGTTGATACGCCGAATAACTGTGGTAATCCTTTTTTATGATGATTTCATCATAAAGGGGTTGTTGCATAATATTAAGCACATCATTTGACGTCATTTGAAATGTTTTTCCTTCTTGCACTATAGTTTTTAATTTTAAATCCTAAGCTTTTTAACAACTTTTTATTCAATGGCGATAAGATATTTTGTTTTCGATTAAAATATTTACTATCAATTTGGAGACGTGTAGCGAGGTTTTTTTTGCGATATGTTTCTATCAGAGGTCAATCGTATATTGCTAGTAAATTGATTTCTGACTATATCTTTATTATATATAATCATCCTAAGGAGCCGGCTTTAAGTGGAGTCTTAATGTAATTTGTTCCTTGCGAAAATTCACTAAGTTCCCGTCTTGATCAACAATTCTCACCAAGAGTTGACTTATCCGTCTAGTCTTAACAGGTAAATAAATTAATGTTTGCGGTCGCTCACTTATTTTATACCCTGGTAAAACCGATACAGAAAACTGATGAATTGTATGAGCCGAATCATTGTTAATATATGACCCTGTAGTTATATTGCACTCGATTCGTAAAACGTTTACTTTCGAAATATCAACTCGTACATCAGATTTATGATATTGCTGAGGTTTTAATTCACGTCTGCTGAACCCTAACACTCAACCATGTACGCTTAAATCAAAATAAATGGGATCAGTAGTTGACGATATTTTACTCTTCATTGTGTTCTTATTAGGCTCAATTCTCAAAACATCCTTTGTATTTAAATCTTCATATTTTAAAATAACAAATTCAATTATATCATCAATTTCATATGATCCTATTGGAATCTCGATAACATGGTCACCAATGTGAAATACGTTATTTCCATAGTCCACATTAAGTATTGAGTGATAAGTAGTAAAATCAACAAGAAAACAGACATAATCACCATTCAACTGACTTGTTGATGAAATAATTAATTATTTACTAGTTGAATTACATTTATCTGGTTATCAGTTTTGTGGGCCTGGTATTATACTTGAAAAGCGTATAAATATAAGTGATAAGGGTATAAATACAATGGAAGCTGCTTGTAGAGAATTCCATATTGCATACTCAAAAAAACGAAGACTTACAAAAACACATATTGCTTGTAAATAACTTGTTGAAAAGGCTTGGGGGAGAGTAACTTCAAAGGATAGTAACATTGGTTAGTGGGCTTGGCTTGTATCGAACGTAATGAAATCTAAAGTTAAATTCGGAACGGGTAATCACCATGTTGAGAAAAAGGAAACATGCAAAAAGTAATACTAAATTCCCAAAGAAATTATTCGCAACTGCTATTGCAAAGGCGCGGAAATCTTTGAGACGTCAGAAACCTGAAGTTATCGTACTGAGAGCATGATAAACCTCGGATTCTCGTTAATCGGCGTGGTCATTTCTTCCTTGCGAGATAACAGTCTCTAATGCCTGAAACCTCAGTTGCAAACATTTCTCTAATTTTTCCACGGATGGCATCAAGTTTGGTTCGAGCAATGATCGTTCTCATAATGTATATTATTATTACTCAAACGTAGAGTAATAATATAATAATATGGGATCCCAGGTCTCCGTTGTTACTTCAAGAGTCTGAAGATTCAAGTTACATTCCATGGTGGTACCGTGGATAGTCATTATGGAAACCTCATTATCGCCTACACTCGATGGTTGGCCAAACATCGACATGACGTATTAATGACTCTGCTTCTCCAGACAGACTAGAGTTTTGCTACCAATTCTGTAAATAAATCTTTAAATTGCCTCCATTAAAATAGTCACCATTGAATTTTGGGATCTCAATTTTTGGGTAATGCCCATGGTCTGAAATTGAATGTGGCTTTTGATCTATCTGGCGTGTTTCTTTGTCCACTGACTGAAATAGAAACCTCCTTTAACTAAAATTATACCGCTATCAGTTGGTTTTATACTGTAGTTTCTAATGCAATGTACTGATTTTGATCATATCCATAATGAGTAGGATTTGGGTATAGTTCCCATATCCGTTTATTGATGTCTTGGATTTGAATCCATTGTTGTTTGATGATGTGAAATTTAAATTGGTAATATTGGGGAGACCCTTCTTAATTGGATAATCCCACAGGATTCTTTGTAATGTTGGTATTTTTGTATTCAGCTGTGTAATTCCCCACATTGTACTGTCGAGGTTGATTCTTGAGCTCAAGATGTCGCTAATGATGCCGCTGTTCAGCTTGAGGCTATTGGTGCCGTGGGAGTCACCCCCCTTTTTCCGCATCGCCCATGTTAGGATTTGTTGAAATGCGGGTATCGTTAAATACGCCTTTGTCATGGTGACTTGATCTTCTATGTGGGCCTGTGTATTTGCAAGGATGGTGCCGACTGCACTTTACGTGTCCATTTTAAAATATGGATGATCAAGTTCTGTTTTTAAATAGTTTCGCAACGGATTATCAGTTGCCTTTCGATGAATAGAATTCCAATGTTTGTCTGTCAAGTGGTGCCCTTTTTATGGTAGCAATGAGTTTGTTGATAGCGACAGCTGTCGAATCCCGAATGAGATCCCCAATGTTTTTGCGGGCAACACTTTTATTGCTACCAAAACATACTATGGTGCTTGTACCAACACTATTCATTTAGCAGTACTCTGGTGCTTCTGCCAAGAATAGCGGATAATTGCAAAAGAGCAGTTCTTTACCGAAATCAAGTAATTTATTAAAATCTTGAGTTTTTATAATAAAGGTGTTATTCAGTTCAAGTTGAATAACAATTTCTCGTGGGAAACACTAAGCTACCGTTCAAAGGTGTGGAATTTTTTCTGTGAGAATACAGAATTTGATATCCAACAAGCACTGACTATTTTCTTATTGAATAAGCAAAAATGCAAAATAAGCAAAAAAGAAAATTGTTTTGACAAATTATGACTCTTCTACTTATGTATGTATTACTTATGTTATGTACCAACAATTATCAATAAATATATACACACCTATACACACATGTATATATATATATATATATATATATATATATATATATATATATATATATATTTTTTTTTTTTTTTTTTTTTTTTTTTTTCGTAGAAAAATGGCATTTTGGAACACAGGCACTTAAAACTGTATTGCGTGTAGGAACAACTTAATGAAAGGCACTATGGTTGTAGTTCGATTGACATCGACCTGTAGTTGATTTTCCTATTTATTGGAAATTAGCATATAAAGGTATAGAATTAAATTACAGTCAAATAAATAAAAAATTACACTTAAACGCAAAATATGCACTAATAAAACATTTTACATAATTCGCCTTGACAGCATATTTAGGCAATGCATATTGTCCACTATACGTAATAACAGCGACGCT
Source organism: Megamerina dolium (assembly GCA_963854835.1). NCBI lineage: Eukaryota > Metazoa > Arthropoda > Insecta > Diptera > Megamerinidae > Megamerina > Megamerina dolium. The sequence continues at coordinate 34,324,746 of OY978530.1, forward strand.
GTTGTTTTTGTTCATCAGCGGTCATAAAGGGTTATCCATTTTGCGGTTTCAAAAGTAAATATAAATAAAACACATATAAAATATTTTTTATCATGATATTTATTTTTTATTATAAAGTTTGAACGTTGACATTATGTGTGAAATACTACATCATTTAAATGACCACCACGCGAATTGTTGCAAGCATCGATTCTTTTGAGGTAATTTTCGACCACTTTTTGACACATATTGGGCGGTATCTCAGCCATAACGTGACGAATGTTGGTTTTTAGGTGCTCAAGAGTTAAAGGTTTATCTGCATAAACACGATCTTTCGCGTAGCCCCACAAAAAAAAGTCAAGCGGTGTCAAATCGCATGATCTTGGTGGCCACTTGATATCGCCACGATGAGAAATTACGCGGCCAGAAAATTTCTCTTGCAATAAAGCCATATTCGCTCGAGTTGTGTGGCATGTGGCACCGTCTTGTTGAAACCACATATTCTCTAAGTCGTATTCTTCAATAGCAGGCAAAAAAAAGTCGGTTATCATATGACCATAACGCTCCGAATTGACGGTGACAGTCGTTCCATCGTCGTTTTCGAAGAAGTAAGGTCCAATCACACCTCCGGACCAAAGAGCGCACCAAGCAGTGAATTTTTGTGGATATAGTGGCCTCTCTTCAATTACTTGAGGATTCTCAGAACCCCAAATAACGACAATTTTGTTTGTTAACATACCCACCGAGTGAGAAATGTGCTTCGTCGCTGAAGAAAATTTTGTTCGAAAAATCGCCGTCCACCGCCTGTTGTTCAAGCACCCATTCGACGTATCTACGAAGTTGTGAATGGTCAGCTGGCTTTAGTTGTTGTGTGAGCTGGATTTTATATGGATGTAGGTGTAGATACAAATGCAAAATACGCCATAATGTGCCGTAAGACAGTACTAATTCCTGAGAACGACGATGAATCGACACATTCGGGTCTTCGGCAACACTTTCACTTACAGCAGCGATATTTTCGGTGGTACGAGCGAAACGATGATGCACAGGCCTTACAATATCTGTAACCGATCCAGTCTCTTCATATTTCTTCACAATTTTGCCAATTGCTTGCGTAGTTGGACGATTATGTAAACCATAATCTCCTCTTAAAGCACGATATGTGGCTGTGGCAGAATCACCATTTTTGTAGTAGGTTTTTACAATTTTAATGCGTTGTGCGATAGTTAAGCTATCCATTTTCGCAAATGTCAGACTTTGAACTGAAAAAGAAAGAAATTGTTTTAACAACTCAGTTTGACAGATGTCGAATTCTAGCCCTATACTTTTGAAACCGCGAAATGGATAACCCTTTATAATGATGACGCTGGATTTTATGTTTATGAAATGTATGTGGAGTTTACTAGCGGTCATATGCTGTCAAGATTACAATTAAATATACAATAATCAAATGAATATAAGTACAACATGCAAAGTAGGTACATACATATGTGTACATATATATATATATATATATATATATATATATATATATATATATATATATATATATATATATATATATATATATATATATATATATATATATATATATATATATATATATATATATATATATATATATATATATATATATATATATATATATATATATATATATATATATATATATATATATATATATATATATATATATATATATATACAAAAAATTTAAGTTTCGACCCGACCACTGGCTCCCTTCTTGTACATGTAATTGCGATAAATTATAAGCTCTTAATTTTTACTTCTTTTTCTCCTTTACTTTATTTATTGGATCTTTCTTCTTTAGAAAGTTATAATAACTAATCATATCTTAACCTACATTATATTTTATCTTTTGCCAGTGCTAAATATTTTCTTGATGTCTTCACTCATACGATTCATGCGTAGATCACTATGAATTTGGTCATTTTAAACGTACCATGGAACTGAGCAAATTGTTCTTAAACATTTAGATTGTATTCTTTGAATTTTGTTCACGTTGGAACTGCAGGCCTTTATTTTTACTGGTTGGTAGTTGTTTATTCGACTAAGCTCGTCTGATGCTTACTAAAGAAATGAACTTTACAAATTCATTTATTTAAAAGGTAACAATCATGTTGCAGTATGCGGGTCATATTGCACGTATGGCGAGGTTCCCATGATGTTGCAGTGTGTGGGTTATATTGCACATATGCAATGCACGTATGTAGACGCATTGTCAATAATTTAGAGTAGGTTGAGAACATTGGATTATTTTGAGGTATGTGAATGAGTGAACTGCCCCCTATTCAAATATCTGCGTCCAGCAGATCAATGTAGAAAGCTTGATGATCTATTTTCTTCTCACCCACTTAGGTCCATTGGATCTTGACGTTAGCGGTTATTTTCCTAAAGTTGGTGTAGCGCACTTCAACTAGGAGCAAACTTATGAAGGCCTCTATGCTACTTTATAAGTGCATTTCATGCCTAGATTGTCGAGACGATTAATATTTTTGAGGCTTAAGTCATGCACGTGTTCCAAGTTCAATTTGTGCATTTCATCGGTAACATTTGTTAGCATTGATTGCAATGCAAGACATTTAGCTGCTGTTCTGGAATCTGTTTGGTTACCGTTGTTTGTGTATCGTTGCGTTTTTAAGCTGGAGCAGTAAGGTTCCATTGAGGATTCTGGTCTGCTTTTCACCTCACTCAATATTCACCACAACAAAGCAGCATCAGCAATGATGGTGCGGAGCTTCGATGAGGATGAGCTTGACATTGCACTGATTCAGGAGCCATGGATCCTTCATGGAAGGATCAAAGGCCTATCTGCACAGAAGACCACCTTGTTTTATCCACAAACAGAGGGGAAGTTGAGGACATACATTTCAATTAAACATGGGATACGTGCGATTCTAATGTCTAACGTGTGCTCAGCGGATCTCATAGTAGTGAGAATAGCATCAGCATACTTTCCATACCATTTTCCAGAGGGACCACCTCCAGGAGAGGTGGAAGCTCTAGTGAGATTCTGTGATGGAGAGGGTGTTGGTCTGATTTTAGACTACAATGCCAATGCGCACAGTTATGTGTGGGGCAGCAGCAATGAAAACTATAGAGGAGGTGTACTCGAATTTATAGAAAGATTTGGTCTACAAATTGCCAATAGGGGAACAGAACCGACCTTTTTCGACGCACGTCGTTGCGAGGTCATTGATATTACCCTGACGATTGTCAAAATGTTGGACAGGATTTTGGATTAGAGAGTTGTGGATAGACTAACCATGTCGGACCACAGGGCCATTCAGTTTGGGGTTACGTCCGACACATACATTTGCCAACAGGGATGAAAGATTGCAAGCTGAAAAGATAGTCACCAGAGATGGAGTGATAAACGCCATTAGGCGTTTCTCTCCATTCAAAACAGATGGTACAGACGGGATATTTCCAGCCCTACTTCAGTGGGGTGCAGAAGCTCTGGTAGACAGGCTTCTAGGGAATATTCACTACTTGCCTGGCTACTGTATATATCCCAACTCAATGGAGAAAGACTAAGGTTGTCTTTCTTCCAAACCCGGGAAAAAGGGTCTACTCAGAAGCTAAATCTTTCCGGCCGGTTAGCTTGACCTCCTTTCTGCTTAAATGTATGGAGGGAGTACTGGCGATCTACATGGAAAGGAGAATGCTTCTGACAAAACCACTGAGCAGGTGTCACGCATACAGAGCTGGAAAATCAACTGAAACGGCCCTGCACAAATGCGTTCGCGTAGAGGAGAGAGAACTGTTTTGTTGAGGGATATCTATGTCTACTTTTATGGATATAGACGGTGGCTTCAATAACATTGGTTTTGATAAGCTAAGGATGGCGTTTTGCTACCCGTGAAGTCAGCCCAACCATTATAAGGTGGGTGGACAGCATGCTGAAGAAAAGGGCAATAAACTTTCAAAATGGGAGTTACAGACTCAGAGGTAGAGTAGTCAAAGTGTGTCCACAGGGGGGAGTATTATCGCCCATCCTTTGGAACATCACGGTCGATTCCCTACTTCAGCTTCTGGACTCAAAGGGCATACACACCGTCGGGTATGCAGATGACATAGCGGTAACGGTGAGCGGTAAGTTCCTGGACACTATTTATGATACCATGAGAGGTGCACTCAAAATGGTTGAAGGATGGTGCACGGAACAAGGTCTTTCTGTAAATGCTAGTAAGTTGGAAACAGTACTCTTTACTAAAAGGATAGGACTGGGCTAACAATAGATCCCCTTAGGCTTTTTGGATCGAACATCAACGTCTCCAAGGAAGTAAAGTATTTAGGTGTCATCCTGGATAACAAGCTGACTTCGAATAGTCACGTCGATGGCAAGATCCAGAAGGGCAAGCGGGTATTGCATCAGTGTAAGAGAGTGTGAGGTCTCATGTGGGTAATTGCTCCCAGAGCAGCTCACTGAATCTACACAACGATGGTAAGGCCCTTAATAGCGTATGCTGCTGTAGTCTGGTGGCCTAAGGTCACCCAAAAGACAGCGAAAAGCAAGTTAGATAGGGTTCAAAGAATAGCTTGTATTGGAATTGCCGGAGCTATACGGACGACTCCGGTAGAAGCATTTGAAGTCCTTCTGGGGCTGATGCCGTTGGACTTGCATATTATGGAGCCGGCGGCATTAACAGCATTACGTCTGAAGACAACCAATAATTGGTATGGATTCGGCACGGAGATATGGCACAGGAGCATCCTTTCACTGATATATAGCAGTGTAAAGGAGGCACAAATGCCAATGGAAGGAATGGGTAAGCTGAAGATGACTGGAAAGTCACATAGAACACTCATTGATTACGACCTTACACATGATGTATGTGAGGAAAATGACATCAGTATTTTCACAGATGATTCATTAATGGATGGCTGGGCGGGAGCTGGAATTTTCTCTAAAGCATTGGGACTGGCATGCACTCTGTATCTGGGAAGATACGTATCGGTCTATCAAGCAGAAATGCTTTGTTTAATCCATGCGCTAGATCATCTACTGGATGGAAAGGTGCAAGGTAAGAAAATCTTGCTACCACTCGATAACCAGCCGCTGATCAAGCGACTGCAACAACATACGATATCTTCTAAGTTGGTGTTCGAATGTGTTCAGAAGCTTAACGGATGTGCTCACACTTGCGATTACACTTATGTGGGTGAACACATTGGTATAGAGCAAAATGAAGCTGCACACGCCTTGGCTAGACAAGGATTTTAAGCTGAATTTTATGGACCGGAACCAGTAGTTGCTCTTAGCAGCGGGACGGTGAAGGCAAACGTCGAAGATTGGATAAGGAAACTCCATCTCCCGAGATGGGAGAGTTTGTCCACTTGTAGAGAGGCAAAGGCCTTGTTGAGGCTACCAAGGGGCAACGAATCGGGGAGGGTTCTCAGTCTAGGGCGGTTAACTTTAAGCTGATTGACTGCATTAATAATTTAGCATGACAACTTCAGGTACCACTTCAGCAAGATAGGTCTTGTTGAAGGGGAGGATGCTGATATTTGCAGATTATGCATGAAAGAGACAGAGAGAGCGGCGCATATAGTGTTACAGTGTTTTGCATTGGCAAGCAGTACGATGTCCACTTCTACTGTTCAGTTAGTTTTTGGCTACTTCTCCCAATTCTAGGTGAGATAAAAAAAGTATTTTATACTTCCTAGTAAAGAGAACAAGTCTTAGCAGGATTGATGGCCATACCAGACTTTGAAGCCCATTTGGATAGGATTAATAAGGGATAGTTCATCACGTTAGTGAGTGTATTTAAATATTTTCCCGATGCCACAAGTGCCACGTCATCTGAGCAAGCCACCGCTGTGCAGCCAGTGGTCTGTAATAATATGAGATCATCACTGATGGTTAAGTTCGACAGGACTGTCTTAAAGGATTTGCCATTATTATATGCATGTTGGTATGAATAATGTTCTTAGACTCTATTATGTACACATTAATTAGACTTTCAAGGTTTAATAAAATAATTAGTTTATTGAATTAATAAAATAATAGTATAAAAAAACTAAAAAACACGCTTAAGTGGAAGATAGAAGTAAAATGTTGAAAAATAATGTTTAATATAAGTGTTTAAGAATTAAGCTCTTAAACATTTATATATATATATATATATATATATATATATATATATATATATATATATATATATATATATATATATATATATATATATATATATATATATATATATATATATATATATATATATATATATATATATGTACACATATGTATGTACCTACTTTGCATGTTGTACTTATATTCATTTGATTATTGTATATTTAATTGTAATCTTGACAGCATATGACCGCTAGTAAACTCCACATACATTTCATAAACATAAAATCCAGCGTCATCATTATATGACCGCTGATGAACAAAAACAACAGCGTCGCTGTTATTACGTATAGTGGACAATATGCATTGCCTAAATATGCTGTCAAGGCGAATTATGTAAAATGTTTTATTAGTGCATATTTTGCGTTTAAGTGTAATTTTTTATTTATTTGACTGTAATTTAATTCTATACCTTTATATGCTAATTTCCAATAAATAGGAAAATCAACTACAGGTCGATGTCAATCGAACTACAACCATAGTGCCTTTCATTAAGTTGTTCCTACACGCAATACAGTTTTAAGTGCCTGTGTTCCAAAAAGCCATTTTTCTACGAAAAGTTCCGAAGTCTAGAGCACTCCGAACGATAAGATTGTGTCTACATCGATAGACGTACCAATAAGTGTAAAATAATTAACAGAAAAAAATCGGTATCGTTTTCAAAAAGCGTGGGGTGCTTTGTACCATATTCTTCTACTAAATCTACTTTGAAAAATAGATATTAAAGGTTTTTCAATCTAATCGTTTTTTTAACTATTATTTATTAACAATTCATTTCGCACCCCACGCTTTTTGAAAATGATATCGATTTGTTTCTGTTAATTATTTTACACTTATATTAAACATTATTTTTATACTTCTTACTTCTATCTCTCATTAAATCGTGTTTTATAGTTTTTAAACTATTATTCACTTTCGACCTTTTAGTTCTATCTGCTATTATTTATAAATACTAAACTTTCAAACTTTGCACTTGCACTTTCAACTGACGTTTTGACAATATTGTTACCAACCCACTAAAAGTAGAAAGAAATTCACAGTATCCTCATTAGGAATACATATATATATATATATATATATATATATATATATATATATATATATATATATATATATATAATATATTTATATTTACATAAATATATTTAAAAATTAGGCATGTACTACCCTGCAAACGTTCAATGATCGTTTCTTGAACACATTCTAGCATATTTACTAATGCGAGTTATGTAATTAAAAATTACCGATAAGTAGCTTTAGCTTCTTGTTTATTCAAAGGTGGTCTTCAGACTGAGAATACAATATTTTCTTAACTCTATCAAGCTTTAAAATACATTTAAAAGAGATTAAAATATTTAATAGTACTGTTACTTATGTCTAATACGAGTATGTACATATGTTTTATATTATTTGGCTTAGCATAAAGAAAGTGAGAGCGAGAGTAATTAAATAGAGAGTTGTAGTGTTAATTGTTGTTACAAGTGTAGTTAAATAAATTAGAGAATCATAATGTTGTAGTTGTTACATATAGTATGTAACTTCCCCCTCGTTAAATTGACGAATACCGAGAGAAAAAGTAAGAAACTAGAAATTAGAATTAAAGCTAAATTCGTGATAAAAATGTAAATTTATATACACTTGCACATATATACATATTTGCATATAAGCTTGAAATTCATGTCATTGGTTTACTTATAACTAAATTAATATCTTGAATATTAAATTTGTCTGCATATTTATTTTGTCTTTTAATATTTGTAATATGTACATTATCCAATTTACTTTTTACAAATTTCGGTTGTTCTTTGTGACGTACATTTTTATAATTTTTGATATAGCCTTCTTTTCTGAATTCGTTATAGTTTTCTCTATGCAAGTTCCTTCTATTTATATATCTTTTCTTTTCGTTTATTATATTTATGTGTATATTTGACTTATTACAATTTCCTGATTCTACGTTAATTGGTTTTTCTTTTGTAATGGAATGGTATGAGTTATTATAATATTCAATAGATTTACTTAATTTTTCTTTAATAGTTAGTGAGTTATTTTCAATATTCAAAGTTCTAATTTTTTCAGTTAATGTGTTATGCAACCTCTCAATATTAGAGTTACCCGTATGATTGTTTGGCTTTGTTAAATGTAAAGTTATATTTTCTTTATGAAGGTAGTCTCTAATATTTACACTTCTGAACTCATTATCTGTTATCAGTACTTTAAAGTATCCTTTTTGTGATTTGTATTGTCTTAATTTTTCAATTATTGTTTGGTTAGTTCTGTCTTCAAGGTAGTAAGCAGTAGCAAATTTAGAAAATCGATCTATGAAAATTAAAAAATTTGATTTTGTGTTAGTATATATGTCCATATGAATAATCTGGTTGATATCTTTCGGTGTTTCAGTTAAAATAAATTTGGGTTTTATCGGATTACGATCGTATTTTACTCTATTACAAACGTCGCAATTATTAATATATTTTTGAATTAAAGTCTTTAAATTTGGGTAATATATATATTTTTTCAGTCCTTGATAATTTTCGTTAATGCCAGTGTGTCCTGTCTCGTTTCTGTGGTACATGTCAATTTGTTTAAATGTTTCATCTTCTGAATTCATATCTTTTGCCATGTAAGAGCACCTAAAAAACTTTATATTTGGTTCATGTTCATATAATTTTATTATTTTTTCTTGTAAAACATTATATTTACTATCATCAAGATCTGTGTAAATTCCTATTTTTCCATTTGTTATATGTTGTCGCAATTTTTGTTCTAAATCACTATTAAGATCTTCTGCCAGTGTGCCACACTAAATTAATATATATTTTTTTCTTGTCATTATTTATTTCAAAATCTTTTATTTTTGTATTTGTTAATATAATTTGTATCGGAAATCTGTTAACTACTGTATCTAGAATGCCAATATGATTATTTAAGTCTTCTTGTTGAGAATGGATTGTCATTGCATCGTCATTTACGTTATTATACAGAGAATTTAAGCTATTAAAACTACCTAAATTTATTTCGTGGGTATCAGAATTTATTCTGCTTAAGAAGTCTGCTACGTGATTATCTCTCCCTCTGACGTAGTCTATATTCATATTATAATCGCTTAGTTTAATTAACCACCGGTAAAGCCTTGGACTTGCGTCTTTGCCTTGCGTTTTCGTATACAACCACTTGAGTGGCTGGTGATCAGAGGAAACGGTAAACTTAACTCCGTACAAGTATGGTCGAAAATAGCCAACAGCCCAAACGATGGCTAAGAGCTCTTTTTCCGTGACGGAATAATTGCGCTCATGATCGCTCAAAGTTCGGCTGGCAAAACATATAGGGTGCTTGTCTTGTTGCAGCACTGCTCCTATTGCAAAAGAACTTGCGTCAGTGGTCAACTCGAAACGTTTATTAAAATCAGGATACTTAAGTACCGGGACTTCCGTAATGATTCGTTTCAGCTTTTCGAATGAATTTATAAAATTTGAATCGTTTACATTAATTTTAGCGTCTTTCTTAAGAAATTTTACCATTGGATATGCTACATTCGCAAAATCTCTAATGAATTTTCTATAATAACCACACATACTCAAAAATGATTTAATTTGTTTGATGGTTTTTGGAATCTTTAGACCCAATATATGTTTAATTTTTGCGGGGTTTGGCTTTACGCCTTTGGTTGTCAACACATGACCTAAATAAAGAGTTTCCTTAGAGAAAAATTTGCATTTATTTATTTGTATTTTTAATTCTGCTTCTCTTAATTTTGACATAACTTTTTTAATACTTTCAATATGTTCGCTCAAACTTGTGGAAAATATGAGTATATCATCTAAATATACTACGCATATTTTATTGATAAAGTCTTTTAGTATTCGATTAATTAGTCTTTGGAACGTTGCTGGAGCGTTTTTCAAGCCAAAAGGCATCCGAACGTATTCATAATGTCCGTAGGGTGTGGAAAAGGCAGTTTTCAATCGGTCTTCTTCTTTAACAAGAATTTGGTGAAACCCTTTTGCCAAGTCCAATGTCGAAAAGTATTGTGCACGTCCAAGTTTGTCCAGTAAACTGTCAATATTTGGAATCGGGAATTTATCGTCCGTTGTGATCTCGTTTAACTTCCGATAATCCACAACAATTCTCCACTTTTTTTCTCCATTAATGTCTGTCTTTTTAGGTACAATCCAGAGGGGACTATTATAAGGGGAATTACTGTCTTTTATAATACCTTGCTTTAGCATGTCTTTTATTTGTTTATTTTCTTCTTTTTCATGTATTTGTGGATACCTATATATTTTTGAATAAATTGGTCTATCAGTAACTGTTTTTATTTCGTGCTGTATTATGTTTGTATTAGTTAACTTTTGGCCCTCAGTGTAAATTAAATCTTGATATTTATGTAATATACTTTTTAACGCATTTTCTTCCTCACAATTTAAATTTTCATATAAATGTCTTGTAATTGTTTCATTTAAATTAATACTATCTAATTGGTGAATTTCATCTATTTTATAGGGATATTGTTTTTTAAAATCAATTTCACAGTTATTTATAGTAACTTTCTCTTTATCCATGTTTATAATGGCTTTAAGCGGTTTTAATATATTTTGTCCAATAATTGCGTCAAAATTTTTCCCTTCAAAATTAGTTAACTTCCATGACATTGTTGCATCTTTATGAAATTCTTTTGGTAATTCAGTAATTATTTCGAAATATATTTTAGTTTCGCTATTAAGAGATTTAAATCTCAAAGGAATTTTTAGTGGAATTCTTTTATAAAAAGGTAAAATATTTTCATTAAGAAGTGAAGTAGATGATCCAGTATCTATTAAGCATACAATTTTGTCATCTTTTATATTTAATTCAACTATTGGAAGTGTTCCCTTGAGGCCCTCATATGAAAATTTGACACCTCGTTTCTTTGAGCTTCATCGACTTGTACATAATCTGTATCCATTGGCTCCACTACATTTCTTCTAAAATTTGTGCTATTATATCGCTGATATGCATTAGAATTTTGTGATCTAAATTGGTTTGAATGCGGTGCATATTTATTGCGCCAAGAATTGTTATTTTGCCTAAAATTATTATATTGTTGGAAATTTTGATTATTTGTATTTAATTGTTGTTGTTGTCTATTAAAATGTTGTTGATATCTTTTATTGTGATTTGCATGTGACTGTTCATTTTGTTGCACACCATTACCAAATCTACTATTAATGCGAATCAGGCCTTCACTTTCTAATAAGCGGTAAGCTTCTCTTAAACTATCTACTTCTCTGTTAATTATAACAGAAGCTAAATTGGCATCAATATTATTCAAAAACGTACGTAAAATTATTTTTTCTGTATATAAGGGGCTAAATTCTAAGGGTTTGGTAACATCGTATTCAAATTTTTCATTTAATTTGGATAGTATATCTAACAAAAGTGTATAATAATTAGTAATATTAATATTACGAGCTGCAAATGCCTCCTGATAAAGTTGGTGATACGATTCCTTAATGCCGAAGTTTTGAATAAGGATCGCCTTAATTGCTTTCCAATCTGCATCTGCTGGCAATGTTCTAAACGTATGTAGTGCTTTACCTTGTATTTTGTTTAGTATTATCCTCCGAAAAACGTATTCACACGCCACTGAGTTTGTGTACAGCAGCGACAGTACAGCGTCAACTTCTCTCAAAAACGATGAGAGGGCGTATGTTCCATCACCACTGAACTCACGTATTCTGTGTGCGTCCTTCATTACGTCGTTCATTGTAAGTTGGAATGGCGGGAGAGAGCTCTCACTATTTGTATTTGCTTGTGCCATTGTTGGTGGAGTTGGGAGAAATGCAACGGAATGCAACGGTTTTTTTTTCTTTTGTTGTTTTATGTCACTGAATTTGTTTTCGCGAATAGTGGAAATTTCCTAAGACCACGTTGAAATGTTCATAACATTAATAATTTTTAGGTTACTAAAATTCTGCATGTACATGTACTTATTTTGAATGTACGTATTTTTAAGTTGATATTACTTTTTTCTCCACTACACTTTATATAGTTTCTTTTTTTTTTAATTTATTGTAATTTTTATAATTTATTGTTAAAAGTTTGCATATATATATACTTTCAATTTTATAGATAGTTTCACAAAAGTTGGTTAGTTTTTCCTTATTTTGCACTTATGTATATATTTTACGATTTATTTTAATGAAAGTTCTTCATTTTTTTTTTGAAAATTTTGCTTATATTCGGTTCTTTTTCTTTCGACTGCGCCAGTTATGTAATTAAAAATTACCGATAAGTAGCTTTAGCTTCTTGTTTATTCAAAGGTGGTCTTCAGACTGAGAATACAATATTTTCTTAACTCTATCAAGCTTTAATATACATTTAAAAGAGATTAAAATATTTAATAGTACTGTTACTTATGTCTAATACGAGTATGTACATATGTTTTATATTATTTGGCTTAGCATAAAGAAAGTGAGAGCGAGAGTAATTAAATAGAGAGTTGTAGTGTTAATTGTTGTTACAAGTGTAGTTAAATAAATTAGAGAATCATAATGTTGTAGTTGTTACATATAGTATGTAACTTGCGTGAATTTGCTAGAAAATATTTGCAAAAAGATATAACATCATAAAATATTTGTACTTTCACTATATGCTTTATTCACTCGCACATACGTGTGCTTAGTAATGTTGGAATGTTTCATTTGACCGAAAATGGAGTAAAACATCGAAACGAATAAAATGGTAGAACCCAATCGATAAAATCAAATAATATGCAATGATTTTTTGTGATTCGGTCTCGTCACATTCAGAAAATGTAATTCCAGCTGTTGTAGCAATTACTTGCATCTCACTGGCAGCAGATATGTACCAAAATTAACTGGAATTTTTAGTGAAAACGAAAGTCGACACTAGCGTATAAAAAAACGAACCAACAAGAAAACAAATAATTATAAAATTACTATAGGTAAGTTAAGTGATATTATTTAAATAAAAACTGAAAAGGAAAACATTAAATATGTGCAAACTAAAAAAGAGTGTGAAAGAAATGGAATGAAATATGAAAGCTCACCCGAATTTGCACAAGCTGATGAAAAAAATGGTTAAGCTGCAGCGGCCGCGTTCTAGCTCCGGAAATTCTTCATCATTTTCCGACTCTATTGCAACATCTGACCGGTATTCCGAGTCGGAAAATGAAATAGAATTTGTTTCAAGTGGAGAAAAGTGTAAACATTTAAAATTATGGGCAATTAAAAATAATGTGTCGCAAGCAGGAAACCGCAGCAGCTTCGCAGGAATACCGGACTCAGACATTGTTGTGTAGAGGTAATCCCTTACCGGGCTGTCGAAAGCGGCTTTATAATAAAAAAAAGATGGTGTGTGGCGATCTGTTTTTCTTAGATCTTCTCCAGGATTTGGCGCTGTCGGAAAATCTGGTCGATGGTAGATTTACCCGGTCTGAAACCACACTATTGAGGTCCAATCAAGTTGCTAAGCATAGGCCTCAATCTTTCACATGCTCAATAGAACCTTGTATGCGGTGCTAAGAAAACTTATGCCACGGCAGTTGGCGCAAATTGTGGGGTCACCTTTCTTACTTACGGGACAGAGAACACTGAGCCTCCAATCATCGGGCATGCTTTAATACGACTATATTCTGCTTATGACCTGGTGCGTGCTGGGGATCAGCACATCGCCTCCGGTTTTAAACAACTCGGCAAGCAGGCCATCTGTTTTGTTGTGTTTCAGCCTAAAAATGGTCTCTCCGACCTCGTCATAGTCGGGTGGTGGAACATCTATACCATCATTCGTGATTGGGGAGTTCGGGAGATCTGCTCCACTGGCTGATTCTTCGAGACGTCGCCATGTAGTAACGTGGAGAATTGTTCCCTCTTTAAACTCAGTACACTGTGGACATCTCTAACCAAATTTCTATTTTTGTCAGGACAGAAAGAGGATACGGGATTCAAACCGCCAAGAGCTTCCAGAGCTTGATTATCTCAAAGAATTTTCGAATCTCATTTCTGTCCCTATTCATCTCTATCTCCTTACACTCGCGTCTTTCTAGCTCTTTCCTCTTAAGCCTGAAAGGACTTCTCTTCGCACTCCTTTTTTGTCTCTACCGCTCTTTAACAACTCTCGTGGCACCTGCAGACAGGGTTTTTCTCTATACTGCGTCTTTCTCTGGGGTAGCGTCGCGATACTCCTTTTCATACCACTCATTCCTCAGATGCCGGTAGAAACCGATTACCTCCGCAGCAGCAGTAGTCATGGAGTGGGATATCTGTGTCCACTATGTACATGTATCATCAAGAGGGGAGTGTTCTGCATAAGCAGATCCGATAATCGAGTGGTAAAAGCATTTGCTGTCTCTGGTGATTGCTGCTTATTGACGCCAACCTTTCTCTGTGTGGGACTTCGTTTGTACTTTCCGACACATGAACATGTTCACACCTTAGCTGCAACCAGGTAATATCCGATATCCGAGTCGATGTTGGAACCACGGACCGATGTTACGTCCATCATACTGGAGCATACATTCCGTCAATTTCGTCAAATATCAATTTGTCTTTTCGTCCGCTGAACTGGAGACAGCCACGGATGTCGAGATGCTGAAATCCGGTACTACTAATTACCATGTTTCGTGTTGCGGCGAAGTCGATCAGCCTCATTCCGTTTTCGGAGGTGTTCTGGTGGAGGCTGAATTTTCCGGCAGTTGGACCAAAGGTACCTTTCTTGCCCACCATGGCATTGAAGTCGCCGGGGACAATTTTGATATCGTGGCTGGGGCAGCGGTCATAAACTTTCATCATAAATTTCTCTTTGGTCGCTTCGTCCTTCCCATCTGTCGGAACTTGGGCACATATTACGCTGATGTTAAAAAACTTTGTCCTAATGCATATTGTTGCCAGCACCTCATTCATACGTGTGAACTGCGAGACAAGATCTTTCAATCTCTTAAAAAAAAAAAAATAAATATGTGGCACTTAAAGCCCCAAAGGACTCATTGGCCGAGCTTCTCTTCCATTACTGTTGTGCGTCTTAAATTTGGACAGTATTAGAAGGGACCTACTTATTTTAGCCGGTTCCGAACGGCAGAACACTTGTGACATCACTTTTTCTGAGCTTTGTCACAGAGTTCTTTTTAGAAGCTTTTTCATGGCAAGTTGTTACTGTCGGAAGAATTGCCAATTGCTTGCCGACAGGTGGGTACCATTCGAAAGAAAAATCTTTTCGATATTAAATTTGTTATGCATCAGCCGGGAATTGAACCCACGACCTACAGATCAGAAGGCGAACACACTAACCACTGAGCTACGGCACCTATATGCAATCTCTTACTGATAACAAATCTACGCCTGAGTTTGTGCCTCTCCGCATGGCAACTGTAAAATGTACATTATTAAAATATATCAACCATTCCGGACATTCCAGGTGCGTATCCGTAGATCGTGGTCCTTATTTCGTTTGCGGGGTCGTCCACAAAAGGGGTAGTCGTTATCCCAGGCACTGTTAGAATTTTCATTGGGTGAGAGGTTTTATGTAGTGGATCCCAAGCCCAACGTACAACCTCTAATCCAGGAGGTTTTCGCCACCCACTTTAGCTGCCGTAGCTTAGTGGTTAGTGTGTTGGCCTTCTGATCTGTAAGTTGTGGTTCTATCCCCGGCTGAAGCATAACAAATTTCATATCGAAAAGATTTTTCTCTCGAACGGTATCAGTAACAATTTGCCATAAAAAGCTTCTAAAAGAACTCTGTGACAACGCTCAGAAAAAGTGATGCTGCATGAGTTCTGCCGTTCGGTACCGGGTAAAATAAGAAGGTCCCTCTAATACTGTCCAAAATTTAATAAGCACAACAATAATGGAGGAGAAACTCGGCCAAAGAGCCCTTTGGGGCTTTAGGTGTCACATATTTATTAATTTATTTTAAAATAAAGTAAATAATATTATACAAGTAAAAACAATAATATAACTTATTAATAACGTAATAAACCTAATAATAGATATCTAATTTTTCATAAAATAGAATTAATAATATAATGTTTTACAATATGTAAAAACTTATTCTCAAGAAAGATTGGTAGATGACAATTTAATAAATATTAATTACCAAAATAAAAAAGAAACAAGTTTTTATTTCAAAATAAATTGTTATTAGTTTATGATAAGCAAATAACACTGAAATTTGACCAATTACGTTACTGTAAAATGTCAATAAAAAGGGTTGTCAAATGGCTTGGAGTTTTACTCTCATTTGACCAGACATCTTCTCGAAAAATGACCACCAACACACCAGTAAATCCCTTAAAAAACTGCTCGTCAATTGACTAGTAAAATACCGAGTATTTATGAAATGAATGAGCAGTGTTACTATATACATTTTGTTATGCCCATAAGCCATGAGTAAGAGCGGTATGTGTACCGTCACACAAATAGGTACGAAATGAAATAAAATGATTAAAAAAGTTCCCAACGCTCTTTAGGATTTTACTGAAAGAGTTACGAAACGTCTCCGTCACAGCTCCAAGTAAATTTACTAGTCATTTGATCAGTATATTTCTTGGAAGGCATACATATATGTATGTATGTGTACGTGCTTATATGAGTTCGTGAAGAATAAATCTGCATGGATAAGTGTATAACATTATCGAATCATAAATCGTAGACGGATTAGACCAACTAGTGCCTTTGGGCACGCGTGGTAGTTCTGACGGTGACGAAACTGTATATACAAAAGTATCTTTGGCTGGGAGTAAAATCAGATGTTTCTGGGTGTATTGAAGGTTTGACAACTCCAAGCGACCTCCAACCTTGAGTAGCGTTTAACCATCAGTCACCTGCAAGAAAGCATTTAAAAATTTTAAATGGCTGCTGACCTCTCTTCCCTTCCTAAGTGCTTGGATATCATCGGAGAAATGTTTGGTCTGCAAGTTCCAAATGATACAATGCATAGCACGTAGTAATTCTTGTGGCGATGGAGAAGATGTGTCGAAAGAACACAATTTTCTGCTTATGCTGGTAAAGCGAAGCATCCAGGCTACGATTAGCAAACAACGGCTGTGCGAGCTGATATTGTAGATAGCTTCGAGTAGATGGTTGGTAACATTAGTAACAGCAAAGGCCGATTTGCGTTTTTCCGAATCCACAATATTCTGATTGATATCACCTCGCTTGTGGGTTGGCCACTCGTTTTTTTGTTGTAGCAAATATGCAGGACCGTCGAGCCATGTGGAGCGCTTCAGCTCACCCACCGAACATCGGCGAACATAGATCGGCGGGGTTACAGCACGTTGAAACATATTTCCAATGACAATTGGAAGTTACCGTCGAATGTGGACAGTGTGGCAGAATCTTGCTGAATCCAGTATAACACGATTTGTTAGTCGCTTCACAAAAACGTGGAATACTTGCTGTCAGTAAATTTCACCTTAATTTTGTTAAAAAGCTGTGCTAGCAAATGGGCACCACACAATTCTGACTTTGGAAGCGAAAGTTTTCAAGTTGGTGCAACCCTTGATTTCGATTTAATTAGGTTCACCTTGATCTGGCCATCAGCACTAACCGTACATGCGTAAATGCAACACCAATAGGCTCTGATGGATGCATCGCAGAAACCGTGCAACTGAAAGCTTCCAGCATTTGGTTGTAGGCACAAACGAGGTATCTTGAGCAACCCCAACGACGAAAGCGATGACAGAAATAAAGTCCATGCAGTGTGGATATTATGCGGAACTGACTCATCCCACTGTAATCTTAGTAGCCACAGTTCTTGCAGAATAATTTTTGCTACTATGATGATAGGTGACACCAACCCCAATGGATCGAACAGCGAAGAAGCTACTGATAGTATAGAACGTTTAAAGACAACGTTAGATGTCTGCTTCGGCACAAGTGAAAACATAAAATCGTCTTCTTTTGATCCCATCTCAAGCCCAGAGTGCTGGTTATAGTGTTGTCGTCCAGATTTAGCTCTTTGATGGTGCAATCATCGACAAACTCGCTGTGGGTTGAATGCCATTTCGCAAGTTCAAATCTGCAACGAAGTTCTTCGGTAACTTCTGCTTTGATTTGACGAAGACTATCAATATTATTTGCTCCACAGATGAAGTCATCTACATAGAAAAACGATTTTATAACCTCGGCACCGATTTTAAACTTGTCCAAGTATTGATCATCAAATGTCATTCATCAAATTTGTACAGGCAAATTTGAACCAAGTTTTACTTGCCCAACGGATAATATCTCGAAGAATGCTTCAGTGCCAAGTAGTAAATCAATGCGGCGCGACTTATTGAATGGTGTATTCCTGGATAGCTGCCTGTTGCATCCTTAACCTGTACTAACGCCGTAGCTAGTATAATTCGGTTCAAACAAATGTTCGTGTGTGTGTGGACAACTGCATTTGAACTTTGCTGTACCATAGCTATAGGGAGCTGTAGCGGTTCCGTAAGTGACCGTATTGAATTCAAATGTGCAGAGTGGGTCATTGGGTGTATTTCTCCAGAGTATATACTGAAACTTACGATCTTGGTGATCAACAAGAACCTGCCTGAACATTTTAACAATGTCGGCAGTTATTGAGTTGCGATATAACCGGTTGTATGGTTGGCCCAACCATCAACAAGTCGTTTAGTGACTTCTGTGACGTAGTCTGGCAGGAGGCATCGTAGACAACTCGTAACTTCGTTGACGTACTGTTCGGTTTAAATACACAGTGGTGGGGTATATAAAAGTGTGGTAGATTCAATTTCGGCGTACTCACCAAGCTCATATGGCCCAAACGTTCGAACTCTAACATGAATTCTGTGTATTGTTGCTTAACATCTGGTGTGCAGCTCAAACGACCTTCAAGAGCTTCAAAACGTCTGCGGGCGGTTTCATATGAGCAAACTAGGATTATCTTTGAATGGAAGACGAAATACGATTCCACCATCAATTTCTCGGCGAACAGTCTTGTCGAACATGTCCTCACATTTGCGCTGCTTTGGAGTGAAGGTATCAGTTGGTTTGCTAACATCTTCAATACGCTACAGGCGTACGATGTTCTGGTTTATGGAATCGTCCAGGGATAACGCATAGCTGTGCGGTGTTGTAGAACTAGTAGAACGCAACGAACGGAAACCACTCAACCTGGGAGGAGGGTCTTCTGCAGTACAGGCAAATTTGAACCAAGTTTTACTTGCCCAACGGATAATATCTCGAAGAATGCTTCAGTGCCAAGTAGTAAATCATTACGGCGCTACTTATTGAATGGTGTATTCCTGGATAGCTGCCTGTTGCATCCTTAACCTGTACTAACGCCGTAGCTAGTATAATTCGGTTCAAACAAGTGTCCGTGTGTGTGTGGACAGCTGCATTTGAACTTTGCTGTACCATAGCTATTGGTTGTGATACCACCTGTGGTATGGATGAAACTGATGAATCGCGATGTAACAGCGTGTGATGTGGACGAGATCACGTTCGACATCTGTGCGTTGATGGACACTTCGCAGCCTGATGACCTTTGCAGAGACAGTTAATACAAAGGCCCAACCGTTTTACAGCATCGTAACGTTGATTAAGCGTATTTCCGATAAGTTGAGGGCACCTAAATGTTCTGTGATGCTTGTTTATCAAGATCAAATGTTTTTATATGGTATAAACGGATGGAAAAGAGTCGCTGGAAGATGAAATAAAAGAAGGAAGGAAAATTTCAGTGCGGACGCCGGAAGCGATCCAGAAAGTTCGTAATTTTATTACAGAAGACCGCAATGCTTCAGTGAAAATGATGGAAGAGGCCTTAAACATCAACAGAGAAACTATCGGGCTCATTCTTCACGAGAATTTGGGCAAAACAAAGGTCTGCGAGAGATTTGTTCCACACACATTAATTGAGGACCAAAAATTAATGAGAGTCAGTCATTCCAGAGACATGGTTACAGCTGCAGAAAATGATCTTCCTTCCTTAAACTTACTGAAAACAATTGTTACGGGTGATGAAACATGGTGTTTTCAATACGATCCAGAAACCAAGCGTCAAAGTGCGGAATGGAAATAAAAAAACTCACCACAAGCCAAAAAAACACGAAAAGTTCCATCAAAAATCAAAACAATGCTCATTACATTCTTCGATAGCAAAGGAATTATCCACAAAGAATTTGTTCCAACTGGTCAAACAGATACTTCCGCATGTTACCTCGAAGTTTTGAAGCGTTTGATGTCCAGAATCCGTCGTGTTCGACCAGAATACCGCGATCCAAAAACTTGGTCTCTGTTACACGATGATGCACCGAGTCACACAGCACTCACTGTTCGTTAATTTTTGGCTCGGAATCAGGTCTGTGTGTTGAATCAACCGCCGTATTCACCTGATTTGGCTCCCTGCGACTTCTTTTTGTTCCCAAAACTGAAATTGAAGTTGAAAGGATGTTTTTTTGATGACATTCAGACAACGGACTTCGACGAGGGCACTGGAGGCAATTCCGAAAAATGAGCTGGAACACGCGTTTGAAACACTATTAAATCGATGTAACAAGTGTATTGAATCAGGAGGAGAATATTACGAATAAATATACCGAAAAATTCGCAGATATTGTGTTTTGATTGTGTTTTCTAGAAGCAGACTTAATACATAATTGTCGCACCTTGTATATTGCGGGTGTGACAATATTAAAATAAAAACACCAACCGTATTGTTCGTTATCCAAATTCAACTGACTTTAATATTCATAGGTATTAGCGTCATAGAGCTATGACGAATGTAGCATAAAGCATAAAATATAAAATTTATATATAAAGAGAGTGTACATATTTGTTATACATAAGAATAAAAGCATGATATTAACGGTAGGCTTACAATGTATATCCATAATTAGTTATTTCAAATATGAATATGACACAAAGGAAAATAGTGAAACACTTTCTTATTTATGTACGCTTGACCCAACAGAATAAAAAAAAACAAAGTTGCATAAACATGAAGTAGGCTTAGCTTAGCTTAGCACTTTCGCATTCGCATATATAGAAGAGAGAGAAGAAATGTATAGACATTTGTATTCTACAAATATACATATATATATATATATATATATATATATATATATATATATATATATATATATATATATATATATATATATATATATATATATATATATATATATATATATATATATATATATATATATATATATATATATATATATATATATATATATATATATATATATATATATACACTTAGCAGAAAAAGTGTACGTACAAGAAGTGAACAATTCTTCTCTGCACTAAATAACAATAAGGAAATAATTTTTCTCAAAAGAAATTATTTTTTATTTAAATGTTAGAGTATTATGTACACTTTAAGCTTAAACACATTAAATTATAATGTACAGAAAAATTATGAGAAATAAAAGAATTCAAAAGCACCTGTTAATTGGTCAGGAAAAGTCTACATACAAAGATAAGATTATATGATAAATTATTGTTTTTTGTGGGTTTTTGAAAAGATTAGTAGCTGGTTGGGTAGCCTTTTTGTTTTAGGACTTCTTGCAATCGGTTTGGCATAGACCTGACTAACTTGGAAGTGTCCTCCGTTGAAATTTTGTGCAACTCATCTAAAATCACATTTTTAAGCATTTGCTTGGAGGTGATGGTGTGCTGCCTTTTCCTGCGCTCAAGTAAATCCCACAAATGTTCAATAGGATTAAGGTCAGGTGATTGTGGAGGGGTCTTGCATTGATGCGGGACATTATGTAATATCTAAAGCTTCACATTATGGGCAGTATTCTTCGGGTCGTTATCCTGTTGAAAGTGCCAGCCAGAACCCAGGCCGAGATTTTCAGCACTCTGCTTCAAATTTTCTTTTAAAATATTTAAATAAACTCTCTGATCAATAATTGACTCAATGAACACCAAATTGCCGACTCCATTGGCAGCCATACATCCCCACACCATAATACCACCTCCGCCATGTTTAACCGTGCCCACAAGATTTTGCGCATGAAGGGCTGCGCATGTTTTCCGTCACACAAGCTGACGTCCTTTAATACCAAACAGGCAAAACTTGCTCTCATCTGAGAATAGCACCTTCTCCCAGAACTCTGGCGGCTTATCTATATATTGTTTGGCAAAAGAAATTCGTTTTTGTCGGTTTATGAGCGGTGGATGCCATAGCTCAGTGGTTAGTGTGTTCGCCTTCTGATCTGTAGGTCGTGGTTCAATCCCCGGCTGATGCATAACAAATTTAATATCGATAAGATTTTTCTTTCGAATGGCACCCACCTGTCGGCAGGCAATCGGCAATTCTTCCAACAGTAACAACTTGCCATGAAAAAGCTTCTTAAAGAACTCTGTGACAAAGCTCAGAAAAAGTGATGTCACAAATGTTCTGCCGTTCAGAACCGGCTAAAATAAGTAGGTCCCTTCTAATACTGTCCAAATTTAAGACACACAACAGTAATGGAAGAGAAGCTAGGCCAATGAGCCCTTTGGGGCTTTAAGTGCCACATATTTATTTATTTTTTATGAGAGAAATAAACGCTTTTCTTTAAAATTTTGCGCACGGTGTCGTTATGCATGGTTTTGTTAAACTGTTCCTTAACATTTTGAGCAATTTTCATTGCAGTCAGTCGAGGATTATCCTGAACAAGCCGCAAAACACATCTTTTTTCTCGTTGAGTTAGAATAGAAGGTCGTCCTGAACGCGGTTGCGACACGATAGTTCCAGTTTTTTTAAATTATTCATCACCATTTGAATTGTGGGGTGCGCTCTCCCAAGGGTTTTAGCAATTTCACGGAAAGTTTGACCTTCTTTCCATAATTTTATTATAATTTTCTGTTCTTCAACTCCAATTTCCTTTCTTTTTGAATTCGTCTTTATTAAACTTCTTGAAATAGATTATTCAAAGCACAAAATCGAACCACGATACGTATTAAATATAGAAATTGTGAAAAAAAACTTTTGATGGCCCGTTTTCGTTTCTGTACGTAGAATTTTTCTGACCAATTAACAGGTGCTTTTGAATTCTTTTATTTCTCATAATTTGTCTGTACATTATAATTTAATGTATTTGGGCTTAAAGTAAACATAATACTCTAACTTTTAAATAAAAAATAATTTCTTTTGAGAAAAATTGTTTCCTTATTGGTATCTAGTGCAGCGAAGAATTGTTTACTTCTTGTCTGTACACTGTATGGTTAGTGTGTTGGCCTTCTGATCTGTAGGTCGTGGTTCAATCCCGGTACCCACCTGTCGGAAAGCAATTGGCAATTCTTCCTACAGTAACAACTTGCCATGAAAAAGCTTCTAAAAGAACTCTGTGACAAAGCTCAGAAAAAGTGATGTCACAAGTGTTCTGCGGTTCGGAACCGGTTAAAATAAGTAGGTCCCTTCTAAGACTGTCCAAATTTAAGACACACAACAGTAATGGAAGAGAAGCTCGGCCAATGAGCCCTTCGGGACTTTTAGTGCCACACATATATATATATATATATATATATATATATATATATATATATATATATATATATATGTACATATATATATATATATATATATATATATATATATATATAAATATATATATATATATATATATATATATATATATATATATATATATATATATGTACTTATGTGGCCATAACAACCGAATATCGATTTAGGCCGAAAATAACATGCTTCGCCAGCCATCTCTGTTCTTCGCTAGCTGGCACCAGTTAGAAATTCCAACCGCCGTCAGGTTCTCTAGTACTTGGTCTTTCCACCGGAGATTTGGTCTTCCTCTTCTGCGTCGTCCTCCAGCGGGTTCCGAATATAACACCTTCTTAGCTGGACCGTGTTCTTCCATTCGCTCGACATGACCTAGCCAGCGCAGCCGCTGGATTTTGATGCGCTTTACTATGTCAATATCGGCATACAGCTCGTACAGCTCATGGTTGTACCTTATTCGGTACTCGCCACCAACGCAAATAGGTCCAAAGATCTTGCGTGGGACTTTTCTCTCGAAAACTCCAAGCATTCGCTCATCCGAGGTGGAAAATGTCCAGGCTTCAGCGCCATATGTTAGGACAGGCATGATGAGAGACTTGTAGAGTGTAGTTTTCGTTCATCGAGAGAGGGCTCGACTTCTCAATTGCTTACTCAGCCCAAAGTAACACCTGTTAGCAAGAGTTATCCTACGCATGATCTCCAAGCTGACGTCATTACTGCTGTTAATGCTGGTTCCAAGATAGACAAAGTCCCTTACTACTTCAAAAGCGTTGTTGTCAACAGTGACGTGCTGTCCAGGACGCCGGAACTCTTTGTTTGTTGACACTAGATACTTCGTCTTGCCCTCGTTCACCGTGAGACCCATCCGACGCGACTCTCTTTCCAACTCTGAGAATGCTGCACTGACAGCTCGGGTGTTCATGCCGATTATGTCAATATCGTCGGCTTTATAATCAACAAATAGGTGGTGTGTGTCGATCTGTTTTTCTTGGGTCTTCTCCAGGATTTGGCGCAGTGTGAAAATCTGGTCGATGGTGGATTTACCAGGTCTGAAGCCACACTGATACGGTCCAATCAGGTTGCTGAGCATAGGCTTCAACCTTTCACACAGTACGCTGGATAGAACCTTGTATGCGATGCTCAGGAGACGTATTCCAAGGTAGTTGGCGCAAATTGTGGGGTCTCCTTTCTTATGTACAGGACATAGAACACTGAGCCTCCAATCATCAGGCATGATTTCATCCGACCATATTCTGCTTATGAGCTGGTGCATGCAGGCGAGCAGCTCATCGCCTCCGGTCTTAAACAACTCGGCAGGCAGGCCATCAGCACCTGCAGCTTTGTTGTTCTTCAGCCTTAAAATGGCCGTTTCAACCTCGTCAAAGTCGGGTGGTGGAACATCAACACCATCATCTGTAATTGGGGTTATCGGGCAATCTCCTCCACTGGCGGAATTGTTCGTAGCATCGCCATTCAGTAACGTGGAGAAGTGTTCCCTCCATAGGCTCAGTACACTCAGGACATTTGTAACCAGATTCCCATTTCCATCACGACAAGAAGAGGCTCCGGGATTTAAACCGCCACTCAGGCGCTTGATCTTTTCAAAGAATTTTCGTGTCTCATTCTTGTCGGTACACATCTCTATCTCCTCACACTCGCGTCTTTCTTGTTCTCTTTTCTTGCGCCTGAAAATACGTCTCTCTGCACTCCTTTTATCTCTGTACTGCTCCTTAACAGCTCGCGTTGCGCCTGAACGCAGGGTTTTTCTGTAGGCGGCGTCTTTCTCTGCGGTAGCGTCGCGACACTCCTGATCATACCACTCATTCCTCAGAGGCCGGTAGTAACCGATTACCTCCTCGGTAGCAGTAGTCATGGAGTGGGATATATGTGTCCACCGTGCGCATGTATCATCAAGTGGGGGAGTGTTCTGCATAAGCAGATCCGATAGTCGAGTGGAAAATACATCTGATGTCTCTGGTGATCGCAGCTTACTGACGTCGAGCTTTCTCTGTGTGGGACTTCTCTTGTTACTTGCGACACATAAGCGTGTGCGCACCTTAGCTGCAACAAGGTAGTGATCCGAGTCGATGTTGGCACCACGGATCGATTTCACGTCCATCACACTGGAAGCATACCTTCCGTCAATCACCACATTATCAATTTGGTTTCTTGTACGTTGATCTGGAGACAGAAATGTCGCTTTGTGGATGTCGAGATGATGGAATCTGGTACCACCAATTACCATGTTTCGTGCTGCGACGAAGTCGATCAGCCTCATTCCGTTATCGGAGGTGTTCTGGTGGATGCTGAATTATATATATATATATATATATATATATATATATATATATATATATGTATATATATATATATATATATATATATATATATATATATATATATATATATATATATATATATATATATATATATATATATATATATATATATTGCTAAGAGCAACTACTGATTCCGGACCATAACATTCATCTTCAGATCTTTGTCTAGCCAAGTCGTCTTCATTCTGTTCTATACCAATGTATCCCTTCACCCACATAAGAGTAATCGCATTACTACGAGCACATCCGTTAAGTTTCAGAACACATTCGAGCGCCAACTTAGAAGTTAGAAGATACCGTAGGTTGTTGCAGCCGCCTGACCACCGCCTGGTTATCGAGTGCTAGCAAGATTTTCTTACCTGCACCGTTCCATCCAGTAGATGGTCTAGCGCATGCATTAGACCAAGCATTTCTGCTTGATAGACCGATACGTATCTTCCCAGATTCAGAGTGCATGCCAGTCCCAACTCTTTAGAGAAGATTCCAGCTCCCGCCCAGCCATCCATTAATGAACAGATGGCCTGCTTGCCGAGTTGTTTAAAACCGGAGGCGATGTGCTGATCCCCAGCACGCACCAGGTCATAAGCAGAATATGGTCGTATGAAAGCATGCCAGATGATTGGAGGCTCAGTGTTCTCTGTCCCGTAAGTAAGAAAGGTGATCCCACAATTTGCGCCAACTGCCGTGGCATAAGTCTTCTTAGCACCGCATACAAGGTTCTATCGAGCATGTGGAAGATTGAGGCCTATGCTTAGCAACTTGATTGGACCTCAATAGTGTGGTTTCAGACCGGGTAAATCTACCATCGACCAGATTTTCCGACAGCGCCAAATCCTGGAGAAGATCTAAGAAAAACAGATCGCCACACACCATCTTTTTTTTATTATAAAGCCGCTTTCGACAGCCCGGTAAGGGATTACCTCTACACAACAATGTCTGAGTCCGGTATTCCTGCGAAGCTGCTGCGGTTTCCTGCTTGCGACACATTATTTTTAATTGCCCATAATTTTAAATGTTTACACTTTTCTCCACTTGAAACAAATTCTATTTCATTTTCCGACTCGGAATGCCGGTCAGATGTTGCAATAGAGTCGGAAAATGATGAAGAATGTCCGGAGCTAGAACGCGGCCGCTGCAGCTTAACCTTTTTTTTCATCAGCTTGCGCAAATTCGGGTGAGCTTTCATATTTCATTCCATTTCTTTCACACTCTTTTTTAGTTTGCACATATTTCAGTTTTTATTTAAATAATATCACTTAACTTACCTATAGTAATTTTATAATTATTTGTTTTCTTGTTGGTTCGTTTTTTTATACGCTAGTGTCGACTTTCGTTTTCACTAAAAATTCCAGTTAATTTTGGTACATATCTGCTGCCAGTGAGATGCAAGTAATTGCTACAACAGCTGGAATTACATTTTCTGAATGTGACGAGACCGAATCACAAAAAATCATTGCATATTATTTGATTTTATCGATTGGGTTCTACCATTTTATTCGTTTCGATGTTTTACTCCATTTTCGGTCAAATAAAACATTCCAACATTACTAAGCACACGTATGTGCGAGTGAATAAAGCATATAGTGAAGTACAAATATTTTATGATGTTATATCTTTTTGCAAATATTTTCTACCAAATTCACGCATTAGTAAATATGCTAGAATGTGTTCAAGAAACGATCATTGAACGTTTGCAGGGTAGTACATGCCTAATTTTTAAATATATTTATGTAAATATAAATATATTTATATATATATATATATATATATATATATATATATATATATATATATATATATATATATATATATATATATATATATATATATATATATATATATATATATATATATATATATATATATATATATATATATATATATATATATATATATATATATATATATATATATATATATATATATATATATATATATATATATATATATATATATATATATATATATATATATATATATATATATATATGTATTCCTAATGAGGATACTGTGAATTTCTTTCTACTTTTAGTGGGTTGGTAACAATATTGTCAAAACGTCAGTTGAAAGTGCAAGTGCAAAGTTTGAAAGTTTAGTATTTATAAATAATAGCAGATAGAACTAAAAGGTCGAAAGTGAATAATAGTTTAAAAACTATAAAACACGATTTAATGAGAGATAGAAGTAAGAAGTATAAAAATAATGTTTAATATAAGTGTAAAATAATTAACAGAAACAAATCGATATCATTTTCAAAAAGCGTGGGGTGCGAAATGAATTGTTAATAAATAATAGTTAAAAAAACGATTAGATTGAAAAACCTTTAATATCTTTTTTTCAAAGTAGATTTAGTAGAAGAATATGGTACAAAGTGGTGCCGTAGCTCAGTGGTTAGTGTGTTCGCCTTCTGATCTGTAGGTCGTGGTTCAATCCCCGGCTGATGCATAACAAATTTAATATCGATAAGTTTTTCTTTCGAATGGTACCCACCTGTCGGCAAGCAATTGGCAATTCTTCCGACAGTAACAACTTGCCATGAAAAAGCTTCTAAAAGAAGTGTTCTGCCGTTCGGAACCGGCTAAAATAAGTAGGTCCCTTCTAATACTGCCAAAAAATTTAAGACGCACAACAGTAATGGAAGAGAAGCTCGGCCAATGAGCCCTTTGGGGCTTTAAGAGCCACATATATATATATATATATATATATATATATATATATATATATATATATATATATATGGTACAAAGCACCCCACGCTTTTTGAAAACGATACCGATTTTTTTCTGTTAATTATTTTACACTTATTGGTACGTCTATCGATGTAGACACAATCTTATCGTTCGGAGTGCTCTAGACTTCGGAACTTTTCGTAGAAAAATGGCTTTTTGGAACACAGGCACATAAAACTGCATTGCGTGTAGGAACAACTTAATAAAAGGCACTATGGTTGTAGTTCGATTGACATCGACCTGTAGTTGATTTTCCTATTTATTGGAAATTAGCATATAAAGGTATAGAATTAAATTACAGTCAAATAAATAAAAAATTACACTTAAACGCAAAATATGCACTAATAAAACTTTTTACATAATTCGCCTTGACAGCATATTTAGGCAATGCATATTATCCACTATACGTAATAACAGCGACGCTGTTGTTTTTGTTCATCAGCGGTCATATAATGATGACGCTGGATTTTATGTTTATGCAATGTATGTGGAGTTTACTAGCGGTCATATGCTGTCAAGATTACAATTAAATATACAATAATCAAATGAATATAAGTACAACATGCAAAGTAGGTACATAAATATGTGTACATATATATATATATATATATATATATATATATATATATATATATATATATATATATATATATATATATATATATATATATATTAAGAGCTTAATTCTTAAACACTTATATTAAACATTATTTTTCAACATTTTACTTCTATCTTCCATTTAAGCGTGTTTTTTAGTTTTTTTATACTATTATTTTATTAATTCAATAAATTAATTATTTTATTAAACCTTGAAAGTCTAATTAATGTGTACATAATAGAGTCTAAGGACATCTATTCATACCAACATGCATATAATAATGGCAAATCCGTTAAGACAGCCTTGTCGAACTTAACCATCAGTGATGATCTCATATTATTACAGACCACGGGCTGCACAGCGGTGGCTTATTCAGATGACGTGGCACTTGTGGCATCGGGAAAATATTTAAATACACTCACTAACGTGATGAACTATCCCTTATTAATCCTATCCAAATGGGCTTCAAAGTCTGTTATGGCCATCAATCCTGCTCAGACTTGTTCTCTTTACTAGGAAGTATAAAATACTTTTTTTATCTCACCTAGAATTGGGAGAAGTAGCCTAAAATAACTGAACAGTAGAAGTACTTGGGCATAATTTTAGATAGAAAATTTAGGTGGAAACCAAACACGGAATAAAGGGTGCGTAAAGTAACAGCAGCACCATATTCATGTATGTATATACTTTAGGTATTAGCCGAATCAGAACACTATTATCTGGGTCCCTTCTCGTCCCTCAAATTGTGTATTATGTATTTGTTTAGTTGCAGAATTCTTCTACTTCTCTCTCCATAACAACTTCACAAATTATTTCAGGTATATTTTTGTGAGGTGGGTTCCACATTTCGAGTTCGTCAATAAATTGTCGACCCAATGTGGACATCGTACTGCTTGCCAGGAACTTACCGCTCACCGTTACCGCTATGTCATCTGCATACCCGACGGTGTGTATGCCCTTTGAGTCCAGAAGCTGAAGTAGGGAATCGACCGTGATGTTCCAAAGGATTGGCGATAATACTCCCCCCTGTGGACACACTTTGACTACTCTACCTCTGAGTTTGTAACTCCCATTTTGAAAGTTTATTGCCCTTTTCTTCAGCATGCTGTCCACCCACCTTATAATGGTTGGGCTGACTTCACGGGTAGCAAAACGCCATCCTTAGCTTATCAAAACCAATGTTATTGAAGCCACCGTCTATATCCATAAAAGTAGACATAGATATCCCTCAACAAAACAGTTCTCTCTCCTCTACGCGAACGCATTTGTGCAGGGCCGTTTCAGTTGATTTTCCAGCTCTGTATGCGTGACACCTGCTCAGTGGTTTTGTCAGAAGCGTTCTCCTTTCCATGTAGTTCGCCAGTACTCCCTCCATACATTTAAGCAGAAAGGTGGTCAAGCTAACCGGCCGGAAAGATTTAGCTTCTGAGTAGACCCTTTTTCCCGGGTTTGGAAGAAAGACAACCTTAGTCTTTCTCCATTGAGTTGGGATATATCCAGTAGCCAAGCAAGTAGTGAATATTCCCTAGAAGCCTGTCTACCAGAGCTTCTGCACCCCACTGAAGTAGGGCTGGAAATATCCCGTCTGTACCATCTGTTTTGAATGGAGAGAAACGCCTAATGGCGTTTATCACTCCATCTCTGGTGACTATCTTTTCAGCTTGCAATCTTTCATCCCTGTTGGCAAATGTATGTGTCGGACGTAACCCCAAACTGAATGGCCCTGTGGTCCGACATGGTTAGTCTATCCACAACTCTCTAATCCAAAATCCTGTCCAACATTTTGACAATCGTCAGGGTAATATCAATGACCTCGTAATGACGTGCGTCGAAAAAGGTCGGTTCTGTTCCCCTATTGGTAATTTGTAGACCAAATCTTTCTATAAATTCGAGTACACCTCCTCTATAGTTTTCATTGCTGCTGCCCCACACATAACTGTGCGCATTGTCATTGTAGTCTAAAATCAGACCAACACCCTTTCCATCACAGTATATCACTAGAGCTACCACCTCTCTTGGAGCTGGTCCCTCTGGAAAATGGTATGGAAAGTATGCTGATGCTATTCTCACTACTATGAGATCCGCTGAGCACACGTTAAACATTAGAATCGCACGTATCCCATGTTTAATTGAAATGTATGTCCTCAACTTCCCCTCTGTTTGTGGATAAAACAAGGTGGTCTTCTGTGCAGATAGGCCTTTGATCCTTCCATGAAGGATCCATGGCTCCTGAAGAATGCGTTTGGGTTTTTCAGGGATATCGATGACGGTTGGAGGTAATTGAGGCCAGCTGCCGGTTGGCCAGGTTAAGAAATCTGGATCGTATTTCCAAAGTGTAGAGTTCACAAGTTCTTGAGGAGTCGTTTCCTTAGGTAGTATATTTGCTGGATTCACTTCTGTGGGCACATAATGCCACTCCATTCCACTGGTCAAAAATGGAATACTATTAACACAATTAGCAACAAAGATGTTGAAATTTGATGGAGACTCCTTTAGCCACAAAAGTACAATTGTCGCATCCGACCAGCGACATTCAGCTTCAAAGATGCCCAATCGTGCTACCGAAGCAATAAGCTGTGCAAATAACGCCGCAGCAGACAACTCCAGCTTGGGAATGGTAAGCGTTTTTAGTGGGGAAACACGCGACTTTGAACAAAGTAAAGCTGTTCTGCTTGAGCCATACCATCTGTGTATGTGGGAGAGATGCCGGTGTGCTCATACCTTGGTTGTGTTGTACTGATGTGTTGTATTCTCCCCTTTTATGCTTTTTCAATTACCGACTGCTTCTTGCTTCTAATAAATTAAAGTTGTTTTTGCTTAACAGTTCTTGAATTATAAAATTACCACTAAATAGAAGTAAATATACAAAATATATACAATAGAAGTTAATATATAAAATAAATATACCAGGCCATGTGATATTGTATCGGGGTTTTGCATCTCTGATGTTGTTGCCGGTGTTTTGGGGTTTTGCATCTCTGATGCTGCTGCCGGTGGTTTTGCTGTTGTTGATGTTTGCTGGTAATGTCGTTTTTCGCCATCATCCTTTCCAATTTCGAACTATTGCTATGGATAATTGACGACAACTCTTGTTGTTGTTGTCGCTGTTGCTGCTGAATATTCTGCATTTGTTCTTTTTATTAATTTTTGTTGTTTAGGAGAGTAGGTGTAAGGGTATTTGTATGGATATATGAATGTGCAAATCGACTTACTTAGAAGTGAGATTGCACTCACTATACGAAGATTGGCACGTCGTGGAAATAGACCGTGTTTCTGCCACTGGTGTGGTTGATGTGGGATGACGCTGCTGCCGCGGTTGTGGGTGATGTGGCTGTGCCTGTTGAACTTATGGTTGTTGCCGTTGATGTGAAGATGATGGTGATGATGATTTTGTTGTTGATACTGCTGCACTGGATGCCGACGCTGCCGACGTCTTCGATTATTCGTAATGACTGCTGTTTTTGTAATTGAATCAGTTGTTGATCATATTCCTTCTTGTTGTTGTTATTCTACATTGGTTGTGGAGATGTCTGTGGTATTTGTTGCTGAGTTTACTGTTGCTTGCGTTGTTGTTGTTGTCGAGCTCCGGCTATAGGGTTGTTGGCGTTGCTACTGCATCACTCTGTTTCTGTCACGGTACTAGCCTGGCAATGGCATCAGTTGCTAAAAACGAACGATTAGAAAATTGACTATTCGATACGCGACGTACGTCTGCGATGAAATGGAAGATTAGATAATGATTTGCTTTAGGATAGACAATGCAGATACGAATCACAGATCAAGAATTCGACCATTCGTCGTCGTCGTCTTCTCGTGGCAACCATTGTGCAGATGTATAGCTGATAGTGTACGGCTTTGACGTAGATGTAGTAGCGAGATGTACACGATGTTGGTGATATGTGTGTTAGCAAAAGGTTTTGTATTCACCAACAAATGTAGAAGCACAAATTCTGAGTAATTGAACGTTCGGCTGTTTCTTGTTACACTGAACCGATGCACAATGTATAATTTCGGTCATTTGCCTGTAACATCAATGCACAATTATCTTTAAGCTTCGACCATACACTAGTTCGTCACCGTAACACCGTTGAAATTTGTTAACAAAACAGAAATTGATTTTATGATATTTTGCAAGTTCGATTATATGATAAAAGTGATGATACATAAAAAATTAACACTATTTGCACTTTTCTTCTACATATTACGCCATCGCGTGCTATTCAAAAATCACATTTCCTCAATGTCAATGTACAATTGGAAAGTTTTACTTAGATCAAGGTGTAGTATTTTGCAAGATGTTTATATATCTTGTATATATCTATATTTGTGTGATTCTTGTTATTTGTCTTGCCTCATTTAATCACCGGGGTGCCGTAGCTCAGTGGTTAGTGTGTTCGCCTTCTGATCTGTAGGTCGGTGGTTCAATCCCCGGCTGATGCATAACAAATTTAATATCGATAAGATTTTTCTTTCGAATGGTACCCACCTGTCGGCAAGCAATTGGCAATTCTTCCGACAGTAACAACTTGCCATGAAAAAGCTTCTAAAAAGTACTCTGTGACAAAGCTCAGAAAAAGTAATGTCACAAGTGTTCTGCCGTTCGGAACCGGCTAAAATAAGTAGGTCCATTCTAATACTGTCCAAAATTTAAGACGCACAACAGTAATAGAAGAGAAGCTCGGCCAATGAGCCCTTTGGGGCTTTAAGTGCCACATATTTATTTTTTTTTTTTAAGATTTTTCTTTCGAACGGTACCCACCTGTCGGCAAGCAATTGGCAATTCTTCCGACAGTAACAACTTGCCATGAATAGCTTCTTAAAGAACTCTGTGACAAAGCTCAGAAAAAGTGATGTCACAAGTGTTCTGCCGTTCGGAACCGGCTAAAATAAGTAGGTCCCTTCTAATATTGTCCAAAATTTAAGACGCACAACAGTAATGGAAGAGAAGCTCGGCCAATGAGCCCTTTGGGGCTTTATGTGGCCACATATTTATTTATTTATTTTTATCATTTAATCACACATAGGCATTTACCATGAAGGTCGAAGACAGGTACGTACGAATAGAGAAAGTATGTATGCATTCGGAAATATATTTTTTGATGCATCAAATTTTTCGTGCAAATAGCAAATGTACACTTCCGACTATTTATCAATATTGTCTCAAACCTTTTAAATATATACCACACGCGATACCAATCTTCCACCCAAGACCTACATATTTCACTGACTGTAACTCAAACGATATATACACGATTTTGTTATAATTTATATGCATTCGTATGCGCTGTACACTTATGTAGATGAAAAATGGTAGTCATTTGAGGGTTTAATGTTTAGGGTTATAATTACAATATAATTTAGGCTTATTTAAGTAGAATTTTTATAAGAAAAAAAAAAGATTTAAACCTAAGTTATTTTAAGAATAATTGTATTTTAGCAAACGTTTTGTAATTTAAATAATGTTAGAAAAATGGAAATTTAGCACGCGTTTTATAATTTAATTAATGTTATAAAACTTCAACCACGAATGACCGCCTCGTTGCGACAGTGCGCGCGACGTAATTTTCTGGCGTAGTCAGCATCCAAAGTAAATACATGCCCCATAGGCACATAAACTCGCCTCGCAAAAGGCATGGACAGTAATCTTATCTCTCGAATGCAAGACAACGCAGGGAACTTTGCATAACTCGTTCCATATAGCTAGAATCAACTGAGGTAAGTGCTGAGGTAAGAGCTGCAAAAAGATTTTCGCCTTCGCAATCACCGGGTCTATTAACCCAAGTGGGTCATAAAATGGTACAACCATCAACAATACTGATCGTTTAGTAATCTTTGAATTAAAAGTTTGAGGTGAAAACGAGTAAAAGAATTCATAATTTTCTGGATTCCAGCATAAGTCCAAAGTCTTGGTGATATTGGTTCCGTCATTGAATTGTAGACACTTTTCCCTGTCGGCCTCAGAAATTTCAGATAACACGAAAGGACTGTTAGAACAACACTTTCTTATTTTAAAATGTCGCTTGATTTCTAAAACTTCCTCTACAGAATCGCCTCCAGAAATCAAATCATCGACATAGAAGTCACGTAAGACAATTTTCGATCCAATGAAAGGACGCTGGCTTTGTGCCATATGTGACTGTGTCCAATTTAAATATTTGTATGTCATCATTTGGATTATCTCTCCAGAGAATACATTGTAGAAAACCATCAGGGCCTGACATTCGAATGCATCTATACATTTTCTCTATATCCCCTGTCAAAGCGATTTTAAGCGAGCGAAAGCGAAGAACACTACCAACGCGCAGCTTGGTGGTAGTGTTATCTGCTTTTAAAACACAATGATGTGGCAAGAAAAACGTTGCTACACCAGGTGGCAGTCTGTCGACAGTAGACATGTGACCCAAAACATAATTCTCTGATATGAACGACGAATATTGAGTTTTTATCTCAGGTGTACGCTCCAGTTTCCGTTCAATATTTCTAAAACGATTGAGTGCATTACGGTATGAAGCACCAAGTTGATCAGGATTATGTTTAAACGGCAAGCGAACTGCATATTGACCAGAATTCAATCTAGTACACTGTTCTTGAAAATGCTTTTCACAATCCAATTCTTCTTGACTAACTTTAGAAATAGAGGAAGAAATATTTTCAATTTCCCAGAATTTTTGAACTGCTTCATCAAGAGATGCATCCGTATAATTTTCAAGCGAATAAGTTTTGACTGCAACAAGACAAGTTGATGTGCGAGTGGTAGGTAACACGCCTCCAAAAACAACCCAACCCAAACGAGTTTTTTGCAACAGTGGCAACTGATCAGATAATCGTATTTGTCCGACGCAAAAATGATCATAAAATAGACCAGCTCCAAGAAGGATGTCGATTCGTTGTGACTTGTGAAAACAAGTCCGCAAGTTGTATATTCGATGGTATCTGCCAATCGATATTATTCAAGGTATAATTGGGTTGATTTTCAGTGATGGATTGCGTAACAACAGCAGTAAACGAAGTCGCGTAGTTGCCAAACCGTGACTGCATAGAAATTTCAATAATATGATCAGCAACCAGATCTGTCTGGCCAATACCGGAAACAAGAGTTGTCGATTTAGTTTTCCTTAGCTGGATGATACTAGCGCAACGTGATGAGACAAAATTTAATTGGGACGCTGAATCCAATAAGGTTCTGCATGGAATTAGCGAACCGACATGATTTTTTACAAGAATTACAGCAGTGGCCAAAAACACAACATTATGAGGAAGAAACTTTGTGACCTCAGCTAGAGAACTAACAAGCGATTGATGTATTGGGGCGGCAATGGATGTGGAGGCGTCATTTCAACGACAGGTGCAAACTTCGGAGCTACATGGAGTACCGTATGATGCTTTGCACCAAAATCTCTGCAGCTGGATGACTTACATGATTTCTAAAAATGGCCTTTCTTAAGACAATTTATACAAAGCTGTAGCCCATTTGCCTCTTTCAGACGTAGCCCAGGAGGCGAATTTAGAAACCGATTGCAGCGATATATATAATGCTCAGAACTATTACAAAACAAGCAGTTTGACACGACACTCGATGCTATGAATGCTTTACGAGAATTGAAATTCGATTTTTTGCCCACCTGTTTGCTAGATGTTTGGGTTACCGTAGAATGTTCCACATTTTCCAACATTTGACAGTGTCTGTTCCAAAATGCCATCACAGAATTAAACATAGGCAGTTCCTTGATAAGCGTATTTTTTCCCACTTCATTTGAGAGTCAACATCGAATTTGTTGACAAGGAGATGGATGAGCAGCCCACTACTATCTGTTCTTTTATTGCTATCGTCTGAAGCGCTCGCAGAGTAGTGTTGAACTTATCGCTTAGCTCTCTCAGCTGCTCCATTTTCTCATTGCTTTAGCCCAAACAATTCCTTAATGTGTGCCTGAAAATTTAAACGCTCATAGACGAAACGACCTTGGAGTATACCTAAGGCCTTGTCGTAGTTGCGGTCATTTATTTCTAATAATCGAATTGCGTCTAGGGCCTTCTCAATTTTGCTTTTTGTACGCTCCACCGAATTTTGGAATTTGCAAAAGAGGTAAACGCGCCTTAGGTTGGGAGATGATAATCGAAGGGGATGGATCATCTACTGCAAGGTGGTGAATAGTAGACTAATGTCTGATGTCAGACACGTTGCGCGAATTTAACACTTTTGTTACTGCAGTCTTCATACGAATGTAGCTTGATATGAATATCGGGTGCGCATTAATTTCAAGCGCTTCAAACTCATGCTCTTCAAGCTTGGACTCCACATTTTCAAAGTTATGCTTTAGCTCACACAAAAACTCTAGCCGGACCGATAGCTCCTCCTCAATGAGTTCCCTCCCTTTGCTGGAGGCGTCACCTTTTTGACCTCTTAGTGGTACCATGGCTTACAACGAATTACGCAACGGTTTAATCGCACGCAATAATGAAACGGTGTGCATTTACAAGATGAACCAAAATATAATTCGCAGCAATTGTAACAAATCAATTGGCGAATTCTGTGATAGTAAATCAATATTTAATTGGGAGCAATAGTAACAAATTAATTGGCGGATTCCGCAATATATCGCAATATGATATATCGATATACAATATCTAGATCACGTCGGGGTCATCATGTAGTAATACTGAGCCTTTTCAGTATTCCTAATACTATGCAAAAAAAGAACGTTGTTCGTTTGTTGCCTATTACAAACTGTATTTATTTAATTACGTAAATATTTTAAGTTATAATACATGATATAAATGTTAGTAAAGAGTTGTTCGCTCAACAGATGTGATAAGTCATAATTGGACTTATCATATACGTATGAATATTCACAAAAGGAATGAATGTGAAATTGATGACGATGAGGGTGGTCTGGTGATGTTTTCGCAAGGCAACGTGGCTAACTGCTTCAACTTGGTGAAGCTAGCGCAAACCTTGTTGAACTCATCGCAAGTCAACTCACTCATCATCATGTAGTTTGTCCTGGATATTATGTGATGGCATACATACTATTCTAAATAGGGTCCTCCTTGTGATTACCTTCATTTTAATGGGGAGCGTCCATGCGGCGACCACCGGGCAACGTCGGATCAGCTTAGGCAGAACACTCCCCAACTTGATGATACATGCGCACGATGGACACACATATCCCCCTCCATGACTGATGCTGCCGAAGAGGTAATCGGTATGATCAGGAACGAGTCGTATGATCAGTAGTGTCGCTACGCTACCACAGAGAAAGACGCCACATACAGAAAAAATCTGCGTGAAGGCGCAACGCGAGCTGTTAAGGAGCGGTACAGAGAAAAAAGAGTGCGGAGAGACATCTTTTCAGGCGCAAGAAGAGTGAACAAGAAAGTCGCAAGTGTAAGGAAAATAGAGTTGATACGGGAATGAGCCTCAAAATTTCTTCAAGAATATCAAGAGCCTGAGTGGCGGTTTAAATCACGGAGCCTCTTTCTGTCGGGACGGAAATGGGAATATGGTTACGGATGTTCGGAGGGTACTGAGTTTATGGGGGGAACACTTCTCCTTACTGAATGGCAATGCTACGAACAATTCCGACAGTGGATGAGATTGCTAGAATACCTCAATTGCTGATGATGGTTATGAAGTTTCACCACCCGATGATGCAGAGATTAAAACAGCCATAATGAGGCTGAAGAACAACAAAGCAGCAGGTGCAAATGGCGTGCCTGCCGAGTTGTTGAAGACCAGCGGCGATTAGCTATTCACCTGCGTGCACCAGCTCATAAGTATAATATGGTCAGACGACAGCATTCCCGATGAATGGAGGCTCAGTGTTCTCTGTCCCATAAATAAGAAAGGCGACCCAACAATTTGCGCCAACTACAATGGCGTAAGTCTTCTTAGCTTCGCATACAAAGATCTATCGAGCGTATTGTGTGAAAGATTGAAGCCTATCCTTAATTAACATTTAATAACGAACGGGGTTTCGTATAAGGTGATTCATTATCGTGCGACTTCCTCAATCTTATTATGGAGAAAATAATATGAGCTGCTGATCTACGACATAATGGCACTATCTTCAACAAAAGTGTCATGCTGCTAGCGTATCTAGACGATATTGTACATATTGTGTACAAATAACGAGTTCCGGCGTCTCGGACAACACGTTACTGCTGACAATTACACTTTCGATGTGGTGAAGGACTTCATCTATCCTGGAACCAGAATCAACAACTGTAATGACGTCAGCCTGGAGATCATGCGTAAAATAACTCTTGCTAACAAGTGTTACTTTGGGCTGAATAATCAATTGAGTAGTCGAGCTCTCTCTCGAAGGTCGAAAATCACACTATACAAGTTCCTCATTATTCCTGTACTAACATATGGCCCAGAAGTCTGGACAATTTCCACCACGGATGAGAGGATACTTGGAGTTTTCGAGCGAAAAATTCTGCGCACGATCTGCGGACTTATTTGCGTTTTGAAAGAGTCTTGACTAAATAATTCTCCTTTCAAATATAATTTGGAATTGTTTGGAGAGTATTTTAAACCACCTCACGATATAGTGGAGGTTAAAACTTTGCAATCAAATATGATACCTGTCCACACTATACACTCACTAAATGATCATGTTGAAACAATCAAAACTAAAATGAGTGAATTGCATGTTTTGCAAATTTTCCAGTTAACTCTAATCGTTACACGAATTATAAAGTGAATATAAATGAAAAAAATAAAATAATATATATTTATAATATGTGTTAATGATCTCGAGTTAAACTTTAGTGGTAAGGAGTTTCCTCTAGATTATAATGACATTCACATTTTCACATGAACCAAATATTTATATTAGCATATCAGTGTTTGGATATAATAAGAAAATTGGTGATGTTTTTGGTCCAATTTACTGGACAAAGGATTC
The DNA here is from genome assembly GCA_963854835.1 of Megamerina dolium. NCBI lineage: Eukaryota > Metazoa > Arthropoda > Insecta > Diptera > Megamerinidae > Megamerina > Megamerina dolium. Next base: position 34,364,912 of record OY978530.1, read on the forward strand.
ACGTAGAAAATTTCATGTAAATCTTATATTTATCCAAGATGACTCAGTTGAAAATTTCCATTATGTATGGATCAAGAATGTGTCACGACTTTTCCGGTCAGAGATAACTGAAAATAGAAATTCAATTTGTTTTTGCAATGTATGTTTTCAACATTTTTCAAAAAATGAAATATATAGTAAACTTATATCTAGAGAATGTAATCTTATGGTTATCAGAATGCCTTCTAAGGATAATATATTTCTCGAATTTAGTGACATACATCATCTGATGGATGTTCCTTTTGTAGTATATGCAGACTTTGAATGCATATTGAAATCACGTGATGAACAGGTTTCCGAAAAGAAAGGAACGTTCAGGAGCACCTCGCTTGTGCATTTTCATATCAGATCGTATGAAATTACTTGTAATCCGAAAAATGAGTACTTATGTGGGTATGCATTCCCCTAAAACTTTCATTGACATGACAGTTAATGATCTCACAAAAATGTTTGATGACTACATCAATGTTAACATTCTGATGAACCCTCTATCTGATGCGGAGCGAGCTTTTCATTATTCATCTCCTGTATGCTATATTTGTGAGAAGAAATTTATTGCGAATGAAGAGCGTCTAATGGATCATTGCCATTTAACCGGAAAATATCGTTGTCCAGCACATAAACAATGCCATTTGAAATATGAAGTTCCGAAATCTTTTCCTGTATTTTCCCATAACGTCTCAGGATATGATATATATTTATTTATCAGGGAGCTTCAACATAAAAGTGGTTACTTTAAAGTAATTCCTATAAATAAAGAGAATTATGTTTCTCTATACTTTAAATGTAAAAACAAAAATGTGTTTATGGAGATAAGATTTTTAGATTCGTTCAGCTTAAAGTTTGGAAAACTTAGCTAAAAATCTCGATCCTTCAGATTTCCACATGGTTAGAGCAGCATACCCTAGCAATGAAGAATTCGATTCTAATTCGTGTATATCCTTACAACTATATACAAACGGAGAAAGTTTTACATGAGAAATATCTTCCTCCAAGAGAAAAATTCATTAACACTTTAACAGGTTCTTCGTCTTCTGAAGAGGAATACAATCTCGCTAAAAAAAAAGTATGGGTAACGTTCGTCTGCTGTTCCTTGAGAGATTATATGGAAATTTATTTGAAATGTGATGTGCTCTTATTAACGAAAATATTTGAAAACTTCAGGAAAAAATGTAGGAAAGTGTATAAGCTTGATCCGTGTCAATATTATACAACTCCGGGTTTATCATGGAAAGCAATGTTGAAGCAATAAGATCGGTTCACCATAATTTATATACGCGTCAAATGAATAAAGTTGTTTTGAGTTCAAATGACGATAAGAGAGAAATTCAATCAGGTAATATCTACACAAATGTGCATGGATATTGTAACCTCAGTTTATTACTTGACAGATGATTAAGTGAAAAAAAAACAAAAGTTTTAAGCTTTTTTTCTTTATTTCTATACATATTTTTTATTGATTATTAATGTAAAAAACATTAGATATTGTACTTAGTATTAAGATTATTGTAAAAAATTAAATTAAATAATTTTATGTCTAATATTAAGATTACTAAATAAGCATATTTTTATAAGTATACATACAATATAAAAATGAAGAAATAAATATAAAAAATAAAATCAATATGTTTTCATTTCAAAATTCAAAAATTTTCTTAAACATTGATTAAAGCACAGTTTTGGTTGTGAAACACACAACCATCAATATAGCCATATTTTCCTTTCATTTTTTTTTTTTCAAATTTTCACATCCGTAATCATCTAAATTGAATATATTTGAAAGTCCGAACAACGACATAAACAAAAAATTTCACAATTAAATAAATTTTCCTGTAAGAAATTGCCTAAGTTCTGTAATTTTATTGATCCAGAATCCGACTGAATGGTGTGGTGTTTCGACATAATCCACCGTGTTAGTTTTTGATAGAATGGCGGAAGATCACTGAAGGCGAATGGTGGTTTTACGATGAAATGCATATCTTCATTGATGTTAAAGGATCATGCCAAATCCTTTAAAATACTTCATCAGTTTTTGTTCGAAGAAGGATTAATTCATGCTTTGCATTTAATATCATCTTATTATAATCTTCAGCGAAACCCAAAAGATGTTTTAAAGGTACGCAAAAATTATATTGTCCATTGGTTATTTCAATATCATCAGAAACACTCCAACCAGCATTCATTATCACGGTACTCTCATTAGGTGAGAGAAAAGCAAAAGCTTTCTTTGTAGTTGCAATCCCTAAATATCGGGTTCGATCAATTTCAATGCCATTCATCTCATAAATTTTTATATTATCAATTTCTTTCATAAACTATAGCAGTTTTTTCAATATAGATCACACTTTCCGATGGTAGAATGTAGAGGTCTTGATTCTGAATAGGTATTCTAATTTCATCATTATTTTATATGGTTGCTGATTCGCTGAATAATTGCGATAATCCTTCTTTATGATACTTTCATCATAAAGAAGGATTATTATTGCATACTGTTAAATATATCAATCGAAGCCATTTGAAGTATTTCACTTGTACACGCTGGTTTTTTTTAAGTTGAAATTCTAAACTTTTCAAAAACTTTTTATTCAATGGCGATAATATAAAGGGTTATCCATTTTGCGGTTTCAAAAGTAAATGTAAATAAAACACATATAAAATATTTTTTATCATGATATTTATTTTTTATTATAAAGTTTGAACGTTGACATTATGTGTCAAATACTACATCATTTAAATGACCACCACGCGAATTGTTGCAAGCATCGATTCTTTTGAGGTAATTTTCGACCACTTTTTGATACATATTGGGCGGTATCTCAGCCATAACGTGACGAATGTTGGTTTTTAGGTGCTCAAGAGTTAAAGGTTTATCTGCATAAACACGGTCTTTCGCGTAGCCCCACAAAAAAAAGTCAAGCGGTGTCAAATCGCATGATCTTGGTGGCCACTTGATATCGCCACGACGAGAAATTACGCGGACAGAAAATTTCTCTTGCAATAAAGCCATATTCGCTCGAGTTGTGTGGCATGTGGCACCGTCTTGTTGAAACCACATATTCTCTAAGTCGTATTCTTCAATAGCAGGCAAAAAAAAGTTGGTTATCATATGACCATAACGCTCCGAATTGACGGTGACAGTCGTTCCATCGTCGTTTGCGAAGAAGTAAGGTCCAATCACACCTCCGGACCAAAGAGCGCACCAAGCAGTGACTTTTTGTGGATGTAGTGGCCTCTCTTCAATTACTTGAGGATTCTCAGAATACGAAAATTTTGTTTGTTAACATACCCACCGAGTGAGAAATGTGCTTCGTCGCTGAAGAAAATTTTGTTCGAAAAATCGCCGTCCACCGCCTGTTGTTCAAGCACCCATTCGACGTATCTACGACGTTGTGAATGGTCAGCTGGCTTCAGTTGTTGTGTGAGCTGGATTTTATATGGATGTAGGTGTAGATCCAAATGCAAAATACGCCATAATGTGCCGTAAGACAGTCCTAATTCCTGAGAACGACGAGGACTCGACACATTCGGGTCTTCGGCAACACTTTCACTTACAGCAGCGATATTTTCGGTGGTACGAGCGAAACGATGATGCACAGGCCTTACAATATCTGTAACCGATCCAGTCTCTTCATATTTCTTCACAATTTTGCCAATTGCTTGCGTAGTTGGACGATTATGTAAACCATAATCTCCTCTTAAAGCACGATATGTGGCTGTGGCAGAATCACAATTTTTGTAGTAGGTTTTTTACAATTTTAATGCGTTGTGCGATAGTTAAGCGATCCATTTTCGCAAATGTCAGACTTTGAACTGAAAAAGAAAGAAATTGTTTTAACAACTCAGTTTGACAGGTGTCGAATTCTAGCCCTATACTTTTGAAACCGCGAAATGGATAACCCTTTATTTCATTTTTGATGTAAGTATTTATTAACAACTTTTGGAGACGTGTAGCGAGGTTTTTTTGCGATATGTTTCTATCAGAGGTCAATCGTATATTGTTAGTAAATTGATCTCTGACTAGATCTTTATTATATATAATCATCTTAAGGCTCTGGCTTAAAATGAAGTCTTAGTGTAACTTGTTCACGGCGGTGATCAACAATTCTCACCCAGAGTTGTCTTATCCGTCTAGTGTTAACAGTTAATTAATTAATGTTTGAACGACTACAAATTAATGTTTGTGGTCGTTCACTTATCTTATACCCTGGTAAAGCCGATACGGAAAACTGATTGTTAATATATGACCCAGTAGTAAAACGTTTACTTTCGAAATATGAACTCGTACATCAGATTGATAATATTGATCAGGTTTTAATACACGTCTGCTGAACCATAACAATCCACCAATTGTACGCTCACGATTAAAATATATGGTATCAGTAGTTGATAATATTTCAATTCAATTCAATTCAATTCTCAGGATATCCTCTGTATTTAAATCTTCATATTTTGAAACAACAAAATCAATTGTATCACTAATTTCATATGATCCTAGTGGAATTTCGATAACATGATTTCCAATGTGAAATAAATTATTGCCATAATCCACATTAGGTATAGAGTGATAAGTAGTAAAATCAACAAGAGCACAGATATAATCACCATTCAACTCTATGGATTTAAAAAAATCGGCTGATAGCTCTGCGCTTTTTCCAATCAAATCTATTGTTCTAGACATCTTAACTACAAATATGGTTGTGATGAAATAAAACATGATTCATTTCGTTTTTATATACTTTTTTATTTAGAAAATCATATAATATCACTTTTATTTATCCATGAATTATGTTCTTTAGAGAATCCGAGCCGTTTAATATAGGCTTCGTTTCAATAAGTTCATATTCATAAAAACCACCTTTTATAGGATTTGCTTGATAGTATTTTAGTATATATGTAGTAAGATTAGTTTTCTGAATTTGTTTAATTTTAAATATCTCAGTAGTCCAATTCAGTGTTGATACCCCTTCTCAAAACTATGCTTATATTTACTTATTCTAACAGTTGACCCCACAGTGAATTTAGATCGAGGAATGACCTTCAAATGGTTATATACACTTTTGAGAAGATTTCTTTGATTCAAAGAATTTGCATTAGCCGGTGCCATTTTTATCGTGCTTTGTATTTTATGATTATATTCATCAACCAATTTTTTATAATTATCAATCCATTGATATGATCCGTTCATCAATTTATCAAATTATATATTGAAAAATTCTTTTCCATCATCACTTTGAAGATCTTTCGGTATTCGTATATCAATTTTAAATATATTCCTCATAGCTTGTGATACACGGTCGGCACTTTTTGTTTTAATCGCAATTGCCCATGAGAATTTCGAGAAAGTGTCATTAATTGTTAGAAGAAATCGATATCTACGATTTAATGATACATATGCACCCATTTCAACTAAATACTCCTGCCACAAGTCATCAATGTCTTTAGTAATTACATGTAGCCGATTAAAATCCTTAAGAGCTTGTTGATGAAGCTCTTCAACCAAATTTCTTATATTCATTCTGTTTACTATTTTTTAGATTTTTTAATACATCATATATTTCTATTCTTTCGCTTGGTGATAATGAAAGTGATTCTTTAAGTACATGATATTTATATAAATAGTGTTCGAGGTCTTCATGTACTGAAGTTAGTCTAGTTTCTGTAGCTTTTATTTTAAGTATTATATCATTACTCAAAATTCCAATTTTAGAAATTAGAATTCCACCATCAGTTTCAAGTTTTTTTAGTTTACTTCGAATATGCTGAATGTCGTTGTTTATTTTATTCATAGATGATGATATTATTACATTGAAATTCTCATCATCATATTTCTTAGTGACCCCATCGGAATCTTCAACTGGTACACATACTTTTGTTAATCGAAGATTTTGAAAGCTTATATATTGATAAAGGGTCTGTCTTTATACCAAAAATTTTGTTCACACCTCGGCGTAATTCCTCCTTGTTAATACTCTCAGAATAACTCATGCTGCTAGTGAATGATATATGGAATGGCGTTATATTATAATATTCTCTATAATATTGTATATAATATATAATATATTATAATATATTATAATATATATTATATGACTAGAAGTTCAAGCTACTTGTGATGCTATCAAGATAGGAAGAAGAATATATATAGTTTGATTTAAAAAAAAAAATAAATATGTGGCACTTAAAGCCCCAAAGGGCTCATTGGCCGAGCTTCTCTTCCATTACTGTTGTGCGTCTTAAATTTGGACAATATTAGAAGGGACCTACTTATTTTAGCCGGATCCGCACGGCAGAACACTTGTGACATCACTTTTTCTGAGCTTTGTCACAGAGTTCTTTTTTTTTAGAAGCTATTTCATGGCAAGTTGTTACTGTCGGAAGAATTGCCAATTGCTTGCCGACAGGTGGGTACCATTCGAAAGAAAAATCTTATCGATATAAAATTTGTTATGCATCAGCCGGGGATTGAACCACGACCTACAGATCAGAAGGCGAACACACTAACCACTGAGCTACGGCACCCAGCGTTTGATTTAGTTGTATTTAATTCCATTACCTAATCATTAAGGGGGTCTTCTACCTTGTGGCTTCATTTTTGACACTGTTTTTTGAATATTAGTTATAGGAAAACTAAAAACGCAATCGAGGTGCGGTTTGTTGCATTCAACTTGTTTATTTAAATACATTTAACACTAATTTTACTGAAAATTTACTGTCTTCGATTTGACCGTAACTTGACCTTGAAGTGTCCCTTGCAAAAAATGCATACACAAATGGTTGACACGATTTAGCTCATGAAAATCGTCTGAAACAAAAAAACCAAAATGATTTAATTTTTTTATCACCTTGGCTATCGTTTGACAGATGGCATTTTCAAAATTTGAAAATTTCGCAGGACAGGCAACTTTAAAAAAAAAATTTTTTTTTTTTAATGTTTTCGGGGTTAAAAACATCTGTAAAAATTGTTTAAATAAAAAAAATCTAAAAAGTATCTGTCAGACGATAACCACATGTTTTTAACAAATTTTGATATATAATTTCAATCAATCAATCAATTAGTTTTCGAGATATCATGTCAACCAGTTACAAAAACGCAACTTTTGGGAAATCTCATTTAAAGATATTCATGTATATAACAAGCGGGATGTTTCCGACGTTAAATTTTCTTTTAAACTGAATGGACCGAAAAATTTATCATGCATAACAGAGATTACATAGATACAGATACATCAGGTATTCGATAGAACGTTAGATAACTTTAGAAAAACGCGATGGGCCAGCTTTTAGGTGGTCGCGAAGAGCGCTGCGATAAGAGCACGCGTAACTGTCTTCGACGGCTCGGAAAAACTCGAAATAATAAGATTTCAGTTATATCCTTTTAAGGGTATATTCCTAACACCTTCTGGGTTGGAAAATTGAAAAAAAAAATCGAATTTTTTGAACCAACAAGGTAGAAGACCCCCTTAATGTGATGATTACATTTCAGTCCTTGACCCTTCTTTGGAGTTAATTTAAACAAATCTTTTATGGTTTGATATTTATAAGCTTTCGTAACTTTCACTCCTCCTAGTAGCTCGAAATGTCGTTTGTGTTTAACCTATATTAATTTTATCATTCTCAAATTTCCTCCACCAACGCGAGAAGAAATTCCGCATCCAATTCCTTACGAATTTTGACGTCCACTTAAGCATAGACATTTTTAATGAATTCCAAACAGCATATCAAAGGAACGCACCTTCTCTCAAGACTATTTGTAAGCAGTATCAAAGATGCCAGACTGGACATTATTCCGCGGAGGACGAGCCTCGCGAAGGAAAGCCAAAATCGTGTAGCTTATAACATATGATGGTCCTTTTTTTGGGGGGGTTACATGTATTATTTTCTCCCAAGAAAGATAAGATGCGGGTGCACGTATAAAATATCGGGCTAGCACGTCGGCAATAGGGGTGGTTCTTGCACTCCTATCTTTCTTAAATTTAATTTTCACCACAGAGTAATACAAAAAATAAATGTACGTGCAAATGAAAGAAAATGGTAAAAACTAACAAAAAGAGAAATAATGAAAGAGGGTGAAAAAGAAAGTGAGAAATGGAAAATTCAACACGAAATTACTTAAAGGTTATACTATGAGGCATTGCCTAGATGGACCTGCATTGCCATTGCCCACCCAGCCATGATTTTGGTACATTTCCATCTTTCATAAAATTACCCAAAATCCAACAAGCCCCCAACACTATCAAGGCAGAGAAGTCATATCATTTATCTAACAATGCATAATAATATATAATATATTTATAACCAACATTTTAATATAGCTAATCATTTAGATAATAATATACAAAGAAATCTAATTTATGTAAGAAAAAAGTTTTAAAATAATCGAAGAATACCAAATTGTGGTTTATAATTACTCATGCATATGTGTATGCAAAATAAAATTGAAAAAAAAAAACAAATTAACACGATGTTGTATATAACCATTAACAGATGTAAATATTTCAAACAAAACAAAAAAAAATTACTCTTTTAGAAAATGAATATAACAATAAAAGATAAAAAAATACATATATGCTTTTCTCACTCACCCAATAAAAGCGCTGCTCCCACTTTGAAAGATCTTTCAATGCGTATGAGAAACAAATGCTGTATAATGGAAATTAAAAATGTTTCACAGTTTTAGCAACATGTTGACAAAAGAGGTTTGGAACATGTTCTGAATATGCACTTTTTCCCCTCAACTTTACATCCACTTTTTGATGTTTTTGAGCTCCAATTAAATTGCGCTATTTATGAATGAGTAATTTTTGCCAAAAAAAAAAACACTTTTACATGCACTTATTTTATCTATAATACTAACACTACTTGAGAATTACTATAATTTCACTTTCATTAAACAATACTGATTTTAGTAACTTATACTTATTTATTAACACATTGTCCCCTGCTGTTTTTTTTTGACTGAAGTCCTCACAAATATAAAGAAGGTCAGCTATATCTTTGTTTGAGAATAATGAAGTTTATTGTTGGCTTCTACTTCTTCGTTGAAAACCAATAGAAGTCGGCAATTGCTCACGTTTTGCTGTATGCATAGATGTACGTCTTTGGTTTGACGAGATCATACTGAATTATGTCGTGTGCATCTCACTTTTTCCCCATACTATATAAATAGTTATGGCATTTGTTGGTAGGAATCCTACTCACAGCTGCATACAAAAAAACTCTTTTTAAAATTTGGCAATAATTATCACAAATTATTAGGTGCCAATTCTAAATTGAACACATAAAAAAAAAGAAAATCAACATATATGACAAAAGAAAGAAAATTACATTTGAAATTTACCCTTTATGGAAATTGACACCGTTTATAAAATTGTATGTCTAGTAGTATGGCCTTGTCGTTACTTAGTTTGATATGAATCTAACAAAAAAAAAATTACCTGTTAAAAATGAAATTAAAATAATTTTAAGCAAAAGAATATCTTACATTGTGCGCTTTGAAAATAAATTTTTGGTGCTTTAGATATATGAAATGAATATATATCTAGGTAACTATACGCGAACAAGTAACTTTTCTTTTATATTTCACTATACTTGTATATGGATATATTGTGGCTTTACCACTTAAAACTGTACAAAGAAAAATGATTGTGTGTTCTATGATTTGTAGGCAAGACACCTCGTATTGCAAGATGACTTGCAGTAAATTCCGAAACTAACATTAATTTTCCAATCGAATAGCTGAACTTTTGGAGATAATTACCTCAATAAAATTTGTAGATATACATTCTTTTAAATTATACTTCCATCTGCCACTTGATGGCGGCACAAACAACCGTTAAGTTAAAAGTATTTAAAATAATTATAAAACAACGAATGATAACTACCTACATGCAAATAATGTCATCATGCTGCAAGCGCTACTACAATCGAATGACACAAGAAATGATAGCCAGTGAATTTCACTTGAATGATATGGCTGAATTGCGAATATTGCGGAATGATTTACAATACACGAAAAAATCTGCTCGATGGGTCACACGAATGTTGAATGAAAGCCAGAATGAAGCTCAAATACGTTTTGCTCAATATTTTTTAAGAAACTTCGAAAACGAAGAATCTAGCAAAAGTATTCGAATTTGTTGGCTAACAGAAACAAAGAGGAACTACGCCGCTACTTTTTGCACTATGATAATGCGCCGCTCATTGCTAAAATGACAAGCAAATTTATTGCGCTCTCTGGCATCAAGGAAATTCGCCCGTCACCATATTCCCTCGATCTGGCCACTCATGATTTCTTATTTCAAAAAATTAAGAAGCATTTAAGAGAAAAAATCTTTGGTTGCAATGCATAGATATTCAGCGCGATTAACGTAGACCTTAACAAGCTACAAAAATGTGATTTTGAGGATTGCTTTGATCAGTGGATTTATAGATTTAAAAATTGTATTGAAATTAGTGGTGATAATGTAGAAAAGATAAAAAATACAAATTAAAAAAATTTTTGGATGTCTTTATTCATGCAGCGTACCGAACTTTCGTTATTTCCTTCGTAGCTTACTTCAATTTAATTGTAATAAGAATAATTATAATATATTTAGTACATAAACATTCTTAAACGAGCTTTGGCAGTCAATACCCATACCTACTGGGTGATTTTTTAAGAAAAAAAAACACATAAAATTAAGAGAAGTGTATGAAATCTTTATTTGATTTCATGTAAATGTTGACCGCGAATGTGCCTCAAATGGTTCATACGCTTTGTCCAATTTTGGCATACCCTTTCCAACATATCAGCCTGTATCTCACGAACAAATTCTTCAATATTGGCTTCCAGTGGGTCAAGCGTTGCGGGCGTGTCGACATGAGCCTTAGCATCGCCCAGCAAAAAATAGTCCAAAGGCGTTAAATCGCACGATCTAGGCGGCCAATTGACCAGCCCCAAACGTGAAATAAACTGTTCACCGAACTCGCCTCTCACTTGGGAAATTGCTTAGCGTGCTGTGTGGCATGTTGCACCGTCGTGTTGAAACCACATGTCAGCCAAGTCCAGCTCTTAAATTTGTCATGCTTCAGCCGGGGATTAAACCCACGACCTACAGATCAGAAGGCCAACGCACTAACCACTGAGCCACAGCATCCACTGGTGGTAATAACAACAATAATTATGGAAACAACTACCGTCGCAATTATGATCGCTCCTCCAACAACAACTCCCAGATCATACAATAACAATGGAAACATTGGTAGGAACTATAATAATGGAAATAGGAACAACAGTCATAATGGTAACCATAATCATGACAGTAGCTACTTACATGTAATACGGTCGCAGAAAAATGGAAACGACCCGGGGCACAGCCACCATGTCGCACCCGGGACTACAAATCAGAAAATATTACCAACTACATTACTCTAAGTTGCGAACAACTGAATCGCAAACTCACATGTTGGATAGATACAGGCGCAGACATATCAATCTGCAAGCAACCAACCAATACTTATCTTGATATTAATAATAAGAATATATGTAAACTAACTGGTATAACTGAAAAAAATTAAATACTTCTGAACAGCAGAACTTTCTTTAAAGTTTGGAAAACACGTAACAATACAATTTCATGTAGTAGATGAAGACTTTTCTATTAATAGAGACGCAATATTAGTAAGAGACTTTTTGATGAGGCATAAATATATGAAAAATTGATAACGAAACTTACCTTACACGTATATTCAGAGAATATCAATCTATTTTTCATTTAGAAGGAGAAACCCTTCCAACTAACATTTTCTACAAATACAAAATAAACTTAACTGATCCAACACCAGTATACATAAAGAATTATAGACTACCGCATACACAACATTTTGAAATCCAAAAGCAAGTGAAAGACTAAATAGACACAGATATTTTAGAATCATCTACGAGCCCCTACCACGCCCCATTACTATTGGTACCTAAAAAGATAAATGACAATAAAAATAAATGGCGCTTGGTAGTAGATTTTAGAAAATTAAACAACAAAATAGTAAACAATTAGTTTTACCTAACTAGACTAGAACACGTTTTCGACATGTTAGGTAGAGCTAAGTACTTTTCAACATTACATATGACCAGTTCATTTCACCAAATACCATTAGATAAAAACTCAAGACCAACGACAGCATTTTCCACAAAATATGAACATTACAAATTCAAACGCTTACCTTTTGGTCTAAAAATATCATCGAATTGTTTTCAGCGGATGTTAACTGCATCTTTATCTTCACATTTCACTTTATTTCTTTCATTGCCATTCTTACTTACTTACTTACTTATGTGGCCATAACAACCGAATATCGATTTAGGCCGAAAATAACATGCTTCGCCAGCCAACTCTGTTCTTCGCCAGCTGGCGCCAGTTAGAAATTCCAAGCGCCGTCAGGTTCTCCAGTACTTGGTCTTTCCACCGGACGTTTGGTCTTCCTCTTCTGCGCCGTCCTCCAGCGGGTTCCGAATATAACACCTTCTTAGCTGGAGCGTGTTCTTCCATTCGCTCAACATGACCTAGCCAGCGCAGCCGCTGGATTTTGATGCGCTTTACTATGTCAATATCGGCATACAGCTCGTACAGCTCACAGTTGTACCTTATTCGGTACTCGCCACCAACGCAAATAGGTCCAAAGATCTTGCGTAGGACTTTTCTCTCGGAAACTCCAAGTATTCGCTCATCCGAGGTGGAAATTTTCCAGGATTCAGCTCCATATGTTAGGACAGGCATGATGAGAGACTTGTAGAGTGTAGTTTTCGTTCTTCGAGGGCTCGACTTCTCAATTGCTTACTCAGCCCAAAGTAACACCTGTTAGCAAGAGTTATCCTACGTATGATCTCCAAGCTGACGTCATTACTGCTGTTAATGCTGGTTCCAAGATAGACAAAGTCCCTTACTACTTCAAAAGCGTAGTTGTCAACAGTGACGTGCTGTCCAAGACGCCGGGACTCTTTGTTTGTTGACACTAGATACTTCGTCTTGCCCTCGTTCACCGTGAGACCCATCCGACGCGACTCTCTTTCTTGTCAATATCGTCGGCATACGCTAACAGCATGACACTTTTGTTGAAGATAGTGCCATTATGTCGTAGATCAGCAGCTCGTATTATTTTTTCCATAATAAGATTGAAGAAGTCGCACGATAACGAATCACCTTGTCTGAAACCCCGTTCGGTATTAAACGGTGCGGAGAGGTCCTTCCCAATTTTTACTGCACAACGGGAGTTATGCAGTGTCATTCTACAAAGTCGAATGAGCTTTGCAGGAATACCGAACTCAGACATTGTTGCGTAGAGGTAATCCCTTACCGGACTGTCGAAAGCGGCTTTATAATCAACAAATAGGTGGTGTGTGTCGATCTGTTTTTCTTGGGTCTTCTCCAGGATTTGGCGCAGTGTGAAAATCTGGTCGATGGTGGATTTACCAGGTCTGAAGCCACACTGATACGGTCCAATCAGGTTGCTGAGCATAGGCTTCAACCTTTCACACAGTACGCTCGATAGAACCTTGTATGCGATGCTCAGGAGACTTATTCCACGGTAGTTGGCGCAAATTGTGTGGTCTCCTTTTTTATGTACAGGACAGAGAACACTAAGCCTCCAATCATCAGGCATGCTTTCATCAGACCATATTCGGCTTATGAGCTGGTGCATGCGGGTGAGGAGCTCATCGCCTCCGGTCTTAAACAACTCGGCAGGCAGGCCATCAGCACCTGCAGCTTTGTTGTTCTTCAGCCTTAAAATGGCCGTTTCAACCTCGTCATAGTCGGGTGGTGGAATATCAACACCATCATCTGTAATTGGGGTTTTCGGGCAAACTCCTCCACTGGCGGAATTGTTCGTAGCATCGCCATTCAGTAAGGTGGAGAAGTGTTCCCTCCATAGGCTCAGTACACTCTGGACATCCGTAACCAGATTCCCATTTCCATCACGACAAGAAGAGGCTCCGGGATTTAAACCTCCACTCAGGCGCTTGATCTTTTCAAAGACTTTTCAAGTCTCATTCTTGTCGGTACACATCTCTATCTCCTCACACTCGCGTCTTTCTTGTTCTCTTTTCTTGCGCCTGAAAATACGTCTCTCTGCAGTCCTTTTATCTCTGTACCGCTCCTTAACAGCTCGCGTTGCGCCTGCACGCAGGGTTTTTCTGTAAGCGGGGTCTTTCTCTGCGGTAGCGTAGCGACACTCCTGATCATACCACTCATTCCTCAGAGGCCGGTAGTAACCGATTACCTCCTCGGTAGCAGTAGTCATGGAGTGGGATATATGTGTCCACCGTGCGCATGTATCATCAAGTGGGGGAGTGTTCTGCATAAGCAGATCCGATAGTCGAGTGGAAAATGCATCTGCTGTCTCTGGTGATCGCAGCTTACTGACTTCGAGCTTTCTCTGTGTGGGACTTCTCTTGTTATTTCCGACACATAGGCGTGTGCGCACCTTAGCTGCAACAAGGTAGTGATCCGAGTCGATGTTGGCACCACGGATCGATTTCACGTCCATCACACTGGAAGCATGCCTTCCGTCAATCACCACATGATCAATTTGGTTTCTTGTACGTTGATCTGGAGACAGCCATGTCGCTTTGTGGATGTCGATATGCTGGAATCTGGTACCACCAATTACCATGTTTCGTGCTGCGGCGAAGTCGATCAGCCTCATTCCGTTATCGGAGGTGTTCTGGTGGAGGCTGAATTTTCCGACAGTTGGACCAAAGGTACCTACCTTGCCCACCCTGGCATTAAAGTCGCCAAGCACGATTTTGATATCGTGGCGGGGGCAGCGGTCATAAGCTTCTTCGAGGCGCTGAAAGAAGCTCTCCTTGGTCACATTGTCCTTCTCATCCGTCGGAGCGTGGGCACATATAAGGCTGATGTTGAAAAATTTTGCCTTGATGCGGATTGTGGCCAGCCGTTCGTTCACATGCGTGAACTGTGAGACAAGATGTCGTAGTCTCTTGTTGACCAAAAATCCACATCCTAATTCGTGCCTTTCAGCATGGCAACTGTAGAAGATGTCACAGGACGCTCTTTTGGAGCAGCCCTGTCCCTGTCCCTGTCATTGCCATTCTACTCTGATTTAAATTGTGTTAATATAAGAAAGACACTCGAATAAATTCTGTCGACGAAGTAGGTCGTCTTTTTATTAACGCTTATTCTTTTTCTCCTTGCGTATGTAAAACAACAATAATATATTTTCGTTAACAGTGGTTATGGGTCCAGACAATGGTATCTACCCACATGCGTAATATGTTTATTTGGATTTAAAACATTAATATTATTTCGGAAACGAAAATGTTTTTTGTTTCAAACATTGAAAAACTAACTGGTGATAATTATTCGGCATGGTCGGTGCAAGCGAAAAGTCCTTTGATAACCTTAGATTTGTGGGACATCGTTGTGTCAAAATGTCCGGAAGATGATGAAACCAGACAGGTTATATAAGTAGCGGCAGATTAAGAGGCACTTGCAATCATAAATTTAAGTGTGAAATCCAGTGATTCCATTAAAAATTGCGTCAATGCAAAGTAAGCCTTAAGCAACATATATAAAGCTAATACATTGTACCGAAATGCGACTTCATTTAAGCAGCTTGTACGTTTCAAAATTAAATCGACAGAAAAAAGTTCGAGTCAAATCTTAAACCTTAAAGACATGAGCATTGAATTGAATTGATTTCGTATCGGTATTATTGTTAGGAGATTTGCCAGGCGAAATGGAAAATTTCGTGATTGTAAAAAAAAGCCGTAATGATTTGCCTAAGTATGATCAGATCGTGTCGAAGATTCTAGAAGATAAACAAAGACAAGGCGTTACAGGTGACAGGGAAAGAGGAAAGACTTTTATGGGTAAACACGTTGAATAGCGAATATGCAAAAAATTGCAACAACAAAAACAACCGTTTTAAGGTGAATAAAGGAAAAAGACCAAATCTTCCCGCAAAAATAGATATTTGACTGGATTAAGAATTGGAAGTTAGAGATTGCGTTTACTCAGAGGGAAAGCGAACAATGCAAATAAAAACAGAATATGCAAACATTACTCCTAAATGTGTTGTTCGCTCGGATTTGCATTCTAATTTTCTATCGATGAGTAAAGTGGATCAACATGGTATAAAGAGATTTATTTGGGTGGGTTTATTATAAATTACATATTTATATAATAATTGGATTTACTTACCGAACCGTGTTTTCTTCTCGATCAGGTTGGTTGGTTGGTTTGGGTGCAGCCTGGGAGACAAAAACCCAGACTCAATTAGTAAAACGGGGCCATTTTGTTACACCATTTCGTTTTTTTCCTAGCGTTCCATTTTCGGTTTGGGTTATTGTGGAAGTGATTCTGAAAATGTATGTTTTTGGCTTCCTCATCAAATCGTCTGCAATACATATGCCTTCGGTAGTTGATGTGGATGACTACTAAGTACCCTGCATGCTTCCTGTTTGGTCACAGATTGAGAATCACTGCATCACCGGTTGGCTCACATAATTTGATGTACATACTTTTACATATTTTCTTATTTACCTTAAATTATGTATTAGTTTATATACTTAAATCATGAGGCGAAAATGAAATTGAATTTTGTAAAATAAATCAGTCTGTGCATGTGAAAGAGATGCCGGTGAGCTCATACCTTGGTTGAGTTGATGTTCTGATTTGTTTGCCCTCATTTACCGACTGCTTCTTGCTTTTCTAATAAAATTAAAGTTATTTAAGGTTAATCGGTTTTAAATATTGAAATAATAAATAATAATAATTAAAAATCTACTTGTCGATGTTTTCGGAGTTGTTGATGTTTTCGGGTAATATCATTTTTCGCCATCATCTTTTGCAAACTCGAACTATTGCTGTTGATACTTGATGACAAATTTTGTTGTTGCTGTCGGTGATTTTCTTCTATTTGTTCTGCTTTAGTAATTGTTGTTGTTATTGTTACGGTTGATGTGATGGTGCTGCTGCTGCTACTTGCTTTTTTATCACCTTCAAAATTGTTAAGCCTTTCATTGGTGGCCAATACCTTTGCTCAAAATGTATGTTTAAATCGAATTTTGATTTATTTAATTAATTTGGTTATCGAGAGAAATTCCGTATTGAGACGGAAGAGAAATGCACGTAGATTGTAAAACAATTGTTTTTTATGTATATCACTTTGTACATAGAAACAAAAAAACACGAGATATACTTGAGATATGCGAGATAAATATAATTTATTATCAAACCGTATTAAATATATTCCACAATGGAAATTGTTAATTATATTATCGAGTACAACAAAAACTCGAGATTTATGTATAAAATAAAAAACGCGCGCACTCTTCGTGTCGGGAAAAATATATAAGTTAAAGAAAAAAAGAAGAACAAGAACAAAACGAATCGACTGCTGACTGATCAAGTCAGAGCTGCAATTAGCCTTCTATAACGTGGCACCAAAATTGAGACAGTTCGCGCGACGTAATTTTCTGGCGTAGACACAGTCTAATCGTTGACCACATCAAAGCCACATCATTTCGCTTATTTAAGGGCACAACCCAATTTGATAATTCGGTACATACACACACATTTTGGTATCCATCGCGGTTGAGGAAAACGCTCCTAACCCAACATTTTTTGGCGCCCAACGTGGGGCAGTGTCTTTAAATAAATAATTTAAAATTTTGCAATAACGTTTGCGTAGAAATATAAAACTTAAAGTAAAGGTTGCTCTTGTCGTGGTGGTCAACATTGAGCTTTTCAACATTTCCGCTATTCGAACTATTGGAATCATTCACCGTTGAACATTCAACGAATTAATTCCTGATTTGGAAAAGTTGTAAAGGCAATATAATGTATAATTTCTGCGCTAAGCGATTCGTCGATTTGTTTTCTGACAGCTTTCGCTTCAGTAATGGGGATGCAACTTAGTGAACGCTGAAATAGCGCAATGTCATCATCCGGAACTATTTTTAGAACGATCGGGCATTGAGCTTATAACTTTCGATCGACAAAAGTTAATATTGTTTTAATACTGCAGTATTAAACAACAACAACTTGGAGATACTTATCTGATTCGAATTTTTATAAGTTTCCTCTTCCACCAGAGGAGAAAACTTGTATGTAACGTCTGTTCCAGTGTCAGTCAGACAAGTAACTTCGACGCCATTCAGCTTTACCGTTTTACATAGCCTTTTGTTGCGCACAATATTGACCGTTGCAGCTACTGTCGAACAATTTTTGGACATTCTTTAGGCAAATGTGCAATCAATTGAATTTTGTAAAAATAAATCAGTCTAATCGTTTACCACATCAAAGCCACATCATTTCGCTTGTTTAAGGGCACAGCGCAATTTAATAATTTGGTATCTATCGTGGTTGAGGAAAACGCTCCTAACCCAACATTTTTTGGCGCCCAACGTGGGGCAGTGTCTTTAAATAAATAATTTAAAATTTTGTAATAACGTTTGCGTAGAAATATAAAACTTAAAGTAAAGGTTGCTCTTGTCGTGGTGGTCAACATTGAGCTTTTCAACATTTCCGCTATTCGAACTATTGGAATCATTCGCCGTTGAACATTCAACGAATTAATTCCTGATTTGGAAAAGTTCTAAAGGCAATATAATATTTGAAAGTCCACAAAACGGTATTTTTGGTAAACTATTTTCTGCTATTGTCGCTGCCATTTTTTTTCGTCATCGCTGCGCTGCTTTGCTGTCGCTTCAAACATTATCAGCTACCGATACTTTGCAACGTCGCTGCGTCACTGCAGTTGTGCCACTGCTAGTTGCTCTATTTTCACATTTCGTCGCTACCTTGAGTTGGGTATCCTTTAGTCGTACTTCAAACAAATCCTATCAATACAAACGGAAATTGAAAAGGTAGACTGTAAGGATGGTCGTGCAGATTTAGAGGAATTGTTCATTACAGCGAAGCTTACCATTCAATCGCAGATAGCTGAAGACAACAATGTCACTCTGTCAGACACTATTTGCGTCTGGAATGACCTGGAATGACTGCTCAAACGTTTTATAGAGACATTGTCAATACTTAGATTCGAGCGAACATGATCATACTTCAGCGCGGGTACATCAAGGTGGAAACAAGATTTCTAAATCAAAGAGCCAACACAAGGGATATTCGTTTATTTGCTCTAACTCCACGTGTTTCATGTGGTAACCACAAGATTTACAACTGTGATCGCTTCAAAACCCTTACTGTGGCTCAACGTTTTGACTATGCCAAAAGGGAAAGCCTTTGCATCAACTGCTTGTCGAAAGTACACTAACTTTCAAATTGTTCATCGTCGCATAAATGCAGGGTTTGCTCTCAACGACATCATAGCTTGCTTCATCGTGGATCTGCGCCAGACTCGTCGCCTTCAATGGTGCCGTCAACCTCGAGGGAAGCTGCTGTAAATACCCATATACACAATTCTACATTAGATCAAATTATCCTTGCTACTACTATGGTCTTAGTTCGTCTTAGTTTTCACAGAAAATGTTGTTACCACGAAGCAAACATAATATTCAAATCCAAAGTATTGGTAAGTCAGCAACAAATATTAAATTTATGACTAATACCAACATAAGATCGCAAGCCACTGGGTTCGAATTACCACTTCCATTCTGCATAACGTCGCAAATTGCATATCAACCGGATCCAGACATAGACATCTCATCATGGAACATCCCACCAAAGATTATACTGACAGATAATCAATTTCACAAATCAAAGAAAATCGACTTGCTTCTAGGTACAGAGAGCTTTTTCAGTCTTCTTGCAGTCGGTCAAATCAAACTCGGACATAATCTGCCAATTTTGCAGAAAACGTTGTTGGGCTGGGTTGTTTCAGGTCGCTATCGAACAAACACAATGAAATTCTATACTACAACATATCTCTTGGAATGCGATCATTCCATAGAATCCAAATTGGAACGTTTGTGGATGCTTGAAGAAATTTCGGGAACAACAGACACGTGGACATGTGAACAACATAGTTGTGAACACCTATGTATATACTGACACAGTGTCTTAAGATCTGAATGGCAGAGTAATAGTCAAGCTGCCATTCATGGATGATCCGGCTTGTTTAGGTGACTCATACACGACAGCTTTGCGAAGGTTTAATCCGTTGAAATGACGATTGTCATGATCTCCGCAGCTCAAGACGCAGTACGTCGCCTATATGGAGAAATATGAAATCCTGGGGCATATGAGCGAAGTTCAAACTTCCAAATTGAACGAACCTCATTATTATATTTCACACTACTGCATATTGAAGGTAAACAGCACATCGACAAAATTGAGGGTCGTTTTCAAAGCATCATGCCGAACTACAACGCAAAAATGACTCAACGACATACAAATGGTGGGACCTACACTTCAAAGCGAGATTGTAATTCTCCTTCTTCGTTTCCGTATAAATCGTTTTGCGCTTACTACGGCCATCGTCAAAATGTACCGATAGGTACTAGTGAGTCCAGAAGATCGAAGGTTCCAATATATTTTGTGGAGAATTGCACCACATGAAAGCGTTCGTACATTCCAACTCAACACGGTCGCGTATGGAATGGCAGCTGCACCATATCTCGCTGTTCGAAGCCTACTGTATCTCGCCGAACAACACGTATCACAATTTGAAGTTGATTCACATGTTGTAAAATCATCATTTTATGTTGACGATTTGTTGTGCGGAGCTGACACGCTTATGGAGTTGTCACGCATAAAAAGCGAGGTTACAGATCTTTTAAAATTAGGCGAACTTGAATTGGCAAAATGGCATTCCAATCATCGAAAATTTAGAAGCGAACGTTCCGTAAAGAATTTAAACATCGACACGTCCATTACGAGTACACTTGGATTAAAGTGGGATCAAACTCAAGACTTCTTTTTATTTTCTTTTGAACCCAAGCAAAACTTCAATGGGCGAACAACGAAAAGGTCTATCCACTCAATCCAATCGTCGCTGTTCGATCCACTTGGTCTCTTGGCGCCAATAATCATCACCCTAAAATCCTTCTTCAGGAACTGTGGCTGCTAAACCTCGATTGGGATGAATCTGTTCCGCAGAATATTCACTTCGCTTGGCTAAACTTTGTGACTAGTTTGTCAAAGCTCTCATCAATCAATATTCCACGCTATTGCTTGTCAACAAACTTTTAATACCTTCAGCTTCATGGATTCTGCGATTCGTCGATTCGCGATTATGGTTGTGGAATTTATATACGTACTATAGACAGTACTGGAATTGTTCGCGTTAACCTTTTTACGGCAAAGTCAAGAGTCGTACCAATCAAAAAGCAATCATTGCCAAAGCTAGAGCTCTGCGGCGCACTTCTACTTGCTCGACTTTTCACAAAAATAAAATCACTTTTTTCTAATTATAATTTCGATTTATATCTTTGGACAGATTCGCAGATTGTACTTCACTGGCTCAAATTGCATTCCGCTACGCTTTCTACTTTCGTTGGCAACAGAGTTCGGAGATTCAAGATCTAACTGCAAGTGCTTTTTGGCGACACGTACCAACAAACAGCAATCCGACGGACATCGTTTCCCGAGGAAACGTTCCGTTGCGGAGCTTGCAAATTCAATTTGGCACATTGGTCCCCCTTTTCTATACGAACACGCGAGTAAGTGGCCTAATCAGAAGATAGAACACGTCGACGTGGAAGTGGTGAACTCAGAGATGCGAAAATCGGTATTTAAGGTAATGGTAAAACCCAACTATATTCTTGAGATTATCGACAGGTGCAGCTCCTACGCCCGTGGAATACGATTAGTTGCCTGGATTTTTCGTTTCTACAACAGGCTTCTCAAGCATCAAACCAATACCTTGCTTGAGTACCTCTCGCTTGAGGAGTTACATCACGCTTTGCTGTGCATCATTTGGAATGTACAACAAAAACACTTCGCTGGAGATATTCTTTTAGTTCAGAAAGAGTCAACGATAAATGGCACTCAGCGTTACCTTAACCCCTTCTTGGATTCCACGGAAGGATTCGAATTGTTGAAGGTCGGCGGACGACTCGAGTTAGCAGATATACCAGAAAGTCGAGCACACACCATTTTACTTCCCAGCGTTACGTTCGGCACTTACACGTCAAAAATTATCACGCAGGACCTAAAGCTCTAGTAGCATTAATTCGTCTTCAGTTCTGGATTGTGAATGCACGCGACGTAGCGAGGCGCGTCGTCAGATCCTGCATCCACTGCGTTCGATACGAGTCGATGCTGCTGCAACATATGTTGGGAAACCTACCAGTGGAACGTTTGCCCAGAGCACCTCACTTTGGCGGTATTTGGGAGGCTGCTGTCAAATCTGCTAAGGGTCATTTGAATCGCAGCATGGTGAATGCCAGGCTAACATTCGTGGAGATGTCGACTGTCTTTGTCGAAATCGAACCAGTCCTTAACTCTCGACCGATTACACGACTTTCAGCCGACCCCAGCGTCTACGAAGTGTTAACTCTGGGTCATCTCGTCTTTGGAGGAGCTCTGAGGGGTTTACCGGAGCGACCGATAGCTACCGACACATCAACCCTACTAAAAAATGGGCTCAAATCACGGCCATCAAGCAAAGGTTTTGGAACCGTTGGTCGCACGAATACCTCAACGAACTTCAAATGCGTACAAAATGGGTTGGTTGATCGACCAAATGTTGCCAAAGACACAATGGTAATCATCCATGAGGACAACACATCACCCCAACGGTGGCAAATGGGTCGCATTGTCAACTCCATCACATGAAAGGATGCACGCGTGTGAGTGGTTGACATACGCACTTCAAGAGGCGTCATTCGGCGGCCCATACACAAAATTGCCGTTCTACCTGCTTGAAGGTTCCTTCAACGGGGACGGATGTTTGGTCACAGATTGAGAATCACTGCATCACCGGTTGGCTCACATAATTTGATGTACATACTTTTACATATTTTCTTATTTACCTTAAATGTATATATCATGATCATGCAATATGCAATCATGTTCGTACATTTGAATACATTTTAACGGTATGTTGTATTCATTTGTATTCATTAATTGCTTATGACATATATACATATATACATATTTATTAATATTTAGCCTTATCTGTTATCTCTCTGTCTCTAATTTCTCTAAATTAACAATATGTATACCTAATTTCCAATAATGTAACATACATATTTACAACAACGAACGAAGTATACTCCGAAGTAAGAGTAATTATGAATTAGTTTATATACTTAAATCATGAAACAAAAAAGAAAGTGAATTTTGTAAAAATAAATCAGTCTAATCGTTGACCACCTTAAAGCCACATCATTTCGCTTGTTTAAGGGCACAGCCCCATTTAATAATTTGGTATCTATCGCGGTTGAGGAAATCGCTCCTAACCCAACACCCCTCTATAACGGATCACCGACTGAGATTCAAGGATACTGAGTGACGCTATTTTTTCATCTGAAGAGCATATTCGTGGAAAGTCTTCTGTTTGCTTTTCACTCGCTGACTACCGTCGTAGATTTCAGGAATAGTTTCGCTGCATGTGCCATTTTTACTTGCATTTGTACGTACGTTAACCATGCAAGAGTGACCTTCGTCGATTCGATGAACACTGTTGCTATTTGTCTATTTTTCTCTTCATTTGCTTGTCATACAGGACTACCTTTTGCAATAACGTTAGTTATTGCCTTCATGCAACTAAGAAGGATCTCTAAATGCAGAGCCTTACAGGGTCCAGTTCTACAATAGCACTAAAGGAGGGGTAGACATTTTCGATCAGATGTGCAGGTGCAGTGTTACTTCGTATTCAAGTAAAACGAATCGTCGCCGATGTGTATGTTCTTCGGAATTTTTAACATAGCATATATAACTAGTTATCTGATTTACACTCATATGTTTATATGTTTAGTTAAGCAATTATTAAGCCGGAGAGATTATGTGAACCAGCTTCAAACAGTACTTGTAGAACCATGGCTGAGCAAAATATTAAATACGCAAATACGCCAAAAGAGGACAATGACAACCGCAAACGACAGCTATTGTTATTGCCAAAATCAATAAGGAAAATATAGAAATTACGGCAAAGGACCAAAAGAAAAACTTGTGGATTTCGCCCACACCCAAAACTAAGTTATTGTGCGAAAAATGTAAGAAAAACGTTCGTGAGGAACACAAATTTGAGCTTTGTGCCTCTTCTATAAAATAAAAGTAAATTTTTTTTTGTTTATTGCTTTAAGTCAACAAGAAGTTTTTAAATTATGTTAATATTGAAATATCTAAGACTCCCTCAACATTATTGAGTGCACTTTAACATTATGCATTTTAAGCAAAAATAATAGACAAAAACCACTAATTTTACGAGCAGTGCGCGTCATTTTTCCCCTCACGCTTATAATTATATATATTTTTTTATATTTAACTCTTAACTATTTAAATAAAGTGCGAGACATTACATTTGTGAAAAAGTGAATAAAGAAGTGTTATTTATAAAAGCAGCAGGCAAGTGTCTCAGATTGAGCGAGCCCACCGGCCCACTGAATCATTGGGTATAAAATTGAATCATTGAAATATAAAATATAAATATAAATATATAAATTTAAAAAGTATTTTTTATAAATTTTTGAAATGATTTCATGCAAAAATTACTAGGAGAATTCATGTACATTTTTCCTCAATAAAACTCAGCATTTCCGAATTTTGTTAAAAGAAATGTGTAATATTAGTTTCTTACAAGAAATGCGAGGACTGGAAATTTAAAAATAATGTTCTTTTTTTGTCGTGAGTTTCCAGTTCAAGTACTGGAAATTCAATAAACAACAAAATAATTCAGAACAAAACTCTGAGTAAACATTTTGGTGATCCCAACGTGATATTTCAGTTTAAGTGCTGAAATATCTTTACACAATAGCAAAGAAAAGAAGGACGGCGAGGAAATTACACGAATTATTTGCAACTTTAAAAGGATCCCACGGAGAGGAAAACAAGGTCGAGCTATTATAAAAAGAGGCTACGGCAGCTGAATAGATGTTCGGAAAATTTCGTCTAAACGTATGGCAATTTAAGAGTTCTAACTTATCAGAAGGCGATGTACGAGTATCTTATAGCCAGAGAAGATCACATCAGCAACGTAGTCGATATCTATCGCGCTCTATTTCTCCAGGAAGCTACCTGTCTTCATGTAGACGAAGAAGGTGGACATGCGCCAGGTGAGACGGTACCAGGACGATTGGCAACAGCAAGCCTACCACTCATACTGGAGTCCTCCAAAGAGCAAAGTGGGTTTGAAAATCAAACAGAAACCTCGTTCCTAAATGGTATAGTGAGGAAGATGACTGCTCGAATGGCCACATTGAGGAGAGTACTCGAAAGGCTGGAAGTAATACATGAAATACAGCCAATGCAGTTTTACCAATCTAAAATAAAGACGTTGCAACGTCAGCCAAAACCAATAGATGCAACTTATATGACAATGGTAATCATCCGTTTTATCATTGGAAAAAATTCCTACAGCTGCTAACTATAGAACGTCTTGGGTAAAAAAACAGCAATTGTAACGCACACCTTTTCTTTCATTTCAAATAAACCTTAAGATTTGACTTATTTTTATCTATATCTATAGTCGGGTGCCGTAGCTCAGTGGTTAGTGTGTTCGCCTTCTGATCTGTAGGTCGTGGTTCAATACCCGGCTGATGCACAACAAATTTAATATCGAAAAGATTTTTCTTTCCAACGGTACCCAACTGTCGGCAAGCAATTGGCAATTCTTCCGACAGTAACAACTTGCCATGAAAAAGCTTCTAAAAAGAACTCTGTGACAAAGCTCAGAAAAAGTGATATCACAAGTGTTCTGCCGTTCGGAACCGGCTAAAATAACTAGGTCCATTCTAATACTGTCCAAAATTTAAGACGCACAACAGTAATGGAAGAGAAGCTCGGCCAATGAGCCCTTTGGGGCTTTAAGTGCCACATACATACATACATATATATAAATATATATACTTATACCCTGTATTACGGAGAAGATGAAATCAGGGGTTTATTTGAAGGGATAATCAATGCCAAGTAGTTATTCCTGCTGCTTGCCTTGGTAAGATTTCTTAAAGGGACCTATTATTAGAGTAGAAGGTTTCTTGAAGAAATTACTTCTTGTGGTAGCTTAAACACAAGGGTGTCTATAGTGGAATTAGTTCTGTAGGGGTTACCTACCTACTTGTTCGTTTTCTGAAACCTTATAGAGGGAGGTTACTTGTACTAGAGAGATGAATAATCACCGGGATGGCGGCTGATTACACCTGGGCAGTATTAATTTTCAAAACAGAAGGCTTCCAGACGGCTATCATAAAATCGCTCGGTGAACTTCTTTCAGGAAACGAATATTCGAGATAATTCGGAAATAAACTTTCTTCAAAACACTCCTTTTAAAAGTGGTTCCACTCCCCACATAAAACGGAATTTTTGCTTCGATTTCCAAGTAGTCAATAAAACAACTAATCAAAGTCTTAATGCTTGTTTTACATGCCTTCTTCTAACAACAATGTATCACTTGACCTTTCATATCTATGAACCATTTAAAAATTATTATGACCGTTTCAGAAAAATATTTAATTTAAATTGAATAGTACATATGCACTTAGGTAAATAAGATAATTGATGAAAACTAATGATGTGTGAGTTAGCACAGCAGTGGGTGTTCTGTGTTGAGTACAAAGTAATAGTCACACTATACGAACTACAACAATAACCTTACGATATACTGTGTACATACAACCAAATTAGTACGACTACAAAAAAAATGCAGAATAAACAGAAAGAGTTGTAGGTAATAAAAATATAGGATTTGTTTTATTATTAAAATTTGTATATGTAAACAATTTAAACAATAAAACTTCATTGGTTCTTTATCGTTTTTTGTACTATCAAAATTTATTTATGTAAACAATTTGTATTTGAGTAAACTCTTATGTTAGATCGTATTTATAAGCAATTTTTGTATATGATGTTCTTGTCAGAAATCATACGACTTGACCAATAACTGCGTTATTGCGTACTCAGTAAAATGGTATTATAAAGACCCTAACTTTAAAGAATAAAGGCAAGTTTTATTCAAACCGTCAACTGTAGTGTTTCATTTGATAGTTCAAAGCCCAACGGGGGGCAAGTTGTTGTTATAAAATACAACCAACGCAAAATAAATATTAATAAATATTAATGAATATTTTGAATTAAATATATTAAACATTTTATAATTGTGCTCGCGTATACACAATATAAATTCAAAAAAAAATTTCAAGTTGAAACTTAATTGTAACTAAACTAAAGAAGTTAGGAATGAGAAAATTGCAAAATACCTACACATAAAGGTGAATATTATGGAAACATATTGTAAAATTTTGTTTCCTCGAAATATTGAAATTGTTATTACTTGAATTCCCAGATTATTGAAAAATCCTTAAGGGGGAAGACCACTTTGACGGTTTGAAAAAATTGAATTTTTTTTTTTGCTTGAAATGTTCTATGAGGTGTGTATTTTAATGTAGTATGCATCTATAGTCCGCCAGAAACATTTAAACGAGGTAACGAGACGATTTTTTTAAAAATTTCCCGGTGCACTGAGCGAGTTTCTAAAACTTCAAACACGTTTATCTCGAAACGACATTTTGTAAACTGGTAGGACATATTACGCTTGCAGTTTTCAACCGATTTTGATGAAACCTTTCAAAATTATCGAGAATTTAATTCTGCATCGAAATACTGGATGGGATTTTTGATATTTTATAATTTGGATTTTTAAATATATATATATATATATATATATATATATATATATATATATATATATATATATATATATACATATATATATATCTAATATATATATATATATATATATATAATATATATCTATAGAATATATATATATATATATAAATATATATATATATATATATATATATATATATATATATATATATATATATATATCACTCTCTTAGCTTCACAGTCCAGGGTGGACCATAGCTTTACCAACAATTCTTCTCCAGTTTGTTCTCTCCCTCGCTTCCTCTTTCCAATTTTGAAACATTCATCGTATTCAAGTCTACTTCTACATCATTAAGCCATCTCTTTCTTGGGCGGAACCTTTTTCTTCCACCAATCGCACGAAGTGCAAACACTTTCTTCTGGATTCTTTCACTTGGCAATCGTATAACATGGCCTATCCATCTAATTCGCTCTGCTTTTATGAAACGTACGACATTTGCGCCACCAATTAGGTTTGAAATTTCATGGTTATAACGAATACGATAAGTGCCATCTATTGTTTTCACAGGACCATAAATTTTTTGCATGATGCTCCTTTCAAATCGTAGCAGCTGACTTATATCGTTTGTTTTCAGTGTCCATATTTCGGATCCACAGGTAAGAACAGCACGTATTAATGTTTTATGCATTGTGATTTTTTGCTTTCGAGACAATATTTTGGATCTGAACAATTTAATATTTGCGTAGTATGAATGAAAATCTTTGCTTGATGACAGGATAAAACCTTCAAAAACGTAGTTGTCTATTATTAGATCTGTCTGTGCATAGTTGCTAGCTGAAGCAATTATATCAGTAACAATTTGCCATGGAAAAGCTTTTAAAAGAACTCTGTGACAAAGCTCAGAAAAAGTAATGCCGCAAGAGTTCTGCCGTTCCGAACCGGCTAAAATAAGTAGGTCCCTTCTAATACTGTCCAAAAATTTAACACGCACAACAGTAATTGAAGAGAAGCTCGGCCAAAGAGCCCTTCGGGGCTTATAAGTGCCACATATTTATTTATTTTAACTTGTCTAAGGATACTATTGTGTCCCTGTTGAGTACTCTTCCAACATCCAGATTCTCTGAGCCTAAGTGCGGTTTGCGATGCCGTACATAGTATGTGCAACTCAAATGGGAGAAGGTTCAAAATACCATCTACTTAGTTTTGCCAATGTTCTTTTCATGATCTCACTCATCACGGAGGGAAAGGGAACCGAAGCTAGGATCGCCACATCATCAGCGTACGCCACAATCTTAACCCCATTTGCGTTAAGTTCTACCAGGATATCATTTATAGTTATGAGCCAAAGCAAGGGGGATAGCACGCCCCCCTGCGGTGTGCCCCTACGTACCTACTTGCTACGTTTCGCGACCACTGGCTCACCTGATATTAAGAGATTAAAAAGTAGGGATGAGATCCAATTCCTTCTTGGTTCTGCTATTCCTGCCCTAACAAGGACGGATCTAATAGCATCTGCCTTGACGTTTTTAAAGCTCCTTCTACGTCAACAATCGCCGCCAGAGTAAATTGGTTATGCAGTAGGGACTTCTCCACTGTGCATATCACCTCATGTAGCGCAGTCTCTGCTGACCTTATTCTCAAATAAGCGTGTTGACTCTCTCTAGAGTTTTTAATACAAAGGACATAATGGTTATTGGCCTAAAATCCTTCGCCAATTCATGTCCTCTTCTACCCGATTAAGATATGGAAACCACCCTTGTTCTCCTCCATGTAGTCGGAATATGGTTGTAGTGGACGCAAGCATGGCAGATCTCCTTTAGCTCCTTGACCAAAGATTTCTGCATCATTATAGGGAGAATACCATCTACCCCCGGGGATTTAAACGGTGAGAAACTGTTAATTGCCCAACCTATTTTTCCTAAGTCATGATTTCCAGCAGCGCCACTGGTATTTCCTGCTGTACTCACTTCCTTGCGTTGCCTCTTCGGGACTGTCTGGAGAGTGATAATCTATAAGGATGTCTAAAGTTTCAGCCGCCGATTCCGCCCATGTACCGTCAGCGCGCTTTATGTAGGTTTTATTTAAATGATCTTTTGCCATGATTTTGCCGAGTCTTGCTGAGTCCTTCATGGCCTCAATCGACTCGCAATGTTCCTGCCAATATTTTATCTTTGCAGTCCGTAGAGATTTTTATATTCCCTGAGGGAATTCCTATACTCCTGAAAGTCACCAGTTGCATAGCAATCATTAAAGATTCTTCTGAGCTTGGACCTCATGTCACTCAGTTCCCTATACCACAACGGCGAGAAGATCTTGGGCATAAATACATAATAAATGGTTAAAATTTCTTAAAGAAAAAGAATAAAACCATTGAAGATCAGTTCTACTTTTATGTGGTAAACAAAAAATTTATCTTGAATCATTCTGTATCATATCGAGTGGATCAGGTGTATACTTATTGGTGTATGATAGTCTCAGACAATACAAAAAGCAAATTTCTGCATTATTTGTCAACCACAACACATTTGCATTTTATATAATTAAATATAATTTCGTACGACAAGCATACAGTGTGTGGCGGAAGACCATTTAAGTAATCATACTGTATTCATCACCATCATCATCATTGTAGTCGTCGTCGATACGGTACGTGGATACGAAGTTGAAGGGAACAAGCAGAAGAAGATCCGAGAATTAGAAGTGAAAACGTAACGCTACCAGCGAATACTACCACCAAATAGCAGCAATAGCAGCAATAACAACATCTTCTGTACACCAGCATTAACATCATAGTATCCTCACAAATAATATGAAAAAGAGCTCACTCCAACCACGCCACATCCAGGTACCCAGTAAGAATCAACATCCGCATAAACACTATTCCTATAAAAAAAAGGAAAGCTATGTCTTCATACGTATAAAATAATAATAACAAAATATAAATTATAAAAAATAATATAAATATAAAATAACAAATATGAATTTTAAATAATAATAACTTCTTCTTCTTCTTCTTATGTGGCCATAAAAACTGACTATCAATTTAGGCCGAATATAATATGCTTCGCCAGCCATCTCTGTTCTTCGCTAGCTGGCGCCAGTTAGAAATTTCAAGCGCCGTCAGGTTCTCCAGTACTTGGTCTTTCCACCGGAGGTTAGGTCTTCCTCTTCTGCTTCGTCCTCCAGCGGGTTCCGAATATAACACCTTCTTAGCTGGAGCGTGTTCCTCCATTCGCTCGACATGACCAAGCCAGCGCAGCCGCTGGATTCTGATGTGAAAATCGGCATACAGCTCGTACAGCTCATGGTTGTACCTTATTCGGTAATCGCCACCAACGCAAATAGGTCCAAAGATCTTGCGTAGGACTTTTCTCTCGAAAACTCCAAGCATTCGCTCACACGAGGTGGAAATTGTTCAGGCTTCAGCACCATATGTTAGGACAGTTTTCATTCTTCGAGAGAGAGTTCGACTTCTCAATTGCTTACTCAGCCCAAAGTAACACCTGTTAGCAAGAGTTATCCCACGGATGATCTCCAGGCTGACGTCATTACTGCTGTTAATGCTGGTTCCAAGATAGACAAAGTCCCTTACTACTTCAAAAGCGTCAACAGCGACGTGCTGTCCAAGATGCCGGGACTCTTTGTCTGTTGACACTATATACTTCGTCTTGCCCTCGTCACCGTAAGACCCATCCGACGCGACTCTCTTCCTAACTCTGAGAATGCTGCACTGATTGCTCGCGTGTTCAGTTATGCAGTGTCATCTACAAAGTCGAAAAGAAAGCTCGACGTCAGTAAGCTGCGATCACCAGAGACAGCAGATGCATTTTCCACTCGACTATCGGATCTGCTTATGCAGAACACTCCCCCACTTGATGATATATGCGCACGGTGGACACATATATCCCACTCCATGACTACTGCTGCCGAGGAGGTAATCGGTTACTACCGGCCTCTGAGGAATGAGTGGTATGATCAGGAGTGTCGCAACGCTACAGCAAAGAAAGACGCCGCCTATAGAAAAACCCTGAGTGCAGGCGCAACGCGAGCTGTTAAGGAGCGGTACAGAGAGAAAAGGAGTGCAGAGAGACGTCTTTTCAGGTGCAAGAAGAGGGAGTTGGAAAGACGCGAGAGTGAGGAGATAGAGATGTGTACCGACAAGAATGAGACCCGAAAATTCTTCGAAAAGATCAAGCACCTGAGTGGTGGTTTAAACCCCGGAGCCTCTTCTTGTCATGATGGAAATGGGAATCTGGTTACAGATGTCCAGAGTGTATTGAGAGAGACAACAATTTGCGCCAACTATCGTGGAATAAGTCTCCTGAGTATCGCATACAAGGTCCTATCGAGCGTATTGTGTGAAAGATTGAAGCCCATGCTCCACAACCTGATTGGACCTTATCAGTGAGGCTTCAGACCTGGTACATCTACCATCGACCAAATTTTCACACTGCGCCAAATCCTGAAGAATACCCAAGAAAAACAGATAGACACACACCACCTATTTGTTGATTATAAAGCCGATTTCGACAGTCCGGTAAAGGATTACTTCTACGCAACAATGTCTGAGTTCGGTATTCCTGCAAAGCTCATTCTACTTTGTAGAATGACACTGCATAACTCCCGTTGTGCAGTGAAAGTTGCTAAGGACCTCTCCTCCCTTTCGTTTGCAATCTCACAGATGTTTATTTCTCTTGTATGTGTAGAGCGTGGTCGATTCCTACGTGCTCCTTCTCCACACATGTTTTCGTATTCGTCTCAATGCGTCTATATTTTAATATTGTTATGTTTGATATACAGACGATATTCGTACCTTAACCTTCTTGTTAAAATTCTTGTTTGAGCCGAGGGTGTCTTAACGCCATAAGGTATATAGTCAACTCGTTTGCCTTGTCGCGTGGTCCTTTTCTGCGTCCGGTAATGTCATATTCTAATTTCATCATGTAGCGTAGTGGAAGGAAGAATTTCAGTGTCGCCTCTTTGAAGTCCGACCAATTTTAGATGCTGTCGCGTTTGTACCGACACCAATGCCTTGCTGTATCTTTACACAATTCGATGAGTGGTAATAGTAGCCTCTCATATGGGATGGCGTAGCAATCATCTAATTCCTCTATTCGTTCCATGAATTCGGATAGGTAAGTGTGCCTGTCACTTACCTCGCATGCAACTACTCAATCGCTGTCGGCATTCTCGTACTACACCGTCGCCCGATAGGCCATGTAGTTGCATCTGTAGCTCTAATTATTCTTTTCGTAAAGTATATATTCAACCTAACCGGATTGTGTGTAGTACTCTCTCTTGTGGAGAGTTCCTGCTCGGACGTCAATGTAACGCGCACCTTTTGTTTTTCCAGCTGTGGCGAATGCTCAGTCTGGCAGAGACAAAACAAGAGTGGCGCATGTAATATTTTGTTTTGGGAGGAGAATCGAAGTACGCACTACTTATTCCATGAATAAAAGAGCATCCTGTGTTATCTACTACAGTTACAGAGAAAGACGATGCGACCAAAGAGATTTTCTTTCACCACCTCGAAGGGTTTTATGACTGCTGCCCCTGTCACGATATCAAAATCTTGCTTGGCAGCTTCAATGCTAGGGTGGGCAAAGAAAGTACCTTGGGTCCAACTGTTGGAAAACTCAGCCTCAACCAGAATAACTGAGATAACGGATTGACGTTGCAGCCAAGGTGCACCTAAGGATCGTTCATGTGCTCTGATGTGTAGGTCGTGGGTTCAATTCCCGCCTGAAGCATAACAAAAATCAATATCAAAAAGATGTTTCTTTCGAATGATACCCATCTGTCGGCAAGAATTGGCAATTTTTCCTGCAGTAACAATTTGCCAAAAATTCTTCTTAAAAGAGCTTTGTGTCAAAACTAAGTTAAAGTGATGTCACAAGCTTTCTGCCGTTCGCAACAAGCTAATATACGTACCTCCCTGCTGTCCAAATTTAACACGCACAACAGAATAGAAGCTCGGTGCTATCACAATGGGTTTAAGTGTGTCCTCTCAGAGACAGGGCAGTCACAATAACATAACATAACACACACACCACCTTTTGCGGCAGACCTCTACTCCCAATGATCCTTTCAAGAAAAGAAGTAAAAGCATTAGTTGACATTAGTTGATCTGAAACAATTCCAATATGTACCGTTTTTAACGAAAAACTAACAGCAACATATGATTTGTAAGTACGTTTACCACGAATTTAATATGACGTGTATACCGCTCTAAAGAAACCTACTTACTTACTTATTTATGTGGCCATAACAACCGAATATCGATTTAGGCCGAAAATAACATGCTTCGCCAGCCATCTCTGTTCTTCGCTAGCTGGTGCCAGTTAAAAATTCCAATTGCCGTCAGGTTCTCCAAGTACTTGTTCTTCCTCTTCTACGTCGTCCTCCAGCGGGTTCCGAATATAACACCTTCTTAGCTGGAGCGTGTTCTTCCATGCGCTCAACATGACCTAGCCAGCGCATCCGCTGGATTTTGATGCGCTTTACTATGTCAATATCGGCATACAGCTCGTACAGCTCATGGTTGTACCTTATTCGGTACTCGCCACCAACGCAAATAGGTCCAAAGATTTTGCGTAGGACTTTTCTCTCGAAAACTCCAAGCATTCGCTCATCCGAGGTGGAAATTGTCCAGGCTTCAGCGCCATATGTTAGGACAGGCATGATGAGAGACTTGTAGAGTGTAGTTTTCGTTCTTCGAGAGAGGGCTCGACTTCTCAATTGCTTACTCAGCCCAAAGTAACACCTGTTAGCAAGAGTTATCCTACGCATGATCTCCAAGCTGACGTTATTACTGCTGTTAATGCTGGTTCCAAGATAGACAAAGTCCCTTACTACTTCAAAAGCGTAGTTGTCAACAGTGACATGCTGTCCAAGACGCCGGGACTCTTTGTTTGTTGACACTAGATACTTCGTCTTGCCCTCGTTCACCGTGAGACCCATCCGACGCGACTCTCTTTCCAACTCTGAGAATGCTGCACTGACTGCTCGCGTGTTCATGCCGATTATGTCAATATCGTCGGCATACGCTAACAGCATGACACTTTTGTTGAAGATAGTGCCATTATGTCGTAGATCAGCAGCTCGTATTATTTTCTCCATAATAAGATTGAAGAAGTCGCATGATAACGAATCACCTTGTCTGAAACCCCGTTCGGTATTAAACGGTGCGGAGAGGTCCTTCCCAATTTTCACTGCACAACGGGAGTTATGCAGTGTCATTCTACAAAGTAGAATGAGCTTTGCAGGAATACCGAACTCAGACATTGTTGCGTAGAGGTAATCCCTTACCGGACTGTCGAAAGCGGCTTTATAATCAACAAATAGGTGGTGTGTGTCGATCTGTTTTTCTTGGGTCTTCTCCAGGATTTGGCGCAGTGTGAAAATCTGGTCGATGGTGGATTTACCAGGTCTGAAGCCACACTGATACGGTCCAATCAGGTTGCTGAGCATAGGCTTCAACCTTTCACACAGTACGCTCGATAGAACCTTGTATGCGATGCTCAGGAGACTTATTCCACGGTAGTTGGCGCAAATTGTGTGGTCTCCTTTTTTATGTACAGGACAGAGAACACTAAGCCTCCAATCATCAGGCATGCTTTCATCAGACCATATTCGGCTTATGAGCTGGTGCATGCGGGTGAGGAGCTCATCGCCTCCGGTCTTAAACAACTCGGCAGGCAGGCCATCAGCACCTGCAGCTTTGTTGTTCTTCAGCCTTAAAATGGCCGTTTCAACCTCGTCATAGTCGGGTGGTGGAACATCAACACCATCAGCTGTAATTGGGGTTTTCGGGCACACGCCTCCACTGGCGGAATTGTTCGTAGCATCGCCATTCAGTAACGTGGAGAAGTATTCCCTCCATAGGCTCAGTACATTCTGGACATCTGTAACCAGATTCCCATTTCCATCACGACAAGAGGCTCCGAGATTTAAACCATCACTCAGGAACTGGACCTTTGGAAGAATTTTCGAGTCTCATTCTTGTCGGTACACATCTCTATCTCCTCACACTCGCGTCTTTCTTCTCTTTTCTTGAGCGTGAAAAGACGTCTCTCTGCACTCCTTTTCTCTCTGTACTGCTCCTTAACAGCTCGTGTTGCGCCTGCACACAGGGTTTTTCTGTAGGCGGCGTCTTTCTCTGCGGTAGCGTCGCGACACTCCTGATCATACCACTCATTCCTCAGAGGCCGGTAGTAACCGATTACCTCCTCGGCAGCAGTAGTCATGGAGTGGGATATATGTGCCCACCGTGCGCATGTATCAACAAGTGGGGGAGTGTTCTGCATGAGCAGATCCGATAGTCGAGTGGAAAATGCATCTGCTGTCTCTGGTGATCGCAGCTTACTGACGTCGAGCTTTCTCTGTGTAGGACTTCTCTTGTTATTTGCGACACATAAGCGTGTGTGCTTAGCTGCAACAAGGAAGTGATCCGAGTCGAAGTTGGCACCACGGATCAATTTCACGTCCATCACACTGGAAGCATGCCTTCCTTCAATCACCACATGATCAATTTGGTTTCTTGTATGTCGATATGGAGACAGCCATGTCGCTTTGTGGATGTCGAGATGCTGGAATCTGGTACCACCAATTACCATGTTTCGTGCTGCGGCGAAGTCGATCAGGCTCATTCCGTTATCGGAGGTGTTCTGGTGGAGGCTGAATTTTCCGACAGTTGGACCAAAGGTACCTACCTTGCCCACCCTGGCATTAAAGTCGCCAAGCACGATTTTGATATCGTGGCGGGGGTAGCGGTCATAAGCTTCTTTGAGGCGCTGGAAGAAGCTCTCCTTGGTCACATTGTCCTTCTCATCCGTCGGAGCGTTGGCACATATAAGACTGATGTTGAAGAATTTTGCCTTGATGCGGATTGTGGCCAGCCGTTCGTTCACAGGCGTGAACTGTGAGACAAGATGTCGTAGTCTCTTGCTGACCAAAAATCCACATCCTAATTCGTGCCTTTCAGCATGGCAACTGTAGTAGATGTCACAGGACGCTCTTTTGGAGCAGCCCTGTCCTGTCCATCGCATTTCCTGGAGAGCGGTGATATCAGCTCTGTATTTTTGAGGACATCAACCAGCTGGATAGAGGCACCCTCCCTATAAAGGGACCGGGCATTCCAGGTGCATATCCGTAAATCATTGTCCTTTTTTCGTTTGCGGGGGTCATCAACAAAAGCGGTAGTCCTTATCCGAGGCATATTTGTTTTTTTCATTGGGGGGTTTTTTTATGTGGCGGGTCCCAAACCCAACGCACAACCTCTAACCGAGGAGATTTTCGCCACTCACTTCAGCCGCCTCCCAGCGGGTTCCAGGAAGACTTTGCCCGGTGGTCGCCACATGGAGGGTCTCCATTAATAATAATGAAAGCGCCATCACATAGTAAGCAGAGCAAGCTATATGACTACCCCTCATTAACAAATAAAGGTATCATCATATAGCGCTCAGATCAAACTACATGACAGCCAGTGAGTTGACTTGCGATGAGTTCAACAAGGATTGCGCTAGCCCCACCCGGTTGAGGCAGTTAGACACGTTACCTTGCGAAAACACCACCAGACCACCAAACCAGACCAAAGAAACCTACACCTGTTACTAAAAATGGTCTCCCAGACAATAATTGCTTTTCTGTCAAATTTCCCATAATTTCAGTCATCAGTTTTGATTTACAGTGACAGTTCTTTCCCATTAGAAATGTTGGTATCATATCTCCGCAGAACGAAAGGAATGACTTTAGGCTTGAATAACGCTGGGAAGTAATGCATGCATATTTCCAAAGTCAATATTGTGTAGCCCAAACAGTGCGTTTTTTAAATAGAAATTTTGGCAGAAATAAGGCACCCACCGAACAATGCGAACAATCCAGTAACTATTCAGACCCCTAAGGCAAATATCGTGCAAGCATTTCCTGAGATAGAGCCAGAAACCGTCACCAAAGTCTTAGAAAACTGGGTTGTAAGTATGCGCTACTGCGAATCCATCCGAATGGCCACATGAATGAAGTATTGTTTTATAAATAATGGAAATGTTTGCTCTTTCGAATAAACCGATAATATATTGACAATTTTTTATTTTGATTCAGTTTTTATTTTAAATTTTTAAAAAGATATTTGTACACGTACCACCCTGTATATCTGAAACAATGAATAAAGTCACGGACGATTTTTTGAGCTACTTGTCTCGTATTTATCAACCACAATTTTAGCCGTACTAAACTTGGAAGCGCTTTTGGTCCAGCATGTCAATTTGACCTTTGCAAGTGTGTGTCACATACGAAATGACAAATCAAATCTTGATATCAACATAGATAATTTTGTACCATACGCCAATGGAGCATTTAATAATCTGCCATCAGCATGTGCTAATGTAAATTTCCCGCCTTCGTCTTCATATTCATGTATAGAGGATTTACGCCCGTATTATATAAATCGCAGACACTTTTTACGCCTGTGTCACGTTCAGTCAATCTCAGGCGAAAGTTTGTATCACATAAATTCTTACATTCTTTTGTCTACACTATTTGTTTATTATATATTGTCAATATTTTATATGGGATTATTTTATTAATTCATACAATCATCTATATTGACTACACTTGATTATTGACATTAAAATATACAAACAATAAACAATAAACTTTCTGAATGGATGCTGATAAGAAATAGTGTATTAATATACACGCACTTTATTTTGAGAAAATAGAGTCTAAAGATTTCATACCGATTTTTAATTAGTTTGTTTGAAAAATTATATATTCATGGGTTTCTCTCTATATTTCATGAAAGGGATAATGAAAAAGAGAAAAAGCTGGGAATTTTGTCCAAAAAATTATATATATATATATATATATATATATATATATATATATATATATATATATATATATATATATATATATATATATATATATATATATATATATGGCACTTAAAGCCCCAAAGGGCTCATTGGCCGAGCTTCTCTTCCATTACTGTTGTGCGTCTTATATTTGGACAGTATTAGAATGGACCTACTTATTTTAGCCGGTTCCGAACGGCAGAACACTTGTGACATCACTTTTTCTGAGCTTTGTCACAGAGTTCTTTTTTAGAAGCTTTTTCATGGCAAGTTGTTACTGTCGGAAGAATTGCCAATTGCTTGCCGACAGGTGGGTACCGTTCGAAAGAAAAATCATTTCGATATTAAATTTGTTATGCATCAGTCGGGTATTGAACCACGACCTACAGATCAGAAGGCGAACATACTAACCACTGAGCTACGGCACCCAATTTTTTTTTTTTCCAAAAAATTATATTATTGCTTAATTCAAAATATTTAATAAAGAGTAATATTCGAAACAGGAAGTTAAGGAACTTAACACTATTTTTCTAAATTCCGATTCTGGGATTTAATTTAAGGAATATAAATTGATATTGACAAAATTATGGTATCACTTATAAATTGTAAAACAGTTTTCAATTAAAGTCGTAATTGTTAGTTTTTATGTTTATTAATATGAAAATACAAGAAGCATTATCAGAATACATCAATATCTCTGAATTTGACTTTTGTAGATTGACACATTATTGCTTATCAGCATCCAAATCAGAAAAATAGTATGGATCGCAATATTTGGATCACGATACTGATATTGAACGTGTGGGGTAAACTACCCTGGGCTCAGAATTGTGTCAATATACATTCATAGTTTAATATATGTACAAATATGTATAATTTCAATATTTATTTACATACAAAATAAAGCGAAAGTTGAAAGCATAAAAGAGTGGTATTTTGAAATTCTTTAATTTATTTTCAAAATAATTATCCAAATAACAAACGATATTTAATAAATCAATTGGCTATAGCATTCAACTCATAATGTGACTCCTTGAAAATGAATGCTAAAGCATTCACGACCACTGAAAGGTTTCCTTACACTTTTTTTCCTGTTAAATTTATTTAAAATTACACTTTTTGTAAAAATACAAAAGAAACAGATGCAAAATAAAAACTAACCTACTACTGCGCGTGTGTGTGCACTTTCATGAGTATAAATAATACGAAAAAAACATAACACTGACAGTAATAGTGACCATTTGACGAAAACATGACTGAACGAAGTCAACTCACTCGTCATCATCTAGTTTGTCCTGCTTACTATGTAATGACTTCTTCATTCTAAATGGGGTTCCTCCTTGTGACGACCTTCATTTTAATAGGAGCCTCCATGAGCCGACCACCGGGCAACGTCGTTCCAGCACCCGCTGATCGGCGGCTAAAGTGAGTGGTGAAAACTTCCCTCAATTCGAGGTTGTGCGTTGGGCTTGAGACCCACCACATAAAAACTCTCCCCCAGTAAAGAACACAACAGTGCCTCGGATAAGGACTACCCCTTTTGATGATGACCACCGCAAACGGAAAAAGGACCTCGACTTACGGATATGCACCTGGACCGATCCCTCTATATGGAAGGTGAGTCTATCCAGCTGGATGATGTCTTCGAGAAGTACAAGGCTGACATCTCCGCTCTCCAGGAAATGCGATGGACAGGACAAAGCTGCTCCAAAAGAGCTTCATGTGATATCTACTACAGTTGCCATGCGGAGAGGCACGAACTAGGATGTGGATTTTTGGTCAGCCAGAGACTCCGACACCTAGTCCCACAGTTCACGCCTGTGAACGAACGACTGGCCAAAATCCGCATCAGGGCCAAATATTTTAACATCAGCCTAATCTGTAGCCACGCTCCGATGGATGAGAATGGCGATGCGATCAAAGTGAGCTTCTTTCAGCGCCTCGACGAATCTTATGACCGCTACCTCCGCCACGACTATCTGAGAATTCAGCCTCCACCAGAACACCTCCGATAGCGGAATGAGGCTGATCGACTTCGCCGCAGCACGAAACATGGTAATTGGTAGTACCAGATTCCAACATCTCGATATCCAAAAAGCGACGTGGTTGTCTCCAGATCAACGTACAAGAAACCAAATTGATCATGTGATGATTGACGGAAGGCATGCTTCCAGTGTGATGGATGTGAAATTGATCCACGGTGCCAAATTTGTTGCAGCCAGTGTGCGTACAAGCTTATGTGTCCCACACAGAGAAAGCGCGACGTCAGTAAGCTGCGATCACCAGAGACAGCAGATGCTTTTGCCACTCGGCTCTCCGATCTGCTTAGGCAGAGCACCCCCAACTTAATGATACTTGCGCACGGTGGACACACACATCCCACTCCATGGCTGTTGCTACCGAAGAGGTTATCGGTTACTACCGTCCTCTGAGGAACGAGTGGTATGATGTTAAGGAGCGGTACAGAGAGAAAA
Source organism: Megamerina dolium (assembly GCA_963854835.1). Lineage (NCBI taxonomy): Eukaryota > Metazoa > Arthropoda > Insecta > Diptera > Megamerinidae > Megamerina > Megamerina dolium. Next base: position 34,406,013 of record OY978530.1, read on the forward strand.
GGAGTGCAGAGAGACGTTTTTTCAGGCTCAAGAAAAGAGAACAAGAAAGACGCGAGTGTGAGGAGATAAAGATGTGCGGCGACAGTAATGAGACTCGAAAATTCTTCGAGAAGATCAAGCGCCTGAATGGCGGTTTAAATCCCGGAGCCTCTTCTTGTCGTGAGGGAAATAGGAATCTGGTTACGGATGCCTAGAGCGTACTGAGTCAATTGAGGGAATACTTTTCCAAGTTACTGAATAGCGATGCTATTAACAATTCCACCAGTGGAGGCGATTGCTCGAACATCCCAATTACGGATGATGGTGATGACGTTTCACCAACTGACCATGACAAGGTTAAAACAGCTCATATGCAGAATATGGTTGGACGAAAGCATGCCCGATAACAGGAGTTTTAGTGTTCTTTGCTTTATACATAAGAAAAGAGACCCCACAATTTGCGCCAACTACCGTGGCATGAGTCTCCTGAGCATCGTACAAAAGGTCTTATTGTGCGTATTGTGTGAACAATTGAAGCCTTTGCTCAGTAATCTGTTTGTACCTTATCACTGTGGCTTCAGACCGAATAAATCCACCGTCGATCAAATTTTCACACTACGACCAATTCTGGAAAAGACCCAAAAAAACAGATCGATACACATCACCAATTCGTCGATTATAAAGCCGCTTTCGACATTCCGATAAGGGATTACCTCTACACAACTATCTCTGAGTTCGGAATTCCTGCGAATCTCATTCGACTTTGCAGAATTACACTGCTTAACTCTCGTTGTGTAGAGAAAAGTGGGAAGGACCTACCCCTCCGTTTAATACCGAACGAGGTTTTAGATAAGGTGATTCGTTATCGTACGACTTCTTCAATTTTATTATGGAGAAAATTATACGAGCTGCAGATTTACGACATAATGGCACTATCTTCAACAAAAGTCTCATGATGCTGGCGTATGCCGGCGATATTGACATAATCGTTATCAACTCGCGAGCAGTCAGTGCAGCATTCTCTGAATTGGAACCAGAGTCACGTCGAATGGGTCGAATAGTGTCTACAAACAAAAATTCCCGGCGTCTTGGACAGCACGTCACCGTTAACAACTACATTTTCGAGGTAGTGAAGGCTTCGTCTATCTTGGAACCAGCATCAACAACTGTAATGATGTCAGCCTGGAGATCATGCGTAGGATAACTCTTGCTAACAGGTGTTACTTTGGGTTAAGTAAGTAATTGAGTAGTCGAGCCCTCTCTCGAAGATTGAAAATCAAACTCCACAAGTCCCTCATTATTCCTGTCCTAACATTTGGTGCAGAAGCCTTGAGAATTTCCACCACTGATGAGAGGATGATGGCGAGTACCGAATGAGGTACAACGATGAGCTGTATGATCTGTACGCTGACATCGACATTGTCAAGCGAATTAAAATCCAGCGGCTGCGCTGGCTGGGTCATGTCGAGCGAAGGGAAGAAGATGCTCCAGCGAAGAGGGTATCTAATTCGGCACCCGCTTGAGGACACAGAAGAGGAGGAAGACCAAACCTCCGTTGGACGGACTAATTCTTGGGTAACCTGGCGGTGATTGGAATATCTAACTGGCGCCAGCAAGCGAAGAACAGAGAAGTCCGGTGCCTCTTAATATGTTCGGCCTAAATCGATCATCGGTTGTCATGGCCACATAAGAAGAAATAAGAAGATGTTTTTTCTATGTAAAAATACGAAGTAGTGTCCAATTTTTTTATATAGAAACTTTAAAGTTCTTCTTTTCTAACGGCTTTTTCATCTGAAAATGGGGTGTTATAATATAATTCCTTGTTAATAAACACCTAAAGAGAAAAGTAAAAGCCTATTTGTATAATTGGCAGCAGAATCTATTTAAAAATTTAGCTTTTGTTTCTGAAGTTTTTTTTTCTTTTTTAATTTATGGCTAGTCTTATTTTGCGATAAGACATGAGTAACACAACTGTGTATACTGTTTTCTTATTAAAACACGGAAGAAACCGTTTTCGACCACGCCATCGCGAGGTTTGTAGTTTGAGGTTCTGCTTGATCAAAAACATAGAAACGAATTGAGAATGATGTGCATGCTGAAACGAACGGATTGCATAAAGTTCTGTGAAGTTCTTGAGGAATTATTACCAGGGAGACTTAAGAAACCAAGGACAACCTTATATGATGAGTGTCAGGTGAGGGATTTGAAGCTGAGTTTCCCCCTACGGTAGTGGACGAAGGAGATCCACTCCATGGTGGAATGGGGAACTCGAGTTCATGAAAAATGAGACAAGGAAGGCTTTTAGTCGTCACACGAGAGGGCACCCCAATTCATGGGACGATTACAAGCCACGGACTAAAACGAAGGTGTCGTCCTGGTTCTGGTGCCAGGTCCACTATCAACTTAAAGTCGGAGGAACACAACCTTTTATTAGGCGTTATTGGTATGTTGTGGGTGTAACCACAACATACTTTTGGTAAAAGCACCAGAGTACTTCTAGCACTCATATCCTTGGTAGAAGCACCAGGATGTAATTTCATGACGGTAATAACAAAACAGTTGCCGCCAAAAACATCGGTCATAATTAGGTGTAAATGTTTTGCATACGAAAGTAATTAAACATTTTGGCGCAGCTTGCAAGATACTACGAAATGTCGTGTATATACGATGTGTTTCAGGTTCAACGTTTAACGCAGTACAGAATCTATAGGACGATATCTCATGTGAATCAATAGCATACAAACTACACGCTAAAATTACCGAGGGTATTTTAATTAAACTTAACAGCACATTCAAACAATTCTAGAGTATAAATCCAATGGTAAAACAAAGAGAGGTATTAAATCCAATCAAGGAATTAGACGGCACGTTATTTGAGCTAGACGACCTATTGAAAAGCCAGGTTGAAGCAGCTCTGAAGAAAAAATACGATTTCGAGACGACAGTGCTACAAATTAATGACCTGCGAACACAGATCTAGAAACACCGAGTCGACACGGAACAGCTAGAAGTAGAGATTACCGTGATCCTCCAAAGAAATAAAGAATTTTAAGACTTGCTAAAGGAAAAAGGAATTTCCGAGGAATTTATAGAAAAAAGATGGAGAACTTCGGTTGACCTTGGGCAGCTAAGGGCACTCCAAGCAAGAGTGTAGTATCTCGAAAGGGAATGCTGCCTAACAAAAGAGATACAGTGGCTCCCAGCTTATTTCGTACAGTGACAGTTTAAAAATTGCTGCAGTCGTAATTCCTAATATAGCAAAAATTTGAACAAAATATAAATGCCATTTTTGAAAGGAAGGTTTGTTTTTTATTTTCCAAAATTTACTTTTTCAAAATTTTAGTGTTTGACACTATAAAAAAATAAAATAAGAAAAAAATAGGAAAATTCATGTCACAGCTTATTTCGTACAGTCTCTTTAAGTTCAAACTAAAAACAAAGTAAGTTGATTTTAATATTTAGTTGACATCCCTTAGCGTTAATGACAGCCTGGAGTCTATTTGGCATTGAATCCACCAATTTTTGAGTGATGTCTGGTGTGATTTTTTTTCCATTCCTCCATCAGTACCTTCTTTAGGTCTTGCTTATTAGAAATCTTGTGTGTTCTTATTTTATTGTCCAAAATAGACTAAAGATTTTCAATCACATTCATGTCAGGTGACTGTGGTGGTGGAGACATCAAGTGTGAGCAGTTCAAATAAGCCAAGATTGCACAATCCCAGATTTATGTTTTGGGTCATTATCTTGGTAATACCGAAATTCTTCCCGCAAACCCAGTTTGTCTGCACTTTGAAGTAAATTGTTTTTCAGAATCTCGAGGTACTTCATTTTGTCCATTGTTCCCTCAATAAAAACCAATTCACCTACTCCGGCTGCTGACATACAGGCCCAAACCATCACGCTACCGCCACCATGCTTCACTGTGGGCTTAAGGTTCTCCTTGTTTAGCTCGGTATTAGCTTTACGCCAAACATATGACATTCCGTCCGAGCCAAAAATATTAAACTTAGACTCATCCGCGAAAATAACGGTATTCCAGAACGCAGGAGTCTTAATAATATGCTCTTTGGCGTAGTCAAGTCGGCGTTGTATATTCATTTTTGAAATGAATGGTTTCTTTCGGGCTACTCGACCGTTCAAGTCATGATTGCGCAGCACACGTCGGACAGTTTCAGCACTGGATGATTTTCCTATTTCACGCTGAACCTCTGCAGCCAACTTCGGAGTGGATAACTTTGGATTTTTCTTAATTTTTCGTACAATATAACGCTCGTCTGATGCGTTGAAAATCTTATTAGGTGCTTCTCTGCCCTTGTTCTCCAACCGATTTTCGCGAATGAAGCGTTGAATGATGTATTGGACAGTTGAGGCACTTAAATTTGTCATTTCAGCAATTTTTCGCACACTCTGACCTTTCCTAAAATGGTTAATTACCAGTTTAAGCTGTTCCATCGTTGTACGACGACCCATAACGCTAAATGTTTAATTTACAGCACTTTAACTATTTAAAATAAGAATAATAAAAATTGTTATAATAGTTAAAAAGGTCCAAAAACTCATACAATTCAAAAAAACTTTGTAACTGCGCGGCAGAATGAAACTTACTTACATTGAAGTTTGTGTACGAAATAAGATGTGAGCTGAAAATCAGCTGATCAATAGTTTTTCTCTCTTGCATGACAAAAAGAACAATTTTTGGGGTTCCCCGTTTTCTTATTAGGTTTACTAAACACATACACAGACATCTACATTCAAAACTTATCGATAAGTTTTTTAGTTTCGATGTTACAGCCATTTACATAAAAATATATACACTGTACGAAATAAGCTGTGAGCCACTGTACCTCCTCGTCGTCATATACATACCTGTAAGGAGAACACAATTAGAGTCACAACCAGGAGTACAACCGGAACGAAAGCTAAAAATGCGTATTGCCGAAATAGCAAAGATCGTCAGCAGACTAGTCCAAGTATTCGCTGGAGCAAAGTCTGACGACTTAAGAACTGAAGTACATCAGTTTATTTCTGGGTGCGAACTAGCATCAAAAACCATAAAACTCGATGAGTAGAAAATTTCGTAGCCTGTGTAAAACAGCGAATATATGGAGCCGCTCTGTATTTCGTAAGGAAACTCGATGAGTAGAAAATTTCGTAGCCTGTGTAAAACAGCGAATATATGGAGCCGCTCTGTATTTCGTAAGGAAATTGCTCAAGAAAGATACACGCATTTTTGCAAGGAGATTAGGTAACTTGAAACTCACAGCGACACAGTGTATTATGAGTGCATACGGGCGAATTGGAGACCAAGCGTTGCTAAAGGATTTAGAGGAGTAGGCGAGGATGTCCATCATATCTGGTCTTCCAGACCCATTGCTTAAGATACAGGGAAGGCCGAGTATCCTGCTTGAGAAAGGGCAACGGCACAATCAGTTTAATATGGGAGCCAATTTAAGTCTTAACACACCACTACAAACTGATGATGCCCATCAGACAGAGGCCAGTGATATAGTGGTATATATAGAACAGAAATTATATGTTGCCTCTCACAACAGACAAGTACCAAAAAATTACGTAAATCTCCAAAATAACAAGAGGAAAGTTCCTACTTGTTCCTTCTGCGAGAAAAAGGAGCACACCGAGACGAAAGTTTCAAGAAAAAAAATTTGCCCTATTGCATTAGGTATAATAATGCAATAGGTATAATCCTGGAGAAGACCCAAGAAAAACAGATCGACACACACCACCTATTTGTTGATTATAAAGCCGGTTTCGACAGTCCGGTAAAGGATTACCTCTACACAACAATGTCTGAGTTCGGTATTCCTGCGAAGCTCATTCGACTTTGTAGAATGACACTGCATAACTGAACACGCGAGCAATCAGTGCAGCATTCTCAGAGTTAGGAAGAGAGTCGCGTCGGATGGGTCTTACGGTGAACGAGGGCAAGACGAAGTATATAGTGTCAACAGACAAAGAGTCCCGGCATCTTGGACAGCACGTCGCTGTTGACAACGACGCTTTTGAAGTAGTAAGGGACTTTGTCTATCTTGGAACCAGCATTAACAGCAGTAATGACGTCAGCCTGGAGATCATCCGTAGGATAACTCTTGCTAACAGGTGTTACTCGAAGAATGAAAACTACACTCTACAAGTCTCTCATCATGCCTGTCCTAACATATGGCGCTGAAGCCTGAACAATTTCCACCTCGTGTGAGCGAATGCTTGGAGTTTTCGAGAGAAAAGTCCTACGCAAGATCTTTGGACCTATTTGCGTTGGTGGCGATTACCGAATAAGGTACAACCATGAGCTGTACGAGCTGTATGCCGATTTTCACATCAGAATCCAGCGGCTGCGCTGGCTTGGTCATGTCGAGCGAATGGAGGAACACGCTCCAGCTAAGAAGGTGTTATATTCGGAACCCGCTGGAGGACGAAGCAGAAGAGGAAGACCTAACCTCCGGTGGAAAGACCAAGTACTGGAGAACCTGACGGCGCTTGAAATTTCTAACTGGCGCCAGCTAGCGAAGAACAGAGATGGCTGGCGAAGCATATTATATTCGGCCTAAATTGATAGTCAGTTTTTATGGCCACATAAGAAGAAGAAGAAGAAGTTATTATTATTTAAAATTCATATTTGTTATTTTATATTTATATTATTTTTTATAATTTATATTTTGTTATTATTATTTTATACGTATGAAGACATAGCTTTCCTTTTTTTTATAGGAATAGTGTTTATGCGGATGTTGATTCTTACTGGGTACCTGGATGTGGCGTGGTTGGAGTGAGCTCTTTTTCATATTATTTGTGAGGATACTATGATGTTAATGCTGGTGTACAGAAGATGTTGTTATTGCTGCTATTGCTGCTATTTGGTGGTAGTATTCGCTGGTAGCGTTACGTTTTCACTTCTAATTCTCGGATCTTCTTCTGCTTGTTCCCTTCAACTTCGTATCCACGTACCGTATCGACGACGACTACAATGATGATGATGGTGATGAATACAGTATGATTACTTAAATGGTCTTCCGCCACACACTGTATGCTTGTCGTACGAAATTATATTTAATTATATAAAATGCAAATGTGTTGTGGTTGACAAATAATGCAGAAATTTGCTTTTTGTATTGTCTGAGACTATCATACACCAATAAGTATACACCTGATCCACTCGATATGATACAGAATGATTCAAGATAAATTTTTTGTTTACCACATAAAAGTAGAACTGATCTTCAATGGTTTTATTCTTTTTCTTTAAGAAATTTTAACCATTTATTATGTATTTATGCCCAAGATCTTCTCGCCGTTGTGGTATAGGGAACTGAGTGACATGAGGTCCAAGCTCAGAAGAATCTTTAATGATTGCTATGCAACTGGTGACTTTCAGGAGTATAGGAATTCCCTCAGGGAATATAAAAAATCTCTACGGACTGCAAAGATAAAATATTGGCAGGAACATTGCGAGTCGATTGAGGCCATGAAGGACTCAGCAAGACTCGGCAAAATCCTGGCAAAAGATCATTTAAATAAAACCTACATAAAGCGCGCTGACGGTACATGGGCGGAATCGGCGGCTGAAACTTTAGACATCCTTATAGATTATCACTCTCCAGACAGTCCCGAAGAGGCAACGCAAGGAAGTGAGTACAGCAGGAAATACCAGTGGCGCTGCTGGAAAAAATCATGACTTAGGAAAAATAGGTTGGGCAATTAACAGTTTCTCACCGTTTAAATCCCCGGGGGTAGATGGTATTCTCCCTATAATGATGCAGAAATCTTTGGTCAAGGAGCTAAAGGCGATCTGCCATGCTTGCGTCCACTACAACCATATTGTATTTGTGATTATGTAATTATTTGAGAATAAGGTCAACAGAGAATGCGCTACATGAGGTGATATGCACAGTGGAGAAGTCCCTACCGCATAAACAATTTACTCTGGTGGCGATTGTTGACGTAGAAGGAGCTTTAAAAACGTCAAGATAGATGCTATTAGATCCGCCCTTGTTAGGGCAGGAATAGCAGAACCAAGAAGGAATTGGATCTCATTTCTACTTTTTAATCTCTTAATATCAGGTGAGCCAGTGGTCGCGAAACGTAGCAAGTAGGAACGTAGGGGCACACCGCAGGGGGGCGTGCTATCCCCCTTGCTTTGGCTCATAACTATAAATGATATCCTGGTAGAACTTAACGCAAATGGGGTTAAGATTGTGGCGTACGCTGATGATGTGGCGATCCTAGCTTCGGTTCCCTTTCCCTCCGTGATGAGTGAGATCATGAAAAGAACATTGGCAAAACTAAGTAGATGGTATTTTGAACCTTCTCCCATTTGAGTTGCACATACTATGTACGGCATCGCAAACCGCACTTAGACTCAGAGAATCTGGATGTTGGAAGAGTACTCAACAGGGACACAGTAGTATCCTTAGACAAGTTAAAATAAATAAATATGTGGCACTTATAAGCCCCGAAGGGCTCTTTGGCCGAGCTTCTCTTCAATTACTGTTGTGCGTGTTAAATTTTTGGACAGTATTAGAAGGGACCTACTTATTTTAGCCGGTTCGGAATGGCAGAACTCTTGCGGCATTACTTTTTCTGAGCTTTGTCACAGAGTTCTTTTAGAAGCTTTTAAATGGCAAATTGTTACTGATATAATTGCTTCAGCTAGCAACTATGCACAGACAGATCTAATAATAGACAACTACGTTTTTGAAGGTTTTATCCTGTCATCAAGCAAAGATTTTCATTCATACTACGCAAATATTAAATTGTTCAGATCCAAAATATTGTCTCGAAAGCAAAAAATCACAATGCATAAAACATTAATACGTGCTGTTCTTACCTGTGGATCCGAAATATGGACACTGAAAACAAACGATATAAGTCAGCTGCTACGATTTAAAGGAGCATCATGCAAAAAATTTATGGTCCTGTGAAAACAATAGATGGCACTTATCGTATCCGTTATAACCATGAAATTTCAAACCTAATTGGTGGCGCAAATGTCGTACGTTTCATAAAAGCAGAGCGAATTAGATGGATAGGCCATGTTATACGATTGCCAAGTGAAAGAATCCAGAAGAAAGTGTTTGCACTTCGTGCGATTGGTGGAAGAAAAAGGTTCCGCCCACGAAAGAGATGGCTTAATGATGTAGAAGTAGACCTGAATAAGATGAATGTTCGAAATTGGAGAGAGGAAGCGAGGGAGAGAACAAACTGGAGAAGAATTGTTGGTAAAGCTATGGTCCACCCTGGACTGTGAAGCTAAGAGAGTGATATATATATATATATATATATATATATATATATATATATATATATATATATATATATATATATATATATATATATATATATATATATATATATAAGTAACGTAGAACTAAACATTCCATAAGTTACGTTCCCACCAAAATTGCTGACGATATGTCTACTGCACTGCGCGTGTAGCTTAACAACAACAATAATAATAGCATAACCGCGACAGCAGTTTTGTTGGAAATGCATTTTATGCACATATTCTTTAAGCTCACATTGTACTCTTTTAAGCTCAGAATAAATTCAACACTCAACAAAGAAGGTTGACTTTTATTTCTCACTGGCGCAGTCGGTTTAAAAAGAATCTGCCATTTAAGTAACTTGTTAAAATTCGTCAAGAATACCGCGCAAAGGTATTAATAAATAAGTCGAAAATTTTGAAACAAGTTAAAAGTGCCGCGCAAAGGTACTAAACAAAAATTAAATTAACATTTATTAGTGCCGCGTACTGAAAAACATTAATAAATTAATACCGTGCAAAGGTGTCACAATTACTATTTTTGGTTCCGGGACAAGATACTTCGTTGAAATTTTATGGGTGCCAAGGATAGCACTGGGATAGAAACTTTACTAGGCGCTCTATCTCTTGGATCAACAGCAACTACCAACACGGCAACAGCCAATAATATGATACTCCAAAATATTAACAGCATCGAACGCTTCGATGGCGATAAGCGCAACTTGGCTTTCTACATCGCGAGTGTGGAGGCAGTCATCCCGGCAATAGCCACGTTGCCAGCAAACGAGAAGCAACTTTATTTTATGGCAATTCTAAGGACAGTGACGGGGGAAGCAGCGCAAGCAGTACGCCGTGAACAACCAACAGACTGGACACAGCTGAAGACATTATTAATAGACGAATTTGGGGAACCAGCGCCGACACCGATGCTGATTTTAAATTTAAACGGCATTAAAGGTAAGAGTGGTGTAAAAAATTTGTGCGACACACTAAACATCGAAATATGCCGAATCAAAGATAAAATAAAATTAAGCGATGACACTGTTTCGGAGAAGCGGTTGCTTGAACAGACTTTAGAAAAAACCAGTTTATATGTGTTAAAAAAGGAGTTGCCGAACCATTTGACGAGTCTCCTAAACGCTAATCTAGTATCTGATTTTTGAAGTGCATTACGCGTATTACGCAATAATGGCGCGTATGACGTTGAATTAACCCATTCACAACCGAGCTATGATGTTCAAAAAGAAAGGGACCGTGTTAATAACAAAGGTAGATATCGAAATATTTTTGTTAAAGACGAATCTAGGGAATTTGCACAACCCAGTATTAATCAATTTAGGGATTTTCGAAATCAATCAAATTTCCAAAACCAACCAAATTTACAATATCAGTCTAACAGAGAATTCGCACAACCCAGTAGGAACCAATTTAGAAACTTTTCAAACCAATCAAATTTCCAAAATCAACCAAATTTTCAATATCAGCCCAATTTTCAAAGGCGCCCAAATTACGTGAATAACAATTTCAATCCGTTCCAAAATTCTAACAACTTCCCAAAAGGAAACCAAAACTTTAATCAAAATAACAAGAGGCATCGCAGTTATGACTCAAATCAGAGTAGGCTACGTAGATTTGGAGTCCCGCAACCCATGGATATAGATGAAAATTTTCATTTGGCGGCCTCGGAACAGCAAAATTACCAGCCATTGAACTAAATACTGAAGTCGGTCAGTTAAAATTTTTAATCGATTCTGGATCTTCTTTAAGTTTAATAAATCCTAATATTTTTCCATTTGAGGTAATAAAAACGGATAAAAAACAAATTAACACAATCAATGGCACCGCAGAACTAAATTTAGTGCAGTTTTTATATATACCGAATCTAATTGAAGGCAATTTAAAATTTTACGTTTTCCCTTTTTCAAAGAAATACGACGCTCTCAAAGTTTTAAAAGCAAAATTAGACTACAGTAATAACACTATAACTCTCAACAATAAAATATATAATATTTCAATCGGTACTCAAGAAAATTATTATAATTATGCCATGAATCAAGAAGGCTTAGAATTAGGGGAGGAAGAGAGCAAATTTAGAGTCGATCATTTGAATCAGGAGGAGAAAGGAGAATTACAAAAAATCCTAAAAAAATATAATAACCTTTTCTACTCAGAAGGAGATCATTTAACCTTTACGAATGCCATAAAACATAAGATAATTACAAAACATGAGGATCCAATATATTCCAAATCATACAGGTATCCTCAGGTACACAGGGAAGAAGTCGATAGGCAAATCCAAGAAATGCTAGAGCAAGGCATAATCTGTCATAGTAACTCCCCATATTCCTCACCAATTTGGGTGGTGCCGAAAAAGGCAGATGCCTCTGGTAAAAGGAAATGGAGGATCGTCGTAGATTACAGGAAGTTGAACGAAGTCAGTGTAGATGACAGATACCCTCTTCCTAATATAGACGAAATTCTCGACAAACTAGGCCGCTGTTTATATTTCACAACGCTAGATTTGACAAAAGGATTCCATCAAATCGAAATGGATCCGGAAAGTAGAAGGAAAACGGCTTTTTCAACGCAAAATGGGCATTACGAATTTTTGCGAATGCCGTTTGGGCTCAAAAATGCCCCTGCTACATTCCAACGATTGATGAACACAATTTTAAAGGATCTAATCGGAAAACATTGTTTAGTCTATTTAGACGATATAATCATCTTTAGTACCTCTTTACAAGAACATATCGAATCGCTCGATCGTGTTTTTAGCAAGCTAGAAGAGGCAAATTTAAAACTGCAACTGGATAAAAGTGAGTTCTTAAAAAGAGAAACAGAGTTTCTTGGACATGTTATCACTCCAGAAGGGATTAAAGCTAATCCAAATAAAATCAAAGCTATAATTAACTACCCCATACCAAAAACAGAAAAGGAAATTAAACAATTCCTAGGTTTAGCAGGATTTTACAGAAAGTTTATTAATAATTTTGCCCAAATAACGAAGCCATTAACAAATTGTCTGAAAAAAGGAAACAAAGTAAACCCGTGTGATAAAAATTACATAGATGCCGTAAACAAAATTAAAATTCTAATAACAAATGATCCAATTTTAACCTATCCAAATTTCGAAAAAGAATTTACCCTTACTACAGATGCTTCAAATATAGCTTTAGGAGCCGTGCTTAGTCAACAAGGCCATCCAATTTACTTTGCGAGTCGTACATTAAACGACCATGAAGTCAACTATTCGACCACAGAAAAAGAATTGTTAGCGTTAGTATGGTCAACTAAATACTTTCGACCTTACCTATTTGGCAGGAAATTCGTAATAAAATGCGATCATAGACCTCTACAGTGGTTACATAATCTTAAGGAGCCCAATTCTAAATTACAGCGCTGGAAAATAAAACTAAATGAATTTGATTTTGAAATCAAATATGTTCCAGGAAAAGAAAATTACGTAGCCGACGCATTATCCCGAATTAAAATCGAGGAATGCTATAATGGTGACGATGAATCCGTTAGATCAGATATAGCTACGATTCACTCGGCAGGAGAAGATAATAGCCAATATATCGCACTTACGGAGCGACCCCTTAATTTATTTAAAAATCAGATAAAAATAATTAGGGGCAACGAATATAAAACCCATTTACATAAAGTTTTTAATAAAAATATAATAACAATAACGTATAGAGATTTGAACTTTGAACTCATAAAGGATATAATTAAAACCCATCTGATAAATAAAGCAATGACAATATTTATGCCTATAGACGAAGACTTTAACGCTTTTCAAAATGTCTATTGTAATTTAATCAAAACAAGAAATAATAAAGTAGTAAGAGCGACTAAGATACTAGAAAACATTGAAACATATTCCGATTTAAAAACGAAAATTTTAGAAATACATTTGGAAGGACTACACCAAGGAATAGAAAAGGTGGTTAACGTATTCAAAAACAAATTTTACTACCCCAATTATGTTAAAGAAGTTACAAAAATTATTAATGAGTGTGAACTATGTAACAGATGTAAAACAGATCATATTCCATATAAAATTCCTTTTAAAGTCACGCCTCCAGTATACGAAACCCGCGAAAAATTCGTTATTGATTTTTGGAAATGGGATAAAAAATTTTACTTAACCTGTATTGATCTTTATTCAAAATTCGCAACACTAGAAGAAGTTAGCTCGTTAGATTGGCTAGAAACAAAAAGAGCTTTATTGAAAATTTTTAATAGTTTGGGCCCACCGAAAACACTAAAAATTGATCAAGATCAAGGCATGAATAATGCGAACATAAAAAATTGGTGTGACCAACTTAACATAAATCTCGAAATTACAACTGGGAAAACAGGTATAGCGGATATTGAGCGCTTACACAAAACTCTTAATGAAAAATTAAGGATAATTAACACATCAGGGGATAAAGAATTAGATTATATAAAAATAGAGCAAACCCTTTTCACTTATAATCATTCCATTGTTCATTCTACTACTAGAGAAACCCCCTATAATATATTTTTCAATAAAAAAGAGCCTCAAACAAATCCTCAAGCTATAAAGGAAACACGTATCAATAACATGAATAGGTATAGACAGGACGACCTCCCTGACACTAGATTTATTTTTGCGGAAAATTCTAGGAAAAGGCTTGAAAAAACAAGTAATCCCTATAAAAGAGCAGAAGTAGTTCAGACAGAACAAGATAATGAACACTTTATTGTTAAGTTTAAAGATAAGAAAGTTAGAAAATATAAGAGTCAGTTTAAAAGAAAGAAAAAACAGATTAACAGTGTTGATTCTTCCAGACCCGAAGGAGTTGACCAGGACCAAGCCGAATATCCAATGGAAGTATAACATTTGGATAACAATTCTGGTACTCGTCCTAAACTTTCACCCAGTAATTAATCAACTAATTCAAGTAACTGCAATTACCAATAATCACGGATACCTCATAATCGAGCAAGGGAAATTTTCAAAACCAATAGCCTTCAAGAATCATATAATCCAAATAAACAAAACAGAACTTGAACTAGCGTTTACTAATTTAGTTAAAGAGTTAGAAAACAATAAATTTTTAAAAACAGGTTTGGTTCCAAAATATATAAAAATTGCCGAAAAGGAAAAAGAACTTTTTGTAAAAAGACATAGACGAGGTTTAATCAATGCTCTAGGCACAGGTTTTAAATTTTTGTTTGGAACTCTAGATGAGGAAGACCGTCATACTATAGAAACATCCTTACAGGACCTAAAGCAGAAAATTGCTAATAACGACATTAATGAAATGAATATAATAAACCATGTTAATAATGAGAACAAATTACTAAACGAGTTAAAAAACTCTACAAATGTTTTACAGAATAGTTTTACCCAAAAAATTGTTTCCGATATTTTCCTAGATAACGTTAAGGCATACTTACAGCATATTCAAGATATTCAACTCGGAATTCAGTTAGCAAAACTAGGCATAATAAACCCAAATCTTATAGACCTCGAAACAATCTCGCACTTAGATACAGAACAATTTGAGCTTATTAAAACCTCTGTTTGGATTAATAATAATTTAATTTATTTCATCTTGACAATACCCACCGATTTTGAGTCTTATGACAAGTTAAAAGTTTTGGCAATTCCAGATGACATCCATCAAGAATTAGATATTAAGGAAATAAATGATTTTGTTAGAATTAACAACACTATATTCGAATTAAAAAATAAAAAAGTCTTCCCGACAAAAGAAAAATGCTTGAGTAACCTATTAAATAATTATAAAGTTAATTGCTCAACTTTAACAAATAATAAAAGTACCATCAATTTTGTTCCACCGAATACCATTGTAACTAAAAATTTAGAAGAAACTCTAATAGAGCAAAATTGTAATCAACTTAAAATCAAAGTAAAAGGAAACAATGTTATAAATTATAATAAATGTAAAATCAAAATAAATACCTTTGAAATATCTAGCACGGAAGACTATATCAAACCAATCATTGTACCCTTTGTAAAAGATTTAAAAAACATTGTCAAAATAAATAAAAATTTCGTTACCCTGCCCGAACTGAAACAGCATTTTGTCACAATTGAAGAAAACACGAAACATGTTAATTTTGGATTTATAATAATTTTATTGATTGTAATAATTTTTATAACGATCGTAATGTTAAAGAAATACTTTGAAAGAAAACAGAAAAATTGTAAAACCGATGAAGAAAATTCTGAAGGCGGGAGGAGTAACGTAGAACTAAACATTCCATAAGTTACGTTCCCACCAAAATTGCTGACGATATGTCTACTGCACTGCGCGTGTAGCTTAACAACAACAATAATAATAGCATAACCGCGACAGCAGTTTTGTTGGAAATGCATTTTATGCACATATTCTTTAAGCTCACATTGTACTCTTTTAAGCTCAGAATAAATTCAGCACTCAACTAAGAAGGTTGACTTTTATTTCTCACTTATATATATATATACATATATATATATAGATATATATATATATATATATACATATATATATATAGATATATATATATATAGATATATATATATATATATATATATATATATATATATATATATATTATATATATATATATATATATATATTATATATATATATATATATATATATATTAGATATATATATATATATATATATATATATATATATATATATATTATATTATATATAATATATAATATATATATGTACATATATATATATATATATATATATATATATATATATATATATATATATATTTAAAAATCCAAATTATAAAATATCAAAAATCCCATCCAGTATTTCGATGCAGAATTAAATTCTCGATAATTTTGAAAGGTTTCATCAAAATCGGTTGAAAACTGCAAGCGTAATATGTCCTACCAGTTTACAAAATGTCGTTTCGAGATAAACGCGTTTGAAGTTTTAGAAACTCGCTCAGTGCCCCGGGAAATTTAAAAAAAAAATCGTCTCGTTACCTCGTTTAAATGTTTCTGGCGGACTATAGATGCATACTACATTAAAATACACACCTCATAGAACATTTCAAGCAAAAAAAAAATTCAATTTTTTCAAACCGTCAAAGTGGTCTTCCCCCTTAAGGATTTTTCAATAATCTGGGAATTCAAGTAATAACAATTTCAATATTTCGAGGTAACAAAATGTTACAATATGTTTCCATAATATTCACCTTTATGTGTAGGTATTTTGCAATTTTCTCATTCCTAACTTCTTTAGTTTAGTTACAATTAAGTTTCAACTTGAAATTTTTTTTTGAATTTATATTGTGTATACGCGAGCACAATTGTAAAATGTTTAATATATTTAAGTAAAAATATTCATTAATATTTATTAATATTTATTTTCCGTTGGTTGTATTTTATAACAACAACTTGCCCCCCGTTGGGCTTTGAACTATCAAATGAAACACTACAGTTGACGGTTTGAATAAAACTTGCCTTTATTCTTTAAAGTTAGGGTCTTTATAATACCATTTTACTGAGTACGCAATAACGCAGTTATTGGTAAAGTCGTATGATTCCTGACAAGAACATCATATACATAAATTGCTTATAAATATGATCTAGCATAAGAGTTTACTCAAATACAAATTGTTTACATAAATAAATTTTGATAGTACAAAAAACGATAAAGAACCAATGAAGTTTTATTGTTTAAATTGTTTACATATACAAATTTTAATAATAAAACAAATCCTATATTTTTATTACCTACAACTCTTTCTGTTTATTCTGCATTTTTTTTGTAGTCGTACTAATTTGGTTGTATGTACACAGTATATCGTAAGGTTATTGTTGTAGTTCGTATAGTGTGACTATTACTTTGTACTCAGCACAGAACACCCACTGCTGTGCTAACTCACACATCATTAGTTTTCATCAATTATCTTATTTACCTAAGTGCATATGTACTATTCAATTTAAATTAAATATTTTTCTGAAACGGTCATAATAATTCTTAAATGGCTCATAGATATGAAAGGTCAAGTGATACATTGTTGTTAGAAGAAGGCATGTAAAACAAGCATTAAGAATTTGATTAGTTGTTTTATTGACTACTTGGAAATCGAAGCAAAAATTCCGTTTTATGTGGGGAGTGGAACCACTTTTAAAAGGAGTGTTTTGAAGAAAGTTTATTTCCGAATTATCTCGAATATTCGTTTCCTGAAAGAAGTTCACCGAGCGATTTTATGATAGCCGTCTGGAAGCCTTCTGTTTTGAAAATTAATACTGCCCAGGTGTAATCAGCCGCCATCCCGGTGATTATTCATCTCTCTAGTACAAGTAACCTCTCTCTATAAGGTTTCGGAAAACGAACAAGTAGGTAGGTAACCCCTACAGAACTAATTCCACTATAGACACCCTTGTGTTTAAGCTACCACAAGAAGTAATTTCTTCAAGAAACCTTCTACTCAAATAATAGGTCCCTTTAAGAAATCTTACCAAGGCAAGCAGCAGGAATAACTACTTGGCATTGATTATCCCTTCAAATAAACCCCTGATTTCATCTTCTCCGTAATACAGGGTATAAGTATATATATTTATATATATGTATGTATGTATGTGGCACTTAAAGCCCCAAAGGGCTCATTGGCCGAGCTTCTCTTCCATTACTGTTGTGCGTCTTAAATTTTGGACAGTATTAGAATGGACCTAGTTATTTTAGCCGGTTCCGAACGGCAGAACACTTGTGATATCACTTTTTCTGAGCTTTGTCACAGAGTTCTTTTTAGAAGCTTTTTCATGGCAAGTTGTTACTGTCGGAAGAATTGCCAATTGCTTGCCGACAGGTGGGTACCGTTCGAAAGAAAAATCTTTTCGATATTAAATTTGTTGTGCATCAGCCGGGTATTGAACCACGACCTACAGATCAGAAGGCGAACACACTAACCACTGAGCTACGGCACCCGACTATATATAGATATAGATAAAAATAAGTCAAATCTTAAGGTTTATTTGAAATGAAAGAAAAGGTGTGCGTTACAATTGCTGTTTTTTTACCCAAGACGTTCTATAGTTAGCAGCTGTAGGAACTTTGCTCTTTGGAGGACTCCAGTATGAGCGGTAGGCTTGCTGTTGCCAATCGTCCTGGTACCGTCTCACCTGGCGTATGTCCACCTTCTTCGTCTACATGAAGACAGGTAGCTTCCTGGAGAAATAGAGCGTAATAGATATCGACTACGTTGCTGATGTGATCTTCTCTGGCTATAAGATACTCGTACATCGCCTTCTGATCAGTTAGAAATCTTAAATTGCCATACGTTTAGACGAAATTCTCCGAACATCTATTCAACTGCCGTAGCCTCTTTTTATAATAGCTCGACCTTGTTTTCCTCTCCGTGGGATCCTTTTAAAGTTGCAAATAATTCGTGTAATTTCCTCGCCGTCCTTCTTTTCTTTGCTATTGTGTAAAGATATTTCAGCACTTAAACTGAAATATCACGTTGGGATCACCAAAATGTTTACTCAGAGTTTTGTTCTGAATTATTTTGTTGTTTATTGAATTTCCAGTACTTGAACTGGAAACTCACGACAAAAAAAGAACATTATTTTTAAATTTCCAGTCCTCGCATTTCTTGTAAGAAACTAATATTACACATTTCTTTTAACAAAATTCGGAAATGCTGAGTTTTATTGAGGAAAAATGTACATGAATTCTCCTAGTAATTTTTGCATGAAATCATTTCAAAAATTTATAAAAAAATACTTTTTAAATTTATATATTTATATTTATATTTTATATTTCAATGATTCAATTTTATACCCAATGATTCAGTGGGCCGGTGGGCTCGCTCAATCTGAGACACTTGCCTGCTGCTTTTATAAATAACACTTCTTTATTCACTTTTTCACAAATGTAATGTCTCGCACTTTATTTAAATAGTTAAGAGTTAAATATAAAAAAATATATATAATTATAAGCGTGAGGGGAAAAATGACGCGCACTGCTCGTAAAATTAGTGGTTTTTGTCTATTATTTTTGCTTAAAATGCATAATGTTAAAGTGCACTCAATAATGTTGAGGGAGTCTTAGATATTTCAATATTAACATAATTTAAAAACTTCTTGTTGACTTAAAGCAATAAACAAAAAAAAATTTACTTTTATTTTATAGAAGAGGCACAAAGCTCAAATTTGTGTTCCTCACGAACGTTTTTCTTACATTTTTCGCACAATAACTTAGTTTTGGGTGTGGGCAAAATCCACAAGTTTTTCTTTTGGTCCTTTGCCGTAATTTCTATATTTTCCTTATTGATTTTGGCAATAACAATAGCTGTCGTTTGCGGTTGTCATTGTCCTCTTTTGGCGTATTTGCGTATTTAATATTTTGCTCAGCCATGGTTCTACAAGTACTGTTTGAAGCTGGTTCACATAATCTCTCCGGCTTAATAATTGCTTAACTAAACATATAAACATATGAGTGTAAATCAGATAACTAGTTATATATGCTATGTTAAAAATTCCGAAGAACATACACATCGGCGACGATTCGTTTTACTTGAATACGAAGTAACACTGCACCTGCACATCTGATCGAAAATGTCTACCCCTCCTTTAGTGCTATTGTAGAACTGGACCCTGTAAGGCTCTGCATTTAGAGATCCTTCTTAGTTGCATGAAGGCAATAACTAACGTTATTGCAAAAGGTAGTCCTGTATGACAAGCAAATGAAGAGAAAAATAGACAAATAGCAACAGTGTTCATCGAATCGACGAAGGTCACTCTTGCATGGTTAACGTACGTACAAATGCAAGTAAAAATGGCACATGCAGCGAAACTATTCCTGAAATCTACGACGGTAGTCAGCGAGTGAAAAGCAAACAGAAGACTTTCCACGAATATGCTCTTCAGATGAAAAAATAGCGTCACTCAGTATCCTTGAATCTCAGTCGGTGATCCGTTATAGAGGGGTGTTGGGTTAGGAGCGATTTCCTCAACCGCGATAGATACCAAATTATTAAATGGGGCTGTGCCCTTAAACAAGCGAAATGATGTGGCTTTAAGGTGGTCAACGATTAGACTGATTTATTTTTACAAAATTCACTTTCTTTTTTGTTTCATGATTTAAGTATATAAACTAATTCACATATAATTCGTATACTTCGTTCGTTGTTGTAAATATGTATGTTACATTATTGGAAATTAGGTATACATATTGTTAATTTAGAGAAATTAGAGACAGAGAGATAACAGATAAGGCTAAATATTAATAAATATGTATATATGTATATATGTCATAAGCAATTAATGAATACAAATGAATACAACATACCGTTAAAATGTATTCAAATGTACGAACATGATTGCATATTGCATGATCATGATATATACATTTAAGGTAAATAAGAAAATATGTAAAAGTATGTACATCAAATTATGTGAGCCAACCGGTGATGCAGTGATTCTCAATCTGTGACCAAACATCCGTCCCCGTTGAAGGAACCTTCAAGCAGGTAGAACGGCAATTTTGTGTATGGGCCGCCGAATGACGCCTCTTGAAGTGCGTATGTCAACCACTCACACGCGTGCATCCTTTCATGTGATGGAGTTGACAATGCGACCCATTTGCCACCGTTGGGGTGATGTGTTGTCCTCATGGATGATTACCATTGTGTCTTTGGCAACATTTGGTCGATCAACCAACCCATTTTGTACGCATTTGAAGTTCGTTGAGGTATTCGTGCGACCAACGGTTCCAAAACCTTTGCTTGATGGCCGTGATTTGAGCCCATTTTTTAGTATGGTTGATGTGTCGGTAGCTATCGGTCGCTCCGGTAAACCCCTCAGAGCTCCTCCAAAGACGAGATGACCCAGAGTTAACACTTCGTAGACGCTGGGGTCGGCTGAAAGTCGTGTAATCGGTCGAGAGTTAAGGACTGGTTCGATTTCGACAAAGACAGTCGACATCTCCACGAATGTTAGCCTGGCATTCACCATGCTGCGATTCAAATGACCCTTAGCAGATTTGACAGCAGCCTCCCAAATACCGCCAAAGTGAGGTGCTCTGGGCAAACGTTCCACTGGTAGGTTTCCCAACATATGTTGCAGCAGCATCGACTCGTATCGAACGCAGTGGATGCAGGATCTGACGACGCGCCTCGCTACGTCGCGTGCATTCACAATCCAGAACTGAAGACGAATTAATGCTACTAGAGCTTTAGGTCCTGCGTGATAATTTTTGACGTGTAAGTGCCGAACGTAACGCTGGGAAGTAAAATGGTGTGTGCTCGACTTTCTGGTATATCTGCTAACTCGAGTCGTCCGCCGACCTTCAACAATTCGAATCCTTCCGTGGAATCCAAGAAGGGGTTAAGGTAACGCTGAGTGCCATTTATCGTTGACTCTTTCTGAACTAAAAGAATATCTCCAGCGAAGTGTTTTTGTTGTACATTCCAAATGATGCACAGCAAAGCGTGATGTAACTCCTCAAGCGAGAGGTACTCAAGCAAGGTATTGGTTTGATGCTTGAGAAGCCTGTTGTAGAAACGAAAAATCCAGGCAACTAATCGTATTCCACGGGCGTAGGAGCTGCACCTGTCGATAATCTCAAGAATATAGTTGGGTTTTACCATTACCTTAAATACCGATTTTCGCATCTCTGAGTTCACCACTTCCACGTCGACGTGTTCTATCTTCTGATTAGGCCACTTACTCGCGTGTTCGTATAGAAAAGGGGGACCAATGTGCCAAATTGAATTTGCAAGCTCCGCAACGGAACGTTTCCTCGGGAAACGATGTCCGTCGGATTGCTGTTTGTTGGTACGTGTCGCCAAAAAGCACTTGCAGTTAGATCTTGAATCTCCGAACTCTGTTGCCAACGAAAGTAGAAAGCGTAGCGGAATGCAATTTGAGCCAGTGAAGTACAATCTGCGAATCTGTCCAAAGATATAAATCGAAATTATAATTAGAAAAAAGTGATTTTATTTTTGTGAAAAGTCGAGCAAGTAGAAGTGCGCCGCAGAGCTCTAGCTTTGGCAATGATTGCTTTTTGATTGGTACGACTCTTGACTTTGCCGTAAAAAGGTTAACGCGAACAATTCCAGTACTGTCTATAGTACGTATATAAATTCCACAACCATAATCGCGAATCGACGAATCGCAGAATCCATGAAGCTGAAGGTATTAAAAGTTTGTTGACAAGCAATAGCGTGGAATATTGATTGATGAGAGCTTTGACAAACTAGTCACAAAGTTTAGCCAAGCGAAGTGAATATTCTGCGGAACAGATTCATCCCAATCGAGGTTTAGCAGCCACAGTTCCTGAAGAAGGATTTTAGGGTGATGATTATTGGCGCCAAGAGACCAAGTGGATCGAACAGCGACGATTGGATTGAGTGGATAGACCTTTTCGTTGTTCGCCCATTGAAGTTTTGCTTGGGTTCAAAAGAAAATAAAAAGAAGTCTTGAGTTTGATCCCACTTTAATCCAAGTGTACTCGTAATGGACGTGTCGATGTTTAAATTCTTTACAGAACGTTCGCTTCTAAATTTTCGATGATTGGAATGCCATTTTGCCAATTCAAGTTCGCCTAATTTTAAAAGATCTGTAACCTCGCTTTTTATGCGTGACAACTCCATAAGCGTGTCAGCTCCGCACAACAAATCGTCAACATAAAATGATGATTTTACAACATGTGAATCAACTTCAAATTGTGATACGTGTTGTTCGGCGAGATACAGTAGGCTTCGAACAGCGAGATATGGTGCAGCTGCCATTCCATACGCGACCGTGTTGAGTTGGAATGTACGAACGCTTTCATGTGGTGCAATTCTCCACAAAATATATTGGAACCTTCGATCTTCTGGACTCACTAGTACCTATCGGTACATTTTGACGATGGCCGTAGTAAGCGCAAAACGATTTATACGGAAACGAAGAAGGAGAATTACAATCTCGCTTT
This sequence comes from Megamerina dolium, assembly GCA_963854835.1. Lineage (NCBI taxonomy): Eukaryota > Metazoa > Arthropoda > Insecta > Diptera > Megamerinidae > Megamerina > Megamerina dolium. The sequence goes on from OY978530.1 coordinate 34,429,206, forward strand.
GAAGTGTAGGTCCCACCATTTGTATGTCGTTGAGTCATTTTTGCGTTGTAGTTCGGCATGATGCTTTGAAAACGACCCTCAATTTTGTCGATGTGCTGTTTACCTTCAATATGCAGTAGTGTGAAATATAATAATGAGGTTCGTTCAATTTGGAAGTTTGAACTTCGCTCATATGCCCCAGGATTTCATATTTCTCCATATAGGCGACGTACTGCGTCTTGAGCTGCGGAGATCATGACAATCGTCATTTCAACGGATTAAACCTTCGCAAAGCTGTCGTGTATGAGTCACCTAAACAAGCCGGATCATCCATGAATGGCAGCTTGACTATTACTCTGCCATTCAGATCTTAAGACACTGTGTCAGTATATACATAGGTGTTCACAACTATGTTGTTCACATGTCCACGTGTCTGTTGTTCCCGAAATTTCTTCAAGCATCCACAAACGTTCCAATTTGGATTCTATGGAATGATCGCATTCCAAGAGATATGTTGTAGTATAGAATTTCATTGTGTTTGTTCGATAGCGACCTGAAACAACCCAGCCCAACAACGTTTTCTGCAAAATTGGCAGATTATGTCCGAGTTTGATTTGACCGACTGCAAGAAGACTGAAAAAGCTCTCTGTACCTAGAAGCAAGTCGATTTTCTTTGATTTGTGAAATTGATTATCTGTCAGTATAATCTTTGGTGGGATGTTCCATGATGAGATGTCTATGTCTGGATCCGGTTGATATGCAATTTGCGACGTTATGCAGAATGGAAGTGGTAATTCGAACCCAGTGGCTTGCGATCTTATGTTGGTATTAGTCATAAATTTAATATTTGTTGCTGACTTACCAATACTTTGGATTTGAATATTATGTTTGCTTCGTGGTAACAACATTTTCTGTGAAAACTAAGACGAACTAAGACCATAGTAGTAGCAAGGATAATTTGATCTAATGTAGAATTGTGTATATGGGTATTTACAGCAGCTTCCCTCGAGGTTGACGGCACCATTGAAGGCGACGAGTCTGGCGCAGATCCACGATGAAGCAAGCTATGATGTCGTTGAGAGCAAACCCTTCATTTATGCGACGATGAACAATTTGAAAGTTAGTGTACCTTCGACAAGCAGTTGATGCAAAGGCTTTCCCTTTTGGCATAGTCAAAACGTTGAGCCACAGTAAGGGTTTTGAAGCGATCACAGTTGTAAATCTTGTGGTTACCACTCGAGCACATGAAACACGTGGAGTTAGAGCAAATAAACGAATATCCCTTGTGTTGGCTCTTTGATTTAGAAATCTTGTTTCCACCTTGATGTACCCGCGCTGAAGTATGATCATGTTCGCTCGAATCTAAGTATTGACAATGTCTCTATAAAACGTTTGAGCAGTCATTCCAGGTTGGCATCGTTTTGATTTGTCTCCTCATCAGCCTTTTGTTGTACAATATAAATCTGCATGGCCTGAGCTGTAGATCGCGGACACCTTATCAATAATGCTTCTTAATTGTGTACCGCTGGACTTGGATACTGACGACAATTCGAAAAGCGACGAAATATTTTCTAAAAATATGAGTTTTGGATTATCATACCGACATTTAAGCCTTTCTAATGCCTTTGGGTAATTTTCATTGATAATCTGAAATGCATCAATGGTTTCTAGAGCCGTACCCTGGAGGCAATTGCGCAAATGGTTAAATTTTTCAATATTCGACAAATGAAGTTCACGATCGATTATTTGTTTGAAGGATGTCATGAAATTGCGATACTCTGAATATGTGCCATTGAATGAAGGCAATTTGAGCTTAGGTAGCTTCGAACTAGATTGCATGACGCAAGTAGTGTCTGACAGAGTGACATTGTGGTCTTCAGCTAGCTGCGATTGAATGGTAAGCTTCGCTGTAATGTACAATTCCTCTAAATCTGCACGACCATCCTTACAGTCTACCTTTTCAATTTCCGTTTGTATTGATAGGATTTGTTTGAAGTACGACTCAAGGATACCCAATCTACATCGATATTCAGGCACGGCCAGCAATTTACTACCTGGTCGCAGGCTAGCTTCCACAATGTTCTTTATACGCGTAATATTTTTTTTTATATTAGCGCGTTGCTGTTTTAATTCCTCCAAAGCCATTGCAATCCAAAAAAAAACTAGTATCAATTTGGTTAAAAGGTATATTCGATAAATAACTTTATACAAGTTCATTCGATGAGTAATTTGGTATAAGTACAACGTAACCACCAACGGGCTTTAAGAAAAGATACCGTATTTGATGAAAGCTTTATGCATCAGCGACAAAAACAAATACGTAACGTTGGGCAAAACTACCGCAATAACCGACTGTGCAACGAAAGTACGTGGTAACTATGCTATGAACGAGCGCAATGAAAAAAAGCAAAATTAAAAAATGTTTATTGGGTTATGATGATTAGCGCAGCGAGATGAGCAGCGCAACAGCGAAGACGATGTAGCGATGTAGCGAGGTAGCTGCTAATGTTTTTAGCGTAGCGGAGCGTAACGACAGCACCTAAAGTTTTTAGCGTAGCGACGAAATGTGAAAATAGAGCAACTAGCAGTGGCACAACTGCAGTGCGCAGCGACGTTGCAAAGTATCGGTAGCTGATAATGTTTGAAGCGACAGCAAAGCAGCGCAGCGATGATGAAAAAAATGGCAGCAACATTAGCAGAAAATCGTTTACCAAAAATACCGTTTTGTGGACTTTCAAATATTATATTGCCTTTACAACTTTTCCAAATCAGGAATTAATTCGTTGAATGTTCAACGGTGAATGATTCCAATAGTTCGAATAGCGGAAATGTTGAAAAGCTCAATGTTGACCACCACGACAAGAGCAACCTTTACTTTAAGTTTTATATTTCTACGCAAACGTTATTGCAAAATTTTAAATTATTTATTTAAAGACACTGCCCCACGTTGGGCGCCAAAAAATGTTGGGTTAGGAGCGTTTTCCTCAACCGCGATGGATACCAAAATGTGTGTGTATGTACCGAATTATCAAATTGGGTTGTGCCCTTAAATAAGCGAAATGATGTGGCTTTGATGTGGTCAACGATTAGACTGTGTCTACGCCAGAAAATTACGTCGCGCGAACTGTCTCAATTTTGGTGCCACGTTATAGAAGGCTAATTGCAGCTCTGACTTGATCAGTCAGCAGTCGATTCGTTTTGTTCTTGTTCTTCTTTTTTTCTTTAACTTATATATTTTTCCCGACACGAAGAGTGCGCGCGTTTTTTATTTTATACATAAATCTCGAGTTTTTGTTGTACTCGATAATATAATTAACAATTTCCATTGTGGAATATATTTAATACGGTTTGATAATAAATTATATTTATCTCGCATATCTCAAGTATATCTCGTGTTTTTTTGTTTCTATGTACAAAGTGATATACATAAAAAACAATTGTTTTACAATCTACGTGCATTTCTCTTCCGTCTCAATACGGAATTTCTCTCGATAACCAAATTAATTAAATAAATCAAAATTCGATTTAAACATACATTTTGAGCAAAGGTATTGGCCACCAATGAAAGGCTTAACAATTTTGAAGGTGATAAAAAAGCAAGTAGCAGCAGCAGCACCATCACATCAACCGTAACAATAACAACAACAATTACTAAAGCAGAACAAATAGAAGAAAATCACCGACAGCAACAACAAAATTTGTCATCAAGTATCAACAGCAATAGTTCGAGTTTGCAAAAGATGATGGCGAAAAATGATATTACCCGAAAACATCAACAACTCCGAAAACATCGACAAGTAGATTTTTAATTATTATTATTTATTATTTCAATATTTAAAACCGATTAACCTTAAATAACTTTAATTTTATTAGAAAAGCAAGAAGCAGTCGGTAAATGAGGGCAAACAAATCAGAACATCAACTCAACCAAGGTATGAGCTCACCGGCATCTCTTTCACATGCACAGACTGATTTATTTTACAAAATTCAATTTCATTTTCGCCTCATGATTTAAGTATATAAACTAATACATAATTTAAGGTAAATAAGAAAATATGTAAAAGTATGTACATCAAATTATGTGAGCCAACCGGTGATGCAGTGATTCTCAATCTGTGACCAAACAGGAAGCATGCAGGGTACTTAGTAGTCATCCACATCAACTACCGAAGGCATATGTATTGTCAGGTAGTCAAGTAGCCCATTTAGCACTTAATTCACCAGTAATTAATTCAGAAATCATAAGAAAATATAAGGAGGAGCTAAACCCACTGCCGCGCAAAATGGACATCACTATCATCTAAGTATCTCTCCATAGGAACATAAAGGGGAATGAGAAGGCAGAAGAATTGGCAAGAAAGGGGTTTCCCTCAGCGAATCCGAGTCGGTAGCTGTCGGATGGCCATTCAGCGCCATTAAAAGAGAGCTCCACCTTAAGTTTCAGAAGCTGGGAGAGACTAGTTGGGGAAAAAACTGGAACCTGCAAAAAAAGCAAGCTAATTTGATAATACGATAAGTCATTAACAGACGAATTGATGAGGAAGCCAAAAACATACATTTTCAGAATCACTTCCACAATAACCCAAACCGAAAATGGAACGCTAGGAAAAAAACGAAATGGTGTAACAAAATGGCCCCGTTTTACTAATTGAGTCTGGGTTTTTGTCTCCCAGGCTGCACCCAAACCAACCAACCAACCTGATCGAGAAGAAAACACGGTTCGGTAAGTAAACCCAATTATTATATAAATATGTAATTTATAATAAACCCACCCAAATAAATCTCTTTATACCATGTTGATCCACTTTACTCATCGATAGAAAATTAGAATGCAAATCCGAGCGAACAACACATTTAGGAGTAATGTTTGCATATTCTGTTTTTATTTGCATTGTTCGCTTTCCCTCTGAGTAAACGCAATCTCTAACTTCCAATTCTTAATCCAGTCAAATATCTATTTTTGCGGGAAGATTTGGTCTTTTTCCTTTATTCACCTTAAAACGGTTGTTTTTGTTGTTGCAATTTTTTGCATATTCGCTATTCAACGTGTTTACCCATAAAAGTCTTTCCTCTTTCCCTGTCACCTGTAACGCCTTGTCTTTGTTTATCTTCTAGAATCTTCGACACGATCTGATCATACTTAGGCAAATCATTACGGCTTTTTTTTACAATCACGAAATTTTCCATTTCGCCTGGCAAATCTCCTAACAATAATACCGATACGAAATCAATTCAATTCAATGCTCATGTCTTTAAGGTTTAAGATTTGACTCGAACTTTTTTCTGTCGATTTAATTTTGAAACGTACAAGCTGCTTAAATGAAGTCGCATTTCGGTACAATGTATTAGCTTTATATATGTTGCTTAAGGCTTACTTTGCCTTGACGCAATTTTTAATGGAATCACTGGATTTCACACTTAAATTTATGATTGCAAGTGCCTCTTAATCTGCCGCTACTTATATAACCTGTCTGGTTTCATCATCTTCCGGACATTTTGACACAACGATGTCCCACAAATCTAAGGTTATCAAAGGACTTTTCGCTTGCACCGACCATGCCGAATAATTATCACCAGTTAGTTTTTCAATGTTTGAAACAAAAAACATTTTCGTTTCCGAAATAATATTAATGTTTTAAATCCAAATAAACATATTACGCATGTGGGTAGATACCATTGTCTGGACCCATAACCACTGTTAACGAAAATATATTATTGTTGTTTTACATACGCAAGGAGAAAAAGAATAAGCAAATGAATGTTAATAAAAAGACGACCTACTTCGTCGACAGAATTTATTCGAGTGTCTTTCTTATATTAACACAATTTAAATCAGAGTAGAATGGCAATGACAGGGACCGGGACAGGGCTGCTCCAAAAGAGCGTCCTGTGACATCTTCTACAGTTACCATGCTGAAAGGCACGAATTAGGATGTGGATTTTTGGTCAACAAGAGACTACGACATCTTGTCTCACAGTTCACGCATGTGAACGAACGGCTGGTCACAATCCGCATCAAGGCAAAATTTTTCAACATCAGCCTTATATGTGCCCACGCTCCGACGGATGAGAAGGACAATGTGACCAAGGAGAGCTTCTTTCAGCGCCTCGAAGAAGCTTATGACCGCTGCCCCCGCCACGATATCAAAATCGTGCTTGGCGACTTTAATTCCAGGGTGGGCAAGGAAGGTACCTTTGGTCCAACTGTCGGAAAATTCAGCCTCCACCAGAACACCTCCGATAACGGAATGAGGCTGATCGACTTCGCCGCAGCACGAAACATGGTAATTGGTGGTACCAGATTCCAGCATCTCGACATCCACAAAGCGACATGGCTGTCTCCAGATCAACGTACAAGAAACCAAATTGATCATTTGGTGATTGACGGAAGGCATGCTTCCAGTGTGATGGAAGTGAAATCGATCCGTGGTGCTAACATCGACTCGGATCACTACCTTGTTGCAGCTAAGGTGCGCACACGCCTATGTGTCGCAAATAACAAGAGAAGTCCCACACAGAGAAAGCTCGACGTCAGTAAGCTGCGATCACCAGAGACAGCAGATGCATTTTCCACTCGACTATCGGATCTGCTTATGCAGAACACTCCCCCACTTGATGATACATGCGCTCGGTGGACACATATATCCCACTCCATGACTACTGCTACCGAGGAGGTAATCGGTTACTACCGGCCTCTGAGGAATGAGTGGTATGATCAGGCGTGTCGCGACGCTACCGCAGAGAAAGACGCCGCCTACAGAAAAACCCTGTGTGCAGGCGCAACACGAGCTGTTAAGGAGCGGTACAGAGATAAAAGGAGTGCAAAGAGACGTATTTGCAGGCGCAAGAAAAGAGAACAAGAAAGACGCGAGTGTGAGGAGATAGAGATGTGTACCGACAAGAATGAGACTCGAAAATTCTTTGAAAAGATCAAGCGCCTGAGTGGAGGTTTAAATCCCGGAGCCTCTTCTTGTCGTGATGGAAATGGGAATCTGGTTACGGATGTCCAGAGTGTACTGAGCCTATGGAGGGAACACTTCTCCGCGTTACTGAATGGCGATGCTACGAACAATTCCGCCAGTGGAGGAGTTTGCCCGAAAACCCCAATTACAGATGATGGTGTTGATATTCCACCACCCGACTATAACGAGGTTGAAACGGCCATTTTAAGGCTGAAGAACAACAAAGCTGCAGGTGCTGATGGCCTGCCTTCCGAGTTGTTTAAGACCGGAGGCGATGAGCTCCTCACCCGCATGCACCAGCTCATAAGCAGAATATGGTCTGATGAAAGCATGCCTGATGATTGGAGGCTCAGTGTTCTTTGTCCTGTACATAAAAAAGGAGACCCCACAATTTGCGCCAACTACCGTGGAATAAGTCTCCTGAGCATCGCATACAAGGTTCTATCGAGCGTACTGTGTGAAAGGTTGAAGCCTATGCTCAGCAACCTGATTGGACCTTATCAGTGTGGCTTCAGACCTGGTAAATCCACCATCGACCAGATTTTCACACTGCGCCAAATCCTGGAGAAGACCCAAGAAAAACAGATCGACACACACCACCTATTTGTTGATTATAAAGCCGCTTTCGACAGTCCGGTAAGGGATTACCTCTACGCAACAATGTCTGAGTTCGGTATTCCTGCAAAGCTCATTCGACTTTGTAGAATGACACTGCATAACTCCCGTTGTGCAGTGAAAATTGGGAAGGACCTCTCCGCACCGTTTAATACCGAACGGGGTTTCAGACAAGGTGATTCGTTATCGTGCGACTTCTTCAATCTTATTATGGAAAAAATAATACGAGCTGCTGATCTACGACATAATGGCACTATCTTCAACAAAAGTGTCATGCTGTTAGCGTATGCCGACGATATTGACAAGAAAGAGAGTCGCGTCGGATGGGTCTCACGGTGAACGAGGGCAAGACGAAGTATCTAGTGTCAACAAACAAAGAGTCCCGGCGTCTTGGACAGCACGTCACTGTTGACAACTACGCTTTTGAAGTAGTAAGGGACTTTGTCTATCTTGGAACCAGCATTAACAGCAGTAATGACGTCAGCTTGGAGATCATACGTAGGATAACTCTTGCTAACAGGTGTTACTTTGGGCTGAGTAAGCAATTGAGAAGTCGAGCCCTCGAAGAACGAAAACTACACTCTACAAGTCTCTCATCATGCCTGTCCTAACATATGGAGCTGAATCCTGGAAAATTTCCACCTCGGATGAGCGAATACTTGGAGTTTCCGAGAGAAAAGTCCTACGCAAGATCTTTGGACCTATTTGCGTTGGTGGCGAGTACCGAATAAGGTACAACTGTGAGCTGTACGAGCTGTATGCCGATATTGACATAGTAAAGCGCATCAAAATCCAGCGGCTGCGCTGGCTAGGTCATGTTGAGCGAATGGAAGAACACGCTCCAGCTAAGAAGGTGTTATATTCGGAACCCGCTGGAGGACGGCGCAGAAGAGGAAGACCAAACGTCCGGTGGAAAGACCAAGTACTGGAGAACCTGACGGCGCTTGGAATTTCTAACTGGCGCCAGCTGGCGAAGAACAGAGTTGGCTGGCGAAGCATGTTATTTTCGGCCTAAATCGATATTCGGTTGTTATGGCCACATAAGTAAGTAAGTAAGTAAGAATGGCAATGAAAGAAATAAAGTGAAATGTGAAGATAAAGATGCAGTTAACATCCGCTGAAAACAATTCGATGATATTTTTAGACCAAAAGGTAAGCGTTTGAATTTGTAATGTTCATATTTTGTGGAAAATGCTGTCGTTGGTCTTGAGTTTTTATCTAATGGTATTTGGTGAAATGAACTGGTCATATGTAATGTTGAAAAGTACTTAGCTCTACCTAACATGTCGAAAACGTGTTCTAGTCTAGTTAGGTAAAACTAATTGTTTACTATTTTGTTGTTTAATTTTCTAAAATCTACTACCAAGCGCCATTTATTTTTATTGTCATTTATCTTTTTAGGTACCAATAGTAATGGGGCGTGGTAGGGGCTCGTAGATGATTCTAAAATATCTGTGTCTATTTAGTCTTTCACTTGCTTTTGGATTTCAAAATGTTGTGTATGCGGTAGTCTATAATTCTTTATGTATACTGGTGTTGGATCAGTTAAGTTTATTTTGTATTTGTAGAAAATGTTAGTTGGAAGGGTTTCTCCTTCTAAATGAAAAATAGATTGATATTCTCTGAATATGCGTGTAAGGTAAGTTTCGTTATCAATTTTTCATATATTTATGCCTCATCAAAAAGTCTCTTACTAATATTGCGTCTCTATTAATAGAAAAGTCTTCATCTACTACATGAAATTGTATTGTTACGTGTTTTCCAAACTTTAAAGAAAGTTCTGCTGTTCAGAAGTATTTAATTTTTTTCAGTTATACCAGTTAGTTTACATATATTCTTATTATTAATATCAAGATAAGTATTGGTTGGTTGCTTGCAGATTGATATGTCTGCGCCTGTATCTATCCAACATGTGAGTTTGCGATTCAGTTGTTCGCAACTTAGAGTAATGTAGTTGGTAATATTTTCTGATTTGTAGTCCCGGGTGCGACATGGTGGCTGTGCCCCGGGTCGTTTCCATTTTTCTGCGACCGTATTACATGTAAGTAGCTACTGTCATGATTATGGTTACCATTATGACTGTTGTTCCTATTTCCATTATTATAGTTCCTACCAATGTTTCCATTGTTATTGTATGATCTGGGAGTTGTTGTTGGAGGAGCGATCATAATTGCGACGGTAGTTGTTTCCATAATTATTGTTGTTATTACCACCAGTGGATGCTGTGGCTCAGTGGTTAGTGCGTTGGCCTTCTGATCTGTAGGTCGTGGGTTTAATCCCCGGCTGAAGCATGACAAATTTAAGAGCTGGACTTGGCTGACATGTGGTTTCAACACGACGGTGCAACATGCCACACAGCACGCGAAGCAATTTCCCAAGTGAGAGGCGAGTTCGGTGAACAGTTTATTTCACGTTTGGGGCTGGTCAATTGGCCGCCTAGATCGTGCAATTTAACGCCTTTGGACTATTTTTTGCTGGGCGATGCTAAGGCTCATGTCGACACGCCCGCAACGGTTGACCCACTGGAAGCCAATATTGAAGAATTTGTTCGTGAGATACAGGCTGATATGTTGGAAAGGGTATGCCAAAATTGGACAAAGCGTATGAACCATTTGAGGCGCATTCGCTATCAACATTTACATGAAATCAAATAAAGATTTCATACACTTCTCTTAATTTTATGTGTTTTTTTTTCTTAAAAAATCACCCAGTAGGTATGGGTATTGACTGCCAAAGCTCGTTTAAGAATGTTTATGTACTAAATATATTATAATTATTCTTATTACAATTAAATTGAATAAAGTTCGGTACGCTGCATGAATAAACACATCCAAAAATTTTTTTAATTTGTATTTTTTATCTTTTCTACATTATCACCACTAATTTCAATACAATTTTTAAATCTGTAGATCCACTGATCAAAGCAATCCTCAAAATCACATTTTTGTAGCTTGTTAAGGTCTACGTTAATCGCGCTGAATATCTATGCATTGCAACCAAAGATTTTTTCTCTTAAATGCTTCTTAATATTTTGAAATAAGAAATCATGAGTGGCCAGATCGAGGGAATATGGTGACGGGCGAATTTCCTTGATGCCAGAGAGCGCAATAAATTTACTTGTCATTTTAGCAATGTGAGCTGGCGCATTATCATAGTGCAAAAAGTAGCGGCGTAGTTCCTCTTTGTTTCTGTTAGCCAACAAATTCGAACACTTTTGCTAGATTCTTCGTTTTCGAAGTTTCTTAAAAAATATTGAGCAAAACGTATTTGAGCTTCTTTCTGACTTTCATTCAACATTCGTGTGACCCATCGAGCAGATTTTTTCGTGTATTGTAAATCATTCCGCAATATTCGCAATTCAGCCATATCATTCAAGTGAAATTCACTGGCTATCATTTCTTGTGTCATTCGATTGTAGTAGCGCTTGCAGCATGATGACATTATTTGCATGTAGGTAGTTATCATTCGTTGTTTTATAATTATTTTAAATACTTTTAACTTAACGGTTGTTTGTGCCGCCATCAAGTGGCAGATGGAAGTATAATTTAAAAGAATGTATATCTACAAATTTTATTGAGGTAATTATCTCCAAAAGTTCAGCTATTCGATTGGAAAATTAATGTTAGTTTCGGAATTTACTGCAAGTCATCTTGCAATACGAGGTCTCTTGCCTACAAATCATAGAACACACAATCATTTTTCTTTGTACAGTTTTAAGTGGTAAAGCCACAATATATCCATATACAAGTATAGTGAAATATAAAAGAAAAGTTACTTGTTCGCGTATAGTTACCTAGATATATATTCATTTCATATATCTAAAGCACCAAAAATTTATTTTCAAAGCGCACAATGTAAGATATTCTTTTGCTTAAAATTATTTTAATTTCATTTTTAACAGGTAATTTTTTTTTGTTAGATTCATATCAAACTAAGTAACGACAAGGCCATACTACTAGACATACAATTTTATAAACAGTGTCAATTTCCATAAAGTGTAAATTTCAAATGTAATTTTCTTTCTTTTGTCATATATGTTGATTTTCTTTTTTTTTATGTGTTCAATTTAGAATTGGCACCTAATAATTTGTGATAATTATTGCCAAATTTTAAAAAGAGTTTTTTTGTATGCAGCTGTGAGTAGGATTCCTACCAACAAATGCCATAACTATTTATATAGTATAGGGAAAAAGTGAGATGCACACGACATAATTCAGTATGATCTCGTCAAACCAAAGACGTACATCTATGCATACAGCAAAACGTGAGCAATTGCCGACTTCTATTGGGTTTCAACGAAGAAGTAGAAGCCAACAATAAACTTCATTATTCTCAAACAAAGATATAGCTGACCTTCTTTATATTAGTGAGGACTTCAGTCAAGAAAAAACAGCACATGGGGACAATGTGTTAATAAATAAGTATAAGTTACTAAAATCAGTATTGTTTAATGAAAGTGAAATTATAGTAATTCTAAAGTAGTGTTAGTATTATAGATAAAATAAGTGCATGTAAAAGTGTTTTTTTTTTTTTGGCAAAAATTACTCATGCGTAAATAGCGCAATTTAATTGGAGCTCAAAAAGATCAAAAAGTGGATGTAAAGTTGAAGGGAAAAAGTGCATATTCAGAACATGTTCCAAACCTCTTTTGTCAACATGTTGCTAAAACTGTGAAACATTTTTAATTTCCATTATACAGCATTTGTTTCTCATACGCATTGAAAGATCTTTCAAAGTGGGAGCAGCGCTTCTATTGGGTGAGTGAGAAAAGCATATATGTATTTTTTTATCTTTTATTGTTATATTCATTTTCTAAAAGAGTAATTTTTTTTTGTTTTGTTTGAAATATTTACATCTGTTAATGGTTATATACAACATCGTTTTTAATTTGTTTTTTTTTTTAATTTTATTTTGCATACACATATGCATGAGTAATTATAAACCACAATTTGGTATTCTTCGATTATTTTAAAACTTTTTTCTTACATAAATTAGATTTCTTTGTATATTATTATCTAAATGATTATATATATATTTTCCCTTGGCTCCTAAGTGGAGCATAGGGCCTCAATAAACAAATTATAACTTCTTTTATCTAGAGCTAGGAATTTAATTGCTCTCCATGAATGGCCTGCTTTTTTCGCTTCTCCTTCAACTTGCCGTCTCCAAGTATTGGCTGGTCTCCCACGCCTGCGGCTGCCTTGGGGGTTCCAATACAGCGCTGTTCTCGTTATGTCACTGTGGGGTTTCCGCAAAGTGTGGCCGATCCATTTCCACTTACGACGTTGGATTTCGATGTGGATTGGTGTTTGTTTGGTCACATTCCAGAGTTTAGTGTTGCTTATGACCTGGGGCCAAAATACACGTATAATTCTACGTAGACAGCGATTAAGAAAAGATTGCAGCGACTGTAGTACACCCGCCGAGATATTCCATGTTTCGCACCCATACAGAACTATAGACTTCACATTGGCGTTGAATATCTTAAGTTTCGTATGCCTGGATATATAAGACGCTCTCCATACCTTGTCTAGCATGCCAAATGCAGCACTACCCTTCGATATACGGTTGCGTATGTCAACTGATGACCCGCCAGTCTTGGAAATAATACTCCCAAGGTAACAGAATTCGTTTACATCTTCCAAAGGTACGCCAGCAATCTGAAGAGCTTGTGTATCGGTGGTGTTGATTCGCATAACTTTGGTCTTCGCGATATTGATTTTAAGTCCTGTTTGTGCTGCAGCGTCACTTACCGCTTGCAATTTTGCTGATATGTGCGAAAATTTATGCGCCAGCAGACAAATATCGTCAGCATAGTCTAGATCTTCCAGGTGGCCGCCCATACTCCAGGAGATGACTCTGTTAACTGCACAAGCTTGCCGCATAACTAAGTCCAATACTAGGTTGAACAACAGTGGAGATAGTATGCAGCCCTGCCTCACTCCGGCTTGCACCTTGATCCCATTGCTTAAAGCATTTTCGTGTTGTATGCGGCAACTAGCGCCCGCGTACAGCTCTTTGATGATGTTAATAATTTTTTCCGGCACCCCTTTACATGCGAGCGATGGAAGGCGCTTCGCGTTTAAGAGTATCGAAAGCTTTCTCGAAGTCGATAAAACACATGTAGAGGGGTGTCCTCCACTCCACTGACTGTTCCACGATTACTCCCAGGGTGTTTACATGATCTACGCACGAGCAGCGTGGGCGAAAGCCGGCTTGCTCTTTGCGTAATCCCTGCAACAGTGAATTGGATAGCCTTCTGTGAATTATGTGTGCCACGACTTTGTTTATCATGCTTAACAGCGTGATACCTCTCCATTTTTTACACTCGGATAAATTACCTTTCTTCGGGAGAAGAATGATGGTACCTTCTTTAAACTCGGATGGTATTTTTTCTGAGCTCCAAATATTTTTTAATAGGGGCATCAGGATACGAGCACTAAGTTTGGGGTCAGCTTTTAGTAACTCCGGATTGATGTTGTCAGGTCCGGGAGCTTTGTTATTTTTTAGTGTCTTGATCGCGCTTATTATCTCAAACTCATCCGGGCATGTGGTGGGGATATCGCGTCTAACTGTGTGACGTTGGCAGCTACAGGGCTCGATTGGTTGAGCGGATGGCGCTGACAATAACTTCTCATAATAGCGCTCCCATATGTGGATTTGCTTGTCTTTGGACGTTGTTAGTACTACATTTTCGTCTTTAAGCGGCTTGGAAGTTTTAAAGGCGGTGTTTGTTAGCTGTCGTATAGTGTGGTATAGATCTCGGGTGCGATACGTCTCTGCTGCAGCCTGCGCTGTGGCCGCTAAGTGATCGCTCCATTTTCTCCTATCTTCTCGTGCACACTTCTTTATTTGCTTGTCGACCGAGCTGTATCGTTGCTGCAAAAGAGCTTTGCGTTGTCTAGTCTTCGCGCAATTAAGCTGATTTTTCATCATCCGACGTTCGCTTATCAAGTCCCATGTGCGATCCGATATCCAGCATTTTCGTTTATTCATCTTGTGACCAACGTGTCTTCCGCAGCCTTTACAAAGGTTTGTTTTATGCACGGCCAATCGTCAATGTCAGCATGCACAGAGAGAGCGGACGCCCGCGATTCAGAAAATCTTTCGCGCGTGACAGGACATTTTAGCTTCTCAATGTCGAACTTTTTTTGCGCTTTATGATTAGAGCTGTTCCCAGCCGCAGCCAGTCTGAGCCTGATTGTCGCAGTGAGGAGGTGATGATCGCTTGCAACATCGGCACCACGCTTATTGCGCACGTCGAGGAGAGAGCCCCTCCACTTATGGCTTATGGCAATGTGGTCAATTTGATTTTCGGTGACTCGGTCCGGTGGTGTCCATGTTACCTTGTGGATGCGCTTATGGTGGAATAATGAGCCTCCTACAACAAGACTGTGGTCGGAGCAGAACTCTGTGAACAGCTAACCATTCTCCGTGAGAATACCTAAACCGTGCTGGCCCATAGTTTTCTCACGGCCCCGGTTACAAGAGCCCACTTGCGCATTCATGTCACCTATTAGGATGACGATATCACCTTTGTGAATATCACTCATTACTTTCGTTAAGCTACCATAGAACGCATCCTTGGTTGCTATATCCGCAACATTCGTTGGCGCGTAGCATTGAACGACCGTCATTTTCCTTGCCCTCGTGCGCAACCTTAACGATATGATTCTGTCAGAGTGCGCTTTCCAATCTATCAGAGCCGCTGCCGCTGACTTTGAGAGAAGAAAGCCGACGCCATTTTCTCTTCTTTGACTGGCACTGTTACCCGAAAATAAGAGTTTCTGGCCTGTTGCAGTTGTAAACTCACCCGAATCTGCCCATCTGATTTCACACAGCCCGAGTAGCAGCAGTTGGTAACGTTCGAACTCCCTATACAGTTGTAAGATCTTAGTTGGCTCTAGCAATGAGCGCACGTTCCATGTTCCTATTCGTGATCCTTTTTTCATGCTAAATGTCGTCGCCAGTTTGTTGGAATCCTTATTATTGCTTTGTTTATTTTGGTTTCTGTAATCCGTTGGTTTAAGATGAGTAGGGGACCGGGGCTGACGGTCCGCCTCCAGGCCGGCGTGGCGTAGGAATTTCCTCCTAGCCTATGGAAAGGTTATCCCGCCTTTACTCGGTCGTCAGAGCCTCGCTTGTTCTAAACGGGGGGTACCGCGTGAAGGTGAGGTTGACATTTGGGAGGGATAGGCTATATATTCGCGTCACCAGCCCCAACTGCCCAGCATAGATGTCGGCTGCTGAGCCCCCCTAAATGATTAGCTATATTAAAATATTGGTTATAAATATATTGTTACGTTTTTATTCTGTGAACGTTTAATTCTATTTGAATTACCTTGTTCGATCACTGGATTCTGTTAATGATGACTGCAACACTTATTTTATACAACTATATACAGCAACAATTTATTTAATAATCTCTATTTACAATCAACACTGTTTACAATCAACTATTTACTATAACACTTAAATGTACTTGCAACTTTTGCCTCTGTATAAATGTTTTCGCAATCACGTTCGGAATTAGATTGATTGTCAATTCTCAACACTGGCTCTATTTATACTCTGTTGGCAACACCCTAGAATCTTCCTTTATCGAGATTCTTCTCTTCCTTTCTCGTTGGCTTGTTCTGGTTATCGCTCATTTCTTTTTGTTGACATTCGTTTCGATGCTGCCAATAGTGTCAGTCACAATAGTGATGAGTAATCAACTATCGATACTCGTTACACTGCCCTCCTCTTAACCTTGTTCGTCCCGAACAAGTTTTTATACTTCCCCTCGATATGGCGCAAGTCGCTCTAAGTGCACTACTTTAAACTTTGCTCTTTTATTCCAGGCACGTTGAATACGATATACTACGTCATTTATCTTTGCTATAATCTCATATGGTCCTTCCCAATGAGTCTGTCGTTTAGGGGACAGGCCTTTCTTTCGTTGTGGATTATGAAGCATTACAAGCTCTCCTTCATAGAACCCCTTTGAATTTGCTTTCAAGTCATACCTGGCCTTCATCTTATCGCTTATCATCTGCGACCGCTCTCTGATGAACTGATGTACTTCATCCAACTGTTCCCGCTTTTCGCTAGTATAATTTCCTTCGGTTGATCTCGTTGGTGTTACAACTCCAAATTTTAAATCAGCTGGCAGTCTTAACTCGTTTCCAAAAATTGCCATTGCCGGTGTAGTAGCCGTCGTATCATGTTGTGCGGATCGATATGCCATGAGGAACATTGGTATATGTACATCCCAGTCTCTTTGGTATTTATCTACGACTTTTCTCAAATATTCCTCGAAGGTACGGTTAAATCGTTCTACCATGCCATCAGATTGTGGATGCAAAGGTGTTGTACGAGTTTTGTATATACCCAGCATACGGCATATCTCTTGGAATACAACTGATTCGAAATTTCGACCTTGGTCTGAGTGTAACTCCATCGGTACACCAAAACGAGTAACCCATTGGTTGACGAATACATCCGCAACTGTACTAGCTTCCTGATTTGGAATGGGGTATACTTCAGGCCATTTACTGAAGTAATCTATAACCACCAGAACATACTTGTTTCCTGCGTTGCTTATTGGAAATGGCCCAGCTATGTCCATAGCAATTCGCTCAAATGGAGCACCCACGGTGTATTGGTGCATCTTACCTCGACTTTTCTTAGTGGGACCTTTGGCCATTGCACATTGCTTACATTTCCGAATCCAATCAGCGACATAGTCATGACATCCAACCCAATAAAATCGGTTCTTTATTTTCTCGACGGTTTTGGTGATTCCCAAATGCCCTCCACTGGAGGCATTGTGATACTCAGCTATCACTTCATTTATTCTCGCCTTGGGTACCACTAGAAGATCATTAGTGATTTTTCCATCCTCACTTTCCCATGCTCGGAATAAACATCCGTCTCGTAAGTGCAGGCTTTGCCACTGCGCCCAGTATGCCTTTGCTATTGGACTCTCATTAGCCATTTCTTGCCAATCTGGACGTATGCCCTGCTCCTTGTATTCCATAATCTTTACGAGATCTGGGTCGTTCCGCTGATCTTCTTGCACTCGTTCGGTGGTCCATGACTCCTCCGGCAATATATTCGTAAGTCGTATGTCGACAATGTGCTCCTTGCTTTCCACTCGAGAACAATGTTTACATTCCATTTTGCAAGGACGACGAGATAGAGCATCCGCGTTGCCGTGATGTCCTCCTTTACGATGTTCGATGGTAAAATCATAACTCTGCAGCCTTTCAATCCAGCGCGCCAATTGTCCTTCTGGGTTTTTAAATTGCAATAACCACCTTAGCGCTGAGTGGTCAGTTCGTAGATGAAATGACTGACCGTACAAGTATTTATGGAAATACTTTACACATTCCAGTATTGCGAGCAACTCTCTTCGTGTGACACAGTAATTTCTTTCTGACTTCGACAGGATTTTACTGTAGTATGCTATTACTTTTTCTTGCCCATCTATGATCTGAGAGAGCACACCACCTATTCCATAGCCACTCGCATCTGTGTCCAACACAAACTTTTGACCAGGTACTGGATACGCTAATATTGGTGCTGAACAGAGTTTTTCTTTCAGCTGTTCGAATGCTTTCTGTTGGTCCTCGCCCCACACAAATGGTTTGTTCTTTCTTGTCAACTCATGCAGACTGCTGGCGATGTTTGCAAATCCAGGAACAAATCGTCTATAGTAGGTGCATAAGCCTAGGAAGCTTCTTAGCTCGTGAAGATTCGACGGAATAGGCCATGCTTGAACTGCTGCTACTTTCTCCTCGTCGGTATGTACCCCTTCTGTTGTTACTTTATGACCAAGATATTTAACTTCTTGCCTGAAGAGTGAACACTTTTTCATATTCAGTTTAAGCCCTGCTGATTGTATACGCTCAAATACTTCTTTCAACTTTTCCAGGTGGTCGTTAAAATCTTTTCCCATCACAATAATGTCATCGAGGTACACCAAGCACGTTTTCCAGTGTAGTCCTCTGAGTACACGCTCCATCAAACGTTCGAAAGTAGCTGGCGCATTGCATAAACCAAATGGCATGACTGTAAATTGCCATAGACACTGAAAGCTGTTTTCTCTTTGTCTTCCTTACCAAGTTCCACTTGCCAGTAGCCACTTTGCAAATCAAGAGTTGAGAACCACTTCGCACTAGATAGTGTGTCCAGAGTGTCATCGATTCTTGGCAGTGGATAGCTGTCTTTTTTCGTAATATCATTTAGCTTTCTGTAATCCACACAGAATCGAGTACTTCCATCCTTCTTCTTTACCAGCACAACTGGTGAACTCCATGGACTCGCTGATGGTTCAATAACACCTTGTTTCTGCATATCGGAAATCAGCTTAATGGCTTCGTCTCTTTTGGCCAATGGAACTCGTCGTGGTGTTTGACGAATTGGTCTAGAATCACCGGTGTCAATGTGATGCTTCACGATGGTTGTTCGTCCTCCAGTTTTTCCATTTGAAGAAAAGATTGAACTGTACTTCTCCAATAGTTGTAAAGCCTTTTCTTTTTGCTGGTTGGTAAGCACACCTGCCCATTCTTCCATCTGTGCTTTTATTTCCGCTCTGACAGTTCCTGATCTTCCACTTTTTATCGACGAACCCTTTTCGCAGTCTACTACGGCAGTAACTTCCTGGCAATGACCAATCACCATTCCTTTCTTCACAACTGTAGATGTATTAGTTGGATTTAATATTCGCACCGGTACTATTCCATTTTCTTTAGGTTCTACTAACGTCCTACCAAGTACGATGTTTTTATTTTGTATTTCTTTATCTGCTTCCACCACCCACAAATTGCCTGTCCCATCATCCACATTCATCTGTGCCCATATCACCGCTTCTGATTTTGCTGGAACCTCTTGGCGTTGACATGCCAGTACTCGTTTGATGTTCCCACTACGCTTGTAACCGATGTTCAATGGTAGTTCGACATTTGCATAGCGCAGTATTCGTTGATTTAAATCTAACGTAAATCCGTTGTCAATTATAAAATCAACACCAATTATTACGTCATCGATGATGTCGGCCACAATGAATTCATGTTCCCATGTGCAATTTCCAATAGATACTCTTTTCTTTATCTTGCCCAGAATTTGTGCATCCTCACCCGTTGCTGTACGCAATTTTATTCCCATTAAAGGCTCAAACTTCTTTACCAAATCGCTCTTGATTATCGAATGTGATGCACCAGTATCCAGGGTTAACATGAATTCCATATTGTCCAATTTTCCATCAATAGTCAAGCTGCTTGGCACACGCTGTAGTTGTGAAATGTGAATGATGGGGCAACCCACTGTTGGAGTCAGTTCACGCCCCGCTGAACTGACTCGATTTAGTTTAACGATGGATTTGTGTTAGTGGAGCGATCGCTATCCATCTTATTCTCCTTATTTTGTCTTGCTGGAGAATTCGATCTTGATCGCTTTCGTCGTAGACGGCAGTCACGCGCCATGTGTCCTGGTTTGTCGCAAATGAAGCACTTACCAGTAAACTTGTTTTCGCGTCGACCTGTTGTTCTTCCTTCAGGCTGAACTACTGATTTTACTGCCTGACGCACTGCTTCAACTAGATCTGTTGTTTCTGTTTCTAATTGGCGTACCCGTGGCATTGGTCGACACATGAAACTGGCGGCTTCAAACGTCAAGGCACTACTGACTGTTTCGGCATAAGTATTCCTGGGTGACATGACTAGGGCACGCTTTGTCTCTCCATCACGTATGCCATCTATGAATGCCTCTATTTTTATTTTTTCGACGAACTCTTCCGAATTACCGGAGAACGCTCCGGTATGACATAAGCGCTCAATATCGGAAGCAAATTCCTGAAGGCTCTCATTACTCCGTTGCACTCGCGATCTCAATTCCACTCGATGTAATTGACTCTTGTATTCATTTCCATATTTTCGCTGGAGTGTGTCCATCAGTGACTGATAGCTACCACGATCTTTCTCTGGAATCATCTGTAACACCTCGGAAGCATTACCTTTTAATGCGACTATTAAAGCAGCAGTCTTGTCGCTATCATCCCATTGATTCTTCGACGCTGTTGTCTCGAATTGAAGCTTGAAGATATTGAATGGCGTGCTTCCGTCAAATGTTGGTGACTTTAGTTTGATTGTACTTGAATCTCTAATCACTGATGTGGCTGGTCCATTTATTTTTAGTTGATTGAGTTCGTGCTGTAATTTCTCGAACTTATCTTCCCAGTCGTCGACATGTTCCTTCAGCTTATCAACCAAATCATCCACATGTTCTTTCAGCTCTGTGACTTTGTCATTAATAGCTCCGGAAATTTCCTGAAATCTAATCTCAATTCCCTTTTGTAGTTTTTCGATGACATGTTCTTGACGAGCCGAATGTTCTTGAAGCTTGGAGTCAATTGTTTTCTGGAATTCTCCCATAATGCTTTCTTGGCGAGACGCATTTTCTTGTAGCTGTTGTTGTTGCTGCAGCATCATGGTTTTCATGAAATCCATGAGTTGACTACTCGAATCTATTTTGCTCTCTTCCTCAGCGTGCACAACTGCATGTATATCGTCTTCCTCAAAGAACTCATGTTCTTCTACATTAATTCCCTTAGCCTCCATAGCTTGCCTCAGCCTCACCAGCAGTTCCGCCTTTGCACCTGATGACGATAGATTCATCTCTACCAACAGCTTTTTGAGCTGGTCCACTTTTAGTTGATCAATTTTCACCATCTTTACAGAATCCCACTTCTGACACCAATTGTTACGTTTTTATTCTGTGAACGTTTAATTCTATTTGAATTACCTTGTTCGATCACTGGATTCTGTTAATGATGACTGCAACACTTATTTTATACAACTATATACAGCAACAATTTATTTAATAATCTCTATTTACAATCAACACTGTTTACAATCAACTATTTACTATAACACTTAAATGTACTTGCAACTTTTGCCTCTGTATAAATGTTTTCGCAATCACGTTCGGAATTAGATTGATTGTCAATTCTCAACACTGGCTCTATTTATACTCTGTTGGCAACACCCTAGAATCTTCCTTTATCGAGATTCTTCTCTTCCTTTCTCGTTGGCTTGTTCTGGTTATCGCTCATTTCTTTTTGTTGACATTCGTTTCGATGCTGCCAATAGTGTCAGTCACAATAGTGATGAGTAATCAACTATCGATACTCGTTACAATATTATATATTATTATGCATTGTTAGATAAATGATATGACTTCTCTGCCTTGATAGTGTTGGGGGCTTGTGGGATTTTGGGTAATTTTATGAGAGATGGAAATGTACCAAAATCATGGCTGGATGGGCAATGGCAATGCAGGTCCATCTAGGCAATGCTTCATAGTATAACCTTTAAGTAATTTCGTGTTGAATTTTCCATTTCTCACTTTCTTTTTCACCCTCTTTCATTATTTCTCTTTTTGTTAGTTTCTACCATTTTCTTTCATTTGCACGTACATTTTTTCTTTGTATTACTCTGTGGTGAAAATTAAATTTAAGAAAGATAGGAGTGCAAGAACCACCCCTATTGCCGACGAGCTAGCCCGATATTTTATACGTGCACCCGCATCTTATATTTCTTGGGAGAAAATAATACATGTAACCCCCCCAAAAAAAGAACCATCATATGTTATAAGCTACACGATTTTGGCTTTCCTTCGCGAGGCTCGTCCTCCGCGGAATAATGTCCAGTCTGGCATCTTTGATACTGCTTACAAATAGTCTTGAGAGAAGGTGCGTTGCTTCGATATGCTGTTTGGAATTCATTAAAAATGTCTATGCTTAAGTGGACGTCAAAATTCGTAAGGAATTGGATGCGGAATTTCTTCTCGCGTTGGTGGAGGAAATTTGAGAATGATAAAATTAATATAGGTTAAACACAAACGACATTTCGAGCTACTAGGAGGAGTGAAAGTTACGAAAGCTTATAAATATCAAACCATAAAAGATTTGTTTAAATTAACTCCAAAGAAGGGTCAAGGACTGAAATGTAATCATCACATTAATGATGAGGTAATGGAATTAAATACAACTAAATCAAACGCTGGGTGCCGTAGCTCAGTGGTTAGTGTGTTCGCCTTCTAATCTGTAGGTCGTGGTTCAATCCCCGGCTGATGCATAACAAATTTTATATCGATAAGATTTTTCTTTCGAATGGTACCCACCTGTCGGCAAGCAATTGGCAATTCTTCCGACAGTAACAACTTGCCATGAAAAAGCTTCTAAAAAAAAGAACTCTGTGACAAAGCTCAGAAAAAGTGATGTCACAAGTGTTCTGCCGTGCGGAACCGGCTAAAATAAGTAGGTCCCTTCTAATATTGTCCAAATTTAAGACGCACAACAGTAATGGAAGAGAAGCTCGGCCAATGAGCCCTTTGGGGCTTTAAGTGCCACATATTTATTTTTTTTTAAAATCAAACTATATATATTCTTCTTCCTATCTTGATAGCATCACAAGTAGCTTGAACTTCTAGTCATATAATATATATTATAATATATTATAATATATTATATATTATATACAATATTATAGAGAATATTATAATATAACGCCATTCCATATATCATTCACTAGCAGCATGAGTTATTCTGAGAGTATTAACAAGGAGGAATTACGCCGAGGTGTGAACAAAATTTTTGGTATAAAGACAGACCCTTTATCAATATATAAGCTTTCAAAATCTTCGATTAACAAAAGTATGTGTACCAGTTGAAGATTCCGATGGGGTCACTAAGAAATATGATGATGAGAATTTCAATGTAATAATATCATCATCTATGAATAAAATAAACAACGACATTCAGCATATTCGAAGTAAACTAAAAAAACTTGAAACTGATGGTGGAATTCTAATTTCTAAAATTGGAATTTTGAGTAATGATATAATACTTAAAATAAAAGCTACAGAAACTAGACTAACTTCAGTACATGAAGACCTCGAACACTATTTATATAAATATCATGTACTTTGTTGGGGCACCCTAATTACTTCTTAATCATTCACGCTGTGCACATATTCATACACATGTATACGTATCTACATATCGTACATATGAACATTGCAGTTAATGCTTGCTTTGATTTTCTCTTAATAATTTTGTAACGTTTGCATACGTATAAGTACACATATGTAGTTATTTCTAATTTGATTAATACAATGCGCTATACATGCGTATGCACATGTCAATAAATAGCAGTTATCATATATATTAACACAACATACATATGTACGCAGTTAAGTTGAAACATAACTGCATAGTTTTTTGTCAATTTGCTTTTGAATTTAACTTCTTATGTCAGGTACAAAAACGTATGCAAAAATATAACTGAACCAGAAATCGGACGATTGTCACACCGTAAAGACGTGTCTTGTTTTTCATTTAAAGAATTTTTTGATATTTTGCGCCCGCCCAAATTCGCAATAGCTTGCAATAGTGCAAAGGGTAAAGAAACGCCTTTACTAAACATTTTGGCGCCCAACGTGGGGCTCGGTGTAAAATTACCTTAAAATTTCTGAAAACTTCGTACGTGGTTCCATCGTCGCGTAATCGTCGCATAGTCGCTACATAAATTTCGACAGTAATCAAAAATTTGAAACCGCAAATTACATTGCCGGCTTCGTCGCTTCATACACTTAATTGAGGGTCAAGCAAGGGTATTGCAAAACGTACTTGCATAACATCTTCGTTACAACAAAATTAAAATTCGCATAACCAACATGAATTTGGAGTCTTTGGTACAACAGCGCGCTAATACTAAGCGCAACATCAGTCGCATAAAAAATTTAATCGATGCAAACGGTCGCGGTGAAGGCCAACCATTATCGTCCACGGAATTGAAATGTCGGCTCGGGATATTAGAGTCCTACTTCAAGCAAATAATGGCGTATCAAACGCAGATTGAAAGTTTAGACCCCGCCGACAATACACGTGGAGATATTGATGAGGCATACGTCGCCATTAAAGTGGCGATCCAATCGCAATTAGGTGAAGATGGGAGCACATCGTTGCTAGATTCAACATTACCAATATTAGCGTCGCGTTCCCACAAACTTCCTGCATTATCGTTGCCTTCATTCAGCGGAAAATATTCCGAGTTTACAAATTTCATCACCTCATTCAAACAAATAATTGACCGGGAAATAAGCCTGTCAAACGTCGAAAAATTTAACCATTTGTTGAACTGCCTACATGGTGCTGCTTTAGATACTGTAAAGGCTTTTCAAATCACCAACGAAAATTACTCGAAGGCCCTAGAAAGATTGCAGTCACGCTACGACAATCCAACTTTGATCTTCATGGAAAATATCACCGCATTATTTGAGCTCTCAACAGCAGCCAAACAAAATAGCAACCAGCTGAGGCACCTCGTAGACACAGCCGCCGCTTTATACAGCGCTCTTTCATCGTTAGGTTCAGATCGTGACATTGCCAACGCTATGGTAATACATTTAGTAATCGGTAAAGCAGATGAAGAAACACAGCGTAAGTGGAAAGAATCACTCGACTTCACCCACTTGCCAACATGGGAGGACTGCGCTAAACTACTTGAAAGGCGTTGCCAATATTTCGAATCGATTGATTCAAGTTGCAAACAATCCACGGCACACGCTTGCCAACGCAAACCAGAACAGCCTAAATTGCAACGAAACCTCAATCAGCATCGTCGCCTTACGTTTTCTATTACAAATTCGTATCGCTCGTGTGCGCTGTGCTCCAGCATTGAACATACAATTAAGGATTGTCCTCGCTACAAATCAATGAATATCGCCGGTCGATTTGACAACATTAAGAAGTTGGGCTTATGTAACAATTGTTTGTCATCTGGTCATTTTGTATCAAATTGTACTTCAATGTTCAAATGCAAAACATGTTCAGCACGACATCATTCATCGTTGTGTAGAAAATTGGTCTCGACACCTATCTCACCGTCACAGCATAACACCAGCGCAGTCGCGCATAATCATTGCCAAAAATCATCGTTTGAGCAGGTACTTCTAGCTACAGCAATCGTACTAATACAAGACTCTGCAGGAGCATATCACCTCGCACGAGCACTACTCGACTCGTGTTCACAAGTCAATTTCATGACTAACAGTTTTGCTCAACGTCTGCGATTGCCACGAAAGAAGCAACATATTGAAATTTTAAGCATTGGGAACTCTCAAACAAACATAACACATAAGACCGATGCCACAATTAAATCACGCTTTTCAGACTTCGAACTACCACTTGAATTTTGCATCACATCACACATTTCTCATCAGCCAGTTCCCAACATCGATGTGTGGTCTTGGAATCTACCAGCCAATATTCAATTAGCAGACGAATGTTTTCATAAGTCACAAGTCATTGATTTATTGTTAGGCACTGACTGTTTTTTCAGCAGCTTGTCAATAGGCCAAGTAAAATTGGGTAGCACACTACCAATTTTGCAAAAAACATTATTGGGGTGGATTGTTACAGGTAAATACAATTCCTCTACCACAGCAGACTCGTCAGTTCCAGCATCATTTTCGAATTCGGTAGCACCTGCGCCACAATCGGCGTCGCCAGCAATAATTACTACAACTTCGTGCCTGCCATTGTGCGAGAAAACAATACAGCAACAGCTAGAACGCTTGTGGCACATTGATGACGTAACGGCCAAGACATCAACTCTTACCGATGAACAAGCTGCCTGTGAAATGTGTTTTACAAATACCGTGACTCGTGATATCACGGGACGAATTATTGTACAATTGCCTTTCAAGGACGACATTGCTCTTCTAGGCTCTTCATATTGTACCGCACTTCGGCGATTCATGTCACTCGAACGTCGCCTTCAGTCGCAACCGGCATTGAAATCGCAATATGTGGACTTCATGAAGCAGTACGAAAAACTAGGACATATGAGTGAAGTAAATCACATCAACTTATCAACTCCTCACTTTTACATTCCTCATCATTGCGTTCTTCGACCTAGCAGCACAACAACAAAACTTCGTGTGGTTTTCGACGCTTCGTGTCGAACATCAACTCATCGATCGCTTAATGACATTCTTCAAGTGGGACCAACAATTCAAAATGAATTATTTATTCTATTGCTTCGCTTTCGTATGTATAGATATGCTTTGACTGCCGACATAGTCAAAATGTATAGGCAAGTACTAGTGCATCCAAGCCACCGTCGATTTCAATTGATTCTATGGAGGTCTTCACCAAATGAAGAACTACGATCCTACCAACTCAACACAGTTACATATGGTACAGCGTCAGCACCATTTCTAGCTGTTCGCGCGCTCAAGTATTTAGCAGATCAACACAAAATGCAATTTCCTGTCGGTGCGAACATCATTGCTTCATCGTTCTATGTAGATGACTTGCTCTGCGGAGCTGATTCACTTAGCGAGCTTCATCAAATAAAGCAAGAAGTAACTACAATATTAGCCAAAGGCTGCTTCGAATTGGCAAAGTGGCATTCAAATCATAAAACTTTGGCCAATGATGAAAGGACTATAGACCTTAACCTTGATAATTCAAATTTGACCAGCGCTTTAGGCTTAATCTGGAACCAAAAATATGATACATTTTTATTTTCGTTTAAACCTAAAAGGCCAGAATGTCACAAGGTGACGAAGAGAATAATATTATCTATCGCTTCATCATTGTTCGATCCGCTTGGTATTCTTTCGCCTGTCATTATCACCGCTAAAATAATTTTACAAGAATTGTGGCTTCTCAAGCTAAGCTGGGACGAATCAGTGCCGCAAAATCTACACACGGCATGGCATAACTTTATCACAGACTTCGTTTCGTTACCATCAGTCAACATACCTCGATATTGCCTTACAACAAATATTCAGTCGCTGCAAATTCATGGCTTTTGTGACGCTTCCAATCGCGCGTATGGATGCTGCATATATCTTCGTTCCACAAATAACTCTAACAAAGTGATAGTGCAGTTATTGACTGCAAAGTCGCGTGTAGCTCCAATAAAGAAAAGATCACTGCCACAGTTAGAACTATGTGGAGCTCACTTACTTGCAAAACTATTTAATAAAATCGAGAGTTGTTTTAATGATTACAAATACAGCACATTTTTGTGGTGCGACTCATCAATCGTACTACATTGGCTTCGTTCACATTCAGCAACATTGTCAACATTTGTTGGAAATAGAATAGCAGAAATACAAGACCTTACCAAGGATTGCAGTTGGAAATATGTATCGACACACGACCATCCAGCGGACATTGTGTCGAGAGGGTGTACTATCACGAAGCTAAAGGAGTCGATATGGTTCAATGGACCGTCGTTTTTGTTGTCGCCAACAAACCAATGGCCAATTAAAAATTCGTGCAATGACATAGACATGGTTGAAGTAGAAAAGGAAAAACGCAATTCTGTATTCAATATTATTACATCTTCCAACTACATACTTGAAACCGTTGAACGGTTTAGTTCCCACGTTTACTCACTTCGCATAATAGCATGGATTTTTCGATTTTATTTTAAAGTTAATAAACGTTTAAAAAGGTCATTCGAGTCAACGTCGCTAAGTGTCAACGAGTTAGAGCATGCCTTTTGGTGCATTACATATTTACTTCAAGGTCATCATTTCGGCGCTGATATAAAACGCATTAAAGGAAATTGTGAGCCTCAAGTTGCGTTAAAATACCTCAATCCGTTTTTGGCTTCAACGAATGGATATATGCTGTTAAAAGTTGGAGGTCGCTTAGAAAATGCAGACATTGCAGACGGACAAAAGCATCCAGCACTTTTGCCCTCAAAAGGTTTATTTGTCGAAAATTATGTTCGCTACTTACATCGCACAAATTATCATGCAGGACCAAAAGCACTAATCGCTCTTATTCGCCGAAGATTTTGGATCATAAATGCAAGAAATCTCACTCGTCGAGTCGTAAACTCCTGTGTTCATTGTGTAAAATATAGACCACAATTACTTCAACAAATAATGGGCAATTTGCCCAAAGAACGAATTACCCCATGCAGACCATTCGCTCGAGTTGCGGTGGATTATTGTGGCCCAATCAACACGTACCTACGCATCAGAGGAAAAGTGCCTTACAAAACTTACGTTGCAATTTTTGTTTGGTTATCAAGCAAAGCCGTTCATATTGAAGTAGTCTCGGACTTGTCGACGGAGGCATTCATCGCTGCTTTAAAACGCATGATTGGTCGTCGAGGACTTCCTTCCGATATTTTTTGTGACAACTCTACAAACTTTGTTGGCGCAAATTCAAAATTGATTGAGCTCAAAAAATTTCTTTTCAATGCCAAAATTCAAAGCGATATCGTAAGTTTTTGTACTCAAGAATTTATTAATTTTCGATTTATACCCCCCAGAGCACCACATTTCGGCGGTCTATGGGAAGCTGCAGTCAAGGCAGCAAAGGGTCATCTCCAACGTACTTTGTGCGGAGCTCGACTGACGTTCGAAGAGCTATCAACAGCACTCATCGAAATCGAGGCAATTTTAAATTCGCGTCCCATTGCTCCATTATCAACAGACCCGAGTGATTGTGAAGCATTAACTCCTGGACATTTCTTAATAGGCTGTTCACTCAAGGCGTTACCAGAGCCGCCAATGTCCTATGAAGAAATCGATAAACTCAAAGCTTGGCATCGCATCACAGCAGTGAAGCAGCACTTTTGGCAGCGGTGGTCACTTGATTATCTAAACGAGCTGCAATGCCGCACTAAGTGGACCAAAAGCAAGCCAAACATCGAAGTTGGAGCTCTCGTTATAGTTCACGAAGACCACATTCTACCACAACGTTGGATCACAGGCCGAATAGTGCACTGCATTCAAGGCAAAGATGGGCTAGTTCGTGTGGTTGATGTAAAAACATCCAAGGGAATAATTCGGAGACCCATCCATAAACTTGCACTTTTACCTTGTTGAAAGTGATACTTTCAAGGGGCCGGGATGTTGGGGCACCCTAATTACTTCTTAATCATTCACGCTGTGCACATATTCATACACATGTATACGTATCTACATATCGTACATATGAACATTGCAGTTAATGCTTGCTTTGATTTTCTCTTAATAATTTTGTAACGTTTACATACGTATAAGTACACATATGTAGTTATTTCTAATTTGATTAATACAATGCGCTATACATGCGTATGCACATGTCAATAAATAGCAGTTATCATATATATTAACACAACATACATATGTACGCAGTTAAGTTGAAACATAACTGCATAGTTTTTTGTCAATTTGCTTTTGAATTTAACTTCTTATGTCAGGTACAAAAACGTATGCAAAAATATAACTGAACCAGAAATCGGACGATTGTCACACCGTAAAGACGTGTCTTGTTTTTCATTTAAAGAATTTTTTGATATTTTGCGCCCGCCCAAATTCGCAATAGCTTGCAATAGTGCAAAGGGTAAAGAAACGCCTTTACTAAACATACTTAAAGAATCACTTTCATTATCACCAAGCGAAAGAATAGAAATATATGATGTATTAAAAAATCTAAAAAATAGTAAACAGAATGAATATACGAAATTTGGTTGAAGAGCTTCATCGACAAGCTCTTAAGGATTTTAATCGGCTACATGTAATTACTAAAGACATTGATGACTTGTGGCAGGAGTATTTAGTTGAAATGGGTGTATATGTATCATTAAATCGTAGATATCGATTTCTTCTAACAATTAATGACACTTTCTCGAAATTCTCATGGGCAATTGCGATTAAAACAAAAAGTGCCGACCGTGTATCACAAACTATGAGGAATATATTTAAAATTGATATACGAATACCGAAATTCTTCAAAGTGATGATGGAAAAGAATTTTTCAATATATAATTTGATAAATTGATGAACGGATCATATCAATGGATTGATAATTATAAAAAATTGGTTGATGAATATAATCATAAAATACAAAGCACGATAAAAATGGCACCGGCTAATGCAAATTCTTTGAATCAAAGAAATCTTCTCGAAAGTGTATATAACCATTTGAAGGTCATTCCTCGATCTAAATTCACTGTGGGGTCAACTGTTAGAATAAGTAAATATAAGCATAGTTTTGAGAAGGGGTATCAACACCGAATTGGACTACTGAGATATTTAAAATTAAACAAATTCAGAAAACTAATCTTACTACATATATACTAAAATACTATCAAGCAAATCCTATAAAAGGTGGTTTTTATGAATATGAACTTATTGAAACGAAGCCTATATTAAACGGCTCGGATTCTCTAAAGAACATAATTCATGGATAAATAAAAGTGATATTATATGATTTTCTAAATAAAAAAGTATATAAAAACGAAATGAATCATGTTTTATTTCATCACAACCATATTTGTAGTTAAGATGTCTAGAACAATAGATTTGATTGCAAAAAGCGCAGAGCTATCAGCCGATTTTTTTCCATCCATAGAGTTGAATGGTGATTATGTCTGTGCTCTTGTTGATTTTACTACTTATCACTCTATACCTAATGTGGATTATGGCAATAATTTATTTCACATTGGAAATCATGTTATCGAAATTCCACTAGGATCATATGAAATTAGTGATACAATTGATTTTGTTGTTTCAAAATATGAAGATTTAAATACAGAGGATATCCTGAGAATTGAATTGAATTGAATTGAAATATTATCAACTACTGATACCATATATTTTAATCGTGAGCGTACAATTGGTGGATTGTTATGGTTCAGCAGACGTGTATTAAAACCTGATCAATATTATCAATCTGATGTACGAGTTCATATTTCGAAAGTAAACGTTTTACTACTGGGTCATATATTAACAATCAGTTTTCCGTATCGGCTTTACCAGGGTATAAGATAAGTGAACGACCACAAACATTAATTTGTAGTCGTTCAAACATTAATTAATTAACTGTTAACACTAGACGGATAAGACAACTCTGGGTGAGAATTGTTGATCACCGCCGTGAACAAGTTACACTAAGACTTCATTTTAAGCCAGAGCCTTAAGATGATTATATATAATAAAGATCTAGTCAGAGATCAATTTACTAACAATATACGATTGACCTCTGATAGAAACATATCGCAAAAAAACCTCGCTACACGTCTCCAAAAGTTGTTAATAAATACTTACATCAAAAATGAAATAAAGGGTTATCCATTTCGCGGTTTCAAAAGTATAGGGCTAGAATTCGACACCTGTCAAACTGAGTTGTTAAAACAATTTCTTTCTTTTTCAGTTCAAAGTCTGACATTTGCGAAAATGGATCGCTTAACTATCGCACAACGCATTAAAATTGTAAAAAACCTACTACAAAAATTGTGATTCTGCCACAGCCACATATCGTGCTTTAAGAGGAGATTATGGTTTACATAATCGTCCAACTACGCAAGCAATTGGCAAAATTGTGAAGAAATATGAAGAGACTGGATCGGTTACAGATATTGTAAGGCCTGTGCATCATCGTTTCGCTCGTACCACCGAAAATATCGCTGCTGTAAGTGAAAGTGTTGCCGAAGACCCGAATGTGTCGAGTCCTCGTCGTTCTCAGGAATTAGGACTGTCTTACGGCACATTATGGCGTATTTTGCATTTGGATCTACACCTACATCCATATAAAATCCAGCTCACACAACAACTGAAGCCAGCTGACCATTCACAACGTCGTAGATACGTCGAATGGGTGCTTGAACAACAGGCGGTGGACGGCGATTTTTCGAACAAAATTTTCTTCAGCGACGAAGCACATTTCTCACTCGGTGGGTATGTTAACAAACAAAATTTTCGTATTCTGAGAATCCTCAAGTAATTGAAGAGAGGCCACTACATCCACAAAAAGTCACTGCTTGGTGCGCTCTTTGGTCCGGAGGTGTGATTGGACCTTACTTCTTCGCAAACGACGATGGAACGACTGTCACCGTCAATTCGGAGCGTTATGGTCATATGATAACCAACTTTTTTTTGCCTGCTATTGAAGAATACGACTTAGAGAATATGTGGTTTCAACAAGACGGTGCCACATGTCACACAACTCGAGCGAATATGGCTTTATTGCAAGAGAAATTTTCTGTCCGCGTAATTTCTCGTCGTGGCGATATCAAGTGGCCACCAAGATCATGCGATTTGACACCGCTTGACTTTTTTTTGTGGGGCTACGCGAAAGACCGTGTTTATGCAGATAAACCTTTAACTCTTGAGCACCTAAAAACCAACATTCGTCACGTTATGGCTGAGATACCGCCCAATATGTATCAAAAAGTGGTCGAAAATTACCTCAAAAGAATCGATGCTTGCAACAATTCGCGTGGTGGTCATTTAAATGATGTAGTATTTGACACATAATGTCAACGTTCAAACTTTATAATAAAAAATAAATATCATGATAAAAAATATTTTATATGTGTTTTATTTACATTTACTTTTGAAACCGCAAAATGGATAACCCTTTATATTATCGCCATTGAATAAAAAGTTTTTGAAAAGTTTAGAATTTCAACTTAAAAAAAACCAGCGTGTAGAAGTGAAATACTTCAAATGGCTTCGATTGATATATTTAACAGTATGCAATAATAATCCTTCTTTATGATGAAAGTATCATAAAGAAGGATTATCGCAATTATTCAGCGAATCAGCAACCATATAAAATAATGATGAAATTAGAATACCTATTCAGAATCAAGACCTCTACATTCTACCATCGGAAAGTGTGATCTATATTGAAAGAACTGCTATAGTTTATGAAAGAAATTGATAATATAAAAATTTATGAGATGAATGGCATTGAAATTGATCGAACCCGATATTTAGGGATTGCAACTACAAAGAAAGCTTTTGCTTTTCTCTCACCTAATGAGAGTACCGTGATAATGAATGCTGGTTGGAGTGTTTCTGATGATATTGAAATAACCAATGGACAATATAATTTTTGCGTACCTTTAAAACATCTTTTGGGTTTCGCTGAAGATTATAATAAGTATTTTAAAGGATTTGGCATGATCCTTTAACATCAATGAAGATATGCATTTCATCGTAAAACCACCATTCGCCTTCAGTGATCTTCCGCCATTCTATCAAAAACTAACACGGTGGATTATGTCGAAACACCACACCATTCAGTCGGATTCTGGATCAATAAAATTACAGAACTTAGGCAATTTCTTACAGGAAAATTTATTTAATTGTGAAATTTTTTGTTTATGTCATTGTTCGGACTTTCAAATATATTCAATTTAGATGATTACGGATGTGAAAATTTGAAAAAAAAAAAAAATGAAAGGAAAATATGGCTATATTGATGGTTGTGTGTTTCACAACCAAAACTGTGCTTTAATCAATGTTTAAGAAAATTTTTGAATTTTGAAATGAAAACATATTGATTTTATTTTTTATATTTATTTCTTCATTTTTATATTGTATGTATACTTATAAAAATATGCTTATTTAGTAATCTTAATATTAGACATAAAATTATTTAATTTAATTTTTTACAATAATCTTAATACTAAGTACAATATCTAATGTTTTTTACATTAATAATCAATAAAAAATATGTATAGAAATAAAGAAAAAAAGCTTAAAACTTTTGTTTTTTTTTCACTTAATCATCTGTCAAGTAATAAACTGAGGTTACAATATCCATGCACATTTGTGTAGATATTACCTGATTGAATTTCTCTCTTATCGTCATTTGAACTCAAAACAACTTTATTCATTTGACGCGTATATAAATTATGGTGAACCGATCTTATTGCTTCAACATTGCTTTCCATGATAAACCCGGAGTTGTATAATATTGACACGGATCAAGCTTATACACTTTCCTACATTTTTTCCTGAAGTTTTCAAATATTTTCGTTAATAAGAGCACATCACATTTCAAATAAATTTCCATATAATCTCTCAAGGAACAGCAGACGAACGTTACCCATACTTTTTTTTTAGCGAGATTGTATTCCTCTTCAGAAGACGAAGAACCTGTTAAAGTGTTAATGAATTTTTCTCTTGGAGGAAGATATTTCTCATGTAAAACTTTCTCCGTTTGTATATAGTTGTAAGGATATACACGAATTAGAATCGAATTCTTCATTGCTAGGGTATGCTGCTCTAACCATGTGGAAATCTGAAGGATCGAGATTTTTAGCTAAGTTTTCCAAACTTTAAGCTGAACGAATCTAAAAATCTTATCTCCATAAACACATTTTTGTTTTTACATTTAAAGTATAGAGAAACATAATTCTCTTTATTTATAGGAATTACTTTAAAGTAACCACTTTTATGTTGAAGCTCCCTGATAAATAAATATATATCATATCCTGAGACGTTATGGGAAAATACAGGAAAAGATTTCGGAACTTCATATTTCAAATGGCATTGTTTATGTGCTGGACCACGATATTTTCCGGTTAAATGGCAATGATCCATTAGACGCTCTTCATTCGCAATAAATTTCTTCTCACAAATATAGCATACAGGAGATGAATAATGAAAAGCTCGCTCCGCATCAGATAGAGGGTTCATCAGAATGTTAACATTGATGTAGTCATCAAACATTTTTGTGAGATCATTAACTGTCATGTCAATGAAAGTTTTAGGGGAATGCATACCCACATAAGTACTCATTTTTCGGATTATAAGTAATTTCATACGATCTGATATGAAAATGCACAAGCGAGGTGCTCCTGAACGTACCTTTCTTTTCGGAAACCTGTTCATCACGTGATTTCAATATGCATTCAAAGTCTGCATATACTACAAAAGGAACATCCATCAGATGATGTATGTCACTAAATTCGAGAAATATATTATCCTTAGAAGGCATTCTGATAACCATAAGATTACATTCTCTAGATATAAGTTTACTATATATTTCATTTTTTGAAAAATGTTGAAAACATACATTGCAAAAACAAATTGAATTTCTATTTTCAGTTATCTCTGACCGGAAAAGTCGTGACACATTCTTGATCCTTACATAATGGAAATTTTCAACTGAGTCATCTTGGATAAATATAAGATTTACATGAAATTTTCTACGTGAATCCTTTGTCCAGTAAATTGGACCAAAAACATCACCAATTTTCTTATTATATCCAAACACTGATATGCTAATATAAATATTTGGTTCATGTGAAAATGTGAATGTCATTATAATCTAGAGGAAACTCCTTACCACTAAAGTTCAACTCGAGATCATTAACACATATTATAAATATATATTATTTTATTTTTTTCATTTATATTCACTTTATAATTCGTGTAACGATTAGAGTTAACTGGAAAATTTGCAAAACATGCAATTCACTCATTTTAGTTTTGATTGTTTCAACATGATCATTTAGTGAGTGTATAGTGTGGACAGGTATCATATTTGATTGCAAAGTTTTAACCTCCACTATATCGTGAGGTGGTTTAAAATACTCTCCAAACAATTCCAAATTATATTTGAAAGGAGAATTATTTAGTAAAGACTCTTTCAAAACGCAAATAAGTCCGCAGATCGTGCGCAGAATTTTTCGCTCGAAAACTCCAAGTATCCTCTCATCCGTGGTGGAAATTGTCCAGACTTCTGGGCCATATGTTAGTACAGGAATAATGAGGAACTTGTATAGTGTGATTTTCGACCTTCGAGAGAGAGCTCGACTACTCAATTGATTATTCAGCCCAAAGTAACACTTGTTAGCAAGAGTTATTTTACGCATGATCTCCAGGCTGACGTCATTACAGTTGTTGATTCTGGTTCCAGGATAGATGAAGTCCTTCACCACATCGAAAGTGTAATTGTCAGCAGTAACGTGTTGTCCGAGACGCCGGAACTCGTTATTTGTACACAATATGTACAATATCGTCTAGATACGCTAGCAGCATGACACTTTTGTTGAAGATAGTGCCATTATGTCGTAGATCAGCAGCTCATATTATTTTCTCCATAATAAGATTGAGGAAGTCGCACGATAATGAATCACCTTATACGAAACCCCGTTCGTTATTAAATGTTAATTAAGGATAGGCTTCAATCTTTCACACAATACGCTCGATAGATCTTTGTATGCGAAGCTAAGAAGACTTACGCCATTGTAGTTGGCGCAAATTGTTGGGTCGCCTTTCTTATTTATGGGACAGAGAACACTGAGCCTCCATTCATCGGGAATGCTGTGGTCTGACCATATTATACTTATGAGCTGGTGCACGCAGGTGAATAGCTAATCGCCGCTGGTCTTCAACAACTCGGCAGGCACGCCATTTGCACCTGCTGCTTTGTTGTTCTTCAGCCTCATTATGGCTGTTTTAATCTCTGCATCATCGGGTGGTGAAACTTCATAACCATCATCAGCAATTGAGGTATTCGGGCAATCTCATCCACTGTCGGAATTGTTCGTAGCATTGCCATTCAGTAAGGAGAAGTGTTCCCCCCATAAACTCAGTACCCTCCGAACATCCGTAACCATATTCCCATTTCCGTCCCGACAGAAAGAGGCTCCGTGATTT
Source organism: Megamerina dolium (assembly GCA_963854835.1). Taxonomy (NCBI): domain Eukaryota; kingdom Metazoa; phylum Arthropoda; class Insecta; order Diptera; family Megamerinidae; genus Megamerina; species Megamerina dolium. Next base: position 34,466,225 of record OY978530.1, read on the forward strand.
AAACCGCCACTCAGGCTCTTGATATTCTTGAAGAAATTTTGAGGCTCATTCCCGTATCAACTCTATTTTCCTTACACTTGCGACTTTCTTGTTCACTTCACCTTCACCTTTTGTGAATATTCATACGTATATGATAAGTCCAATTATGACTTATCACATCTGTTGAGCGAACAACTCTTTACTAACATTTATATCATGTATTATAACTTAAAATATTTACGTAATTAAATAAATACAGTTTGTAATAGGCAACAAACGAACAACGTTCTTTTTTTGCATAGTATTAGGAATACTGAAAAGGCTCAGTATTACTACATGATGACCCCGACGTGATCTAGATATTGTATATCGATATATCATATTGCGATATATTGCGGAATCCGCCAAATAATTTGTTACTATTGCTCCCAATTAAATATTGATTTACTATCACAGAATTCGCCAATTGATTTGTCACAATTGCTGCGAATTATATTTTGGTTCATCTTTTAAATGCACACCGTTTCATTATTGCGTGCGATTAAACCGTTGCGTAATTCGTTGTAAGCCATGGTACCACTAAGAGGTCAAAAAGGTGACGCCTCCAGCAAAGGGAGGGAACAATGAGGGAACTCATTGAGGAGGAGCTATCGGTCGGCTAGAGTTTTTGTGTGAGCTAAAGCATAACTTTGAAAATGTGGAGTCCAAGCTTGAAGAGCATGAGTTTGAAGCGCTTGAAATTAATGCGCACCCGATATTCATATCAAGCTACATTCGTATGAAGACTGCAGTAACAAAAGTGTTAAATTCGCGCAACGTGTCTGACATCAGACATTAGTCTACTATTCACCACCTTGCAGTAGATGATCCATCCCCTTCGATTACCATCTCCCAACCTAAGGCGCGTTTACCTCTTTTGCAAATTCCAAAATTCGGTGGAGCGTACAAAAAGCAAAATTGAGAAGGCCCTAGACGCAATTCGATTATTAGAAATAAATGACCGCAACTACGACAAGGCCTTAGGTATACTCCAAGGTCGTTTCGTCTATGAGCGTTTAAATTTTCAGGCACACATTAAGGAATTGTTTGGGCTAAAGCAATGAGAAAAAGGAGCAGCTGAGAGATCTAAGCGATAAGTTCAACACTACTCTGCGAGCGCTTCAGACGATAGCAATAAAAGAACAGATAGTAGTGGGCTACTCATCCATCTCCTTGTCAACAAATTCGATGTTGACTCTCAAATGAAGTGGGAAAAAATACGCTTATCAAGGAACTGCCTATGTTTAATTCTGTGATGGCATTTTGGAACAGACACTGTCAAATGTTGGAAAATGTGGAACATTCTACGGTAACCCAAACATCTAGCAAACAGGTGGGCAAAAAATCGAATTTCAATTCTCGTAAAGCATTCATAGCATCGAGTGTCGTGTCAAACTGCTTGTTTTGTAATAGTTCTGAGCATTATATATATCGCTGCAATCGGTTTCTAAATTCGCCTCCTGGGCTACGTCTGAAAGAGGCAAATGGGCTACAGCTTTGTATAAATTGTCTTAAGAAAGGCCATTTTTAGAAATCATGTAAGTCATCCAGCTGCAGAGATTTTGGTGCAAAGCATCATACGGTACTCCATGTAGCTCCGAAGTTTGCACCTGTCGTTGAAATGACGCCTCCACATCCATTGCCGCCCCAATACATCAATCGCTTGTTAGTTCTCTAGCTGAGGTCACAAAGTTTCTTCCTCATAATGTTGTGTTTTTGGCCACTGCTGTAATTCTTGTAAAAAATCATGTCGGTTCGCTAGTTCCATGCAGAACCTTATTGGATTCAGCGTCCCAATTAAATTTTGTCTCATCACGTTGCGCTAGTATCATCCAGCTAAGGAAAACTAAATCGACAACTCTTGTTTCCGGTATTGGCCAGACAGATCTGGTTGCTGATCATATTATTGAAATTTCTATGCAGTCACGGTTTGGCAACTACGCGACTTCGTTTACTGCTGTTGTTACGCAATCCATCACTGAAAATCAACCCAATTATACCTTGAATAATATCGATTGGCAGATACCATCGAATATACAACTTGCGGACTTGTTTTCACAAGTCACAACGAATCGACATCCTTATTGGAGCTGGTCTATTTTTTGATCATTTTTGCGTCGGACAAATACGATTATCTGATCAGTTGCCACTGTTGCAAAAAACTCGTTTGGGTTGGGTTGTTTTTGGAGGCGTGTTACCTACCACTCGCACATCAACTTGTCTTGTTGCAGTCAAAACTTATTCGCTTGAAAATTATACGGATGCATCTCTTGATGAAGCAGTTCAAAAATTCTGGGAAATTGAAAATATTTCTTCCTCTATTTCTAAAGTTAGTCAAGAAGAATTGGATTGTGAAAAGCATTTTCAAGAACAGTGTACTAGATTGAATTCTGGTCAATATGCAGTTCGCTTGCCGTTTAAACATAATCCTGATCAACTTGGTGCTTCATACCGTAATGCACTCAATCGTTTTAGAAATATTGAACGGAAACTGGAGCGTACACCTGAGATAAAAACTCAATATTCGTCGTTCATATCAGAGAATTATGTTTTGGGTCACATGTCTACTGTCGACAGACTGCCACCTGGTGTAGCAACGTTTTTCTTGCCACATCATTGTGTTTTAAAAGCAGATAACACTACCACCAAGCTGCGCGTTGGTAGTGTTCTTCGCTTTCGCTCGCTTAAAATCGCTTTGACAGGGGATATAGAGAAAATGTATAGATGCATTCGAATGTCAGGCCCTGATGGTTTTCTACAATGTATTCTCTGGAGAGATAATCCAAATGATGACATACAAATATTTAAATTGGACACAGTCACATATGGCACAAAGCCAGCGTCCTTTCATTGGATCGAAAATTGTCTTACGTGACTTCTATGTCGATGATTTGATTTCTGGAGGCGATTCTGTAGAGGAAGTTTTAGAAATCAAGCGACATTTTAAAATAAGAAAGTGTTGTTCTAACAGTCCTTTCGTGTTATCTGAAATTTCTGAGGCCGACAGGGAAAAGTGTCTACAATTCAATGACGGAACCAATATCACCAAGACTTTGGACTTATGCTGGAATCCAGAAAATTATGAATTCTTTTACTCGTTTTCACCTCAAACTTTTAATTCAAAGATTACTAAACGATCAGTATTGTTGATGGTTGTACCATTTTATGACCCACTTGGGTTAATAGACCCGGTGATTGCGAAGGCGAAAATCTTTTTGCAGCTCTTACCTCAGCACTTACCTCAGTTGATTCTAGCTATATGGAACGAGTTATGCAAAGTTCCCTGCGTTGTCTTGCATTCGAGAGATAAGATTACTGTCCATGCCTTTTGCGAGGCGAGTTTATGTGCCTATGGGGCATGTATTTACTTTGGATGCTGACTACGCCAGAAAATTACGTCGCGCGCACTGTCGCAACGAGGCGGTCATTCGTGGTTGAAGTTTTATAACATTAATTAAATTATAAAACGCGTGCTAAATTTCCATTTTTCTAACATTATTTAAATTACAAAACGTTTGCTAAAATACAATTATTCTTAAAATAACTTAGGTTTAAATCTTTTTTTTTCTTATAAAAATTCTACTTAAATAAGCCTAAATTATATTGTAATTATAACCCTAAACATTAAACCGTGAATATACCCTGAATTCTAAGAACTATAAACACGCATTTTTTCCCCTCAAATGACTACCATTTTTCATCTACATAAGTGTACAGAGCATACGAATGCATATAAATTATAACAAAATCGTGTATATATCGTTTGAGTTACAGTCAGTGAAATAGGTCTTGGGTGGAAGATTGGTATCGCGTGTGGTATATATTTAAAAGGTTTGAGACAATATTGATAAATAGTCGGAAGTGTACATTTGCTATTTGCACGAAAAATTTGATGCATCAAAAAATATATTTCCGAATGCATACATACTTTCTCTATTCGTACGTACCTGTCTTCGACCTTCATGGTAAATGCCTATGTGTGATTAAATGAGGCAAGACAAATAACAAGAATCACACAAATATAGATATATACAAGATATATAAACATCTTGCAAAATACTACACCTTGATCTAAGTAAAACTTTCCAATTGTACATTGACATTGAGGAAATGTGATTTTTGAATAGCACGCGATGGCGTAATATGTAGAAGAAAAGTGCAAATAGTGTTAACTTTTTATGTATCATCACTTTTATCATATAATCGAACTTGCAAAATATCATAAAATCAATTTCTGTTTTGTTAACAAATTTCAACGGTGTTACGGTGACGAACTAGTGTATGGTCGAAGCTTAAAGATAATTGTGCATTGATGTTACAGGCAAATGACCGAAATTATACATTGTGCATCGGTTCAGTGTAACAAGAAACAGCCGAACGTTCAATTACTCAGAATTTGTGCTTCTACATTTGTTGGTGAATACAAAACCTTTTGCTAACACACATATCACCAACATCGTGTACATCTCGCTACTACATCTACGTCAAAGCCGTACACTATCAGCTATACATCTGCACAATGGTTGCCACGAGAAGACGACGACGACGAATGGTCGAATTCTTGATCTGTGATTCGTATCTGCATTGTCTATCCTAAAGCAAATCATTATCTAATCTTCCATTTCATCGCAGACGTACGTCGCGTATCGAATAGTCAATTTTCTAATCGTTCGTTTTTAGCAACTGATGCCATTGCCAGGCTAGTACCGTGACAGAAACAGAGTGATGCAGTAGCAACGCCAACAACCCTATAGCCGGAGCTCGACAACAACAACAACGCAAGCAACAGTAAACTCAGCAACAAATACCACAGACATCTCCACAACCAATGTAGAATAACAACAACAAGAAGGAATATGATCAACAACTGATTCAATTACAAAAACAGCAGTCATTACGAATAATCGAAGACGTCGGCAGCGTCGGCATCCAGTGCAGCAGTATCAACAACAAAATCATCATCACCATCATCTTCACATCAACGGCAACAACCATAAGTTCAACAGGCACAGCCACATCACCCACAACCGCGGCAGCAGCGTCATCCCACATCAACCACACCAGTGGCAGAAACACGGTCTATTTCCACGACGTGCCAATCTTCGTATAGTGAGTGCAATCTCACTTCTAAGTAAGTCGATTTGCACATTCATATATCCATACAAATACCCTTACACCTACTCTCCTAAACAACAAAAATTAATAAAAAGAACAAATGCAGAATATTCAGCAGCAACAGCGACAACAACAACAAGAGTTGTCGTCAATTATCCATAGCAATAGTTCGAAATTGGAAAGGATGATGGCGAAAAACGACATTACCAGCAAACATCAACAACAGCAAAACCACCGGCAGCAGCATCAGAGATGCAAAACCCCAAAACACCGGCAACAACATCAGAGATGCAAAACCCCGATACAATATCACATGGCCTGGTATATTTATTTTATATATTAACTTCTATTGTATATATTTTGTATATTTACTTCTATTTAGTGGTAATTTTATAATTCAAGAACTGTTAAGCAAAAACAACTTTAATTTATTAGAAGCAAGAAGCAGTCGGTAATTGAAAAAGCATAAAAGGGGAGAATACAACACATCAGTACAACACAACCAAGGTATGAGCACACCGGCATCTCTCCCACATACACAGATGGTATGGCTCAAGCAGAACAGCTTTACTTTGTTCAAAGTCGCGTGTTTCCCCACTAAAAACGCTTACCATTCCCAAGCTGGAGTTGTCTGCTGCGGCGTTATTTGCACAGCTTATTGCTTCGGTAGCACGATTGGGCATCTTTGAAGCTGAATGTCGCTGGTCGGATGCGACAATTGTACTTTTGTGGCTAAAGGAGTCTCCATCAAATTTCAACATCTTTGTTGCTAATTGTGTTAATAGTATTCCATTTTTGACCAGTGGAATGGAGTGGCATTATGTGCCCACAGAAGTGAATCCAACAGATATACTACCTAAGGAAACGACTCCTCAAGAACTTGTGAACTCTACACTTTGGAAATACGATCCAGATTTCTTAACCTGGCCAACCGGCAGCTGGCCTCAATTACCTCCAACCGTCATCGATATCCCTGAAAAACCCAAACGCATTCTTGCTAAGACGTTTGGTGCCACCGATTATTCAACAGCTTCTAAATTTGCAAACGCATTTGATAATTGCAAAGAGTATACGCTTACATATACAAGTTTACTCCTCGGAGCGCTTCTTTCGCTACTACTAGAGGTGGCCTAAGCAGCATTGACATCACACTTGGAACGCAATTGCTATTTCGAATGACCCAAAGAGTACATCTCGCAGCTGATTATAAGATGCTCCAAGACAACAAATCGCTTGACTCATCAAGCAAAATTTACAATCTTAACCTCTTCTTGGACTCGGTAGACGTAATAAGGGTTGGCAGTCGCCGTCAGTCGCTCCAAAAGAGGCTCGAAGCCCAAGCCTAATACGGGTAGGGTAGCTCTGGGAACGATGGGGCAGGGAAATCCGACATCGGGGAGTGATGAGCGGGGTGGACAATCTGGTAAGATTGTTAACCCAGCGAACTCACTGGCCTCGCATGCTGCACCTGGGCCGAGCGGTCTTGGCAGAGTGCCTAAACGTCGGGCTGAGCAGGCAAAGGGCGAGCCCACCAGGGCGGGGAAGACTTACGCTCAAGTAGCGGAAGCTGACCTCGTTATGGGAGTCATGGACTTGTCACTAGAGGGGCGCCGGAGGATACTCATCAGAGTACCTTCAACGTATCTTTGTTGGATGCCATGGAGTCCCTTGAAGACGATGTCAATGACATTGGGTTTATCGGTAGGGCAAGGGTGCAGAGCGAATTGATTGCACTAAGGTGCAAAAATCAGCTATCCAAGCAATGGCTGTGCAAGACAGTGGAGCATCTAACCGGTTTGTGGGAGGATGCAAGGCTGAAATGTGACAGCCTAACTGCCTTGTCGGCAAAGAGGAAGATGGTGATTGTTGCTTATGGCAATGCTGTGGCCAGCGACATCATTCTCAGAAGGCTACAGCGCCAGAATGCCTGTGTGAAGGACACTTATAAAATGGAGTGTTATCCGCACAGAAAAGTTTGGCGAGGCAGTAAAGGCAGGTGTCGTACTCACCGTGAAGTGTCCCAAGGAGGACGCGGAGGCCATCAATATCGCAGGGGGGAGACTCAACTGCGGTCTTGAACAGGCGTTCGTTAAATTCCAGAAAGATGCTGTATGAAGGGTGCGACGGCAATCCTAGCGTGGGGCTAGTGGCAGACTCTGCAAGGAAGAAGGCATTAGGGAGGGAGGTGGGCCCGCGCCAGGAACCACTAAGTGTGTGTCAACTCAATATTCACTACAACAAAGCAGCATCAGCAATGATGGTGCGGAGCTTCGATGAGGGTGAGCTTGACATTGCACTAGTTCAGGAGCCATGGATCCTTCATGGAAGGATCAAAGGCCTATCTGCACAGAAGACCACCTTGTTTTATCCACAAACAGAGGGGAAGTTGAGGACATACATTTCAATTAAACATGGGATACGTGCGATTCTAATGTTTAACGTGTGCTCAGCGGATCTCACAGTAGTGAGAATAGCATCAGCATACTTTCCATACCATTTTCCAGAGGGACCACCTCCAAGAGAGGTGGTAGCTCTAGTGAGATACTGTGATGGAAAGGGTGTTGGTCTGATTTTAGACTACAATGCCAATGCGCACAGTTATGTGTGGGGCAGCAGTAATGAAAACTATAGAGGAGGTGTACTCGAATTTATAGAAAGATTTGGTCTACAAGTTGCCAATAGGGGAACAGAACCGACCTTTTTCGACGCACGTCGTTGCGAGGTCATTGACATTACCCTGACAATTGTCAAAATGTTGGACAGGATTTTGGATTAGAGAGTTGTGGATAGACTAACCATGTCGGACCACAGGGCCATTCAGTTTGGGGTTACGTCCGACGCATACATTTGCAAACAGGGATGAAAGATTGCAAGCTGAAAAGATAGTCACCAGAGATGGAGTGATAAACGCCATTAGGCGTTTCTCTCCATTCAAAACAGATGGTACAGACGGGATATTTCCAGCCCTACTTCAGTGGGGTGCAGAAGCTCTGGTAGACAGGCTTCTAGGGAATATTCACTACTTGCCTGGCTACTGGATATATCCCAACTCAATGGAGAAAGACTAAGGTTGTCTTTCTTCCAAACCCGGGAAAAAGGGTCTACTCAGAGGCTAAATCTTTCCGGCCGGTTAGCTTGACCTCCTTTCTGCTTAAATGTATGGAGGCAGTACTGGCGAACTACATGGAAAGGAGAACGCTTCTGACAAAACCACTGAGAAGGTGTCACGCATACAGAGCTGGAAAATCAACTGAAACGGCCCTGCACAAATTCGTTCGCGTAGAGGAGAGAGAACTGTTTTGTTGAGGGATATCTATGTCTACTTTTATGGATATAGACGGTGGCTACAATAAGATTGGTTTTGATAAGCTAAGGATGACGTTTTGCTACCCGTGAAGTCAGCCCAACCATTATAAGGTGGGTGGACAGCATGCTGAAGAAAAGGGCAATAAACTTTCAAAATGGGAGTTACAGACTCAGAGGTAGAGTAGTCAAAGTGTGTCCACAGGGGGGAGTATTATCGCCCATCCTTTGGAACATCACGGTCGATTCCCTACTTCAGCTTCTGGACTCAAAGGGCATACACACCGTCGGGTATGCAGATGACATAGCGGTAACGGTGAGCGGTAAGTTCCTGGACACTATTTATGATACCATGAGAGGTGCACTCAAAATGGTTGAAGGATGGTGCACGGAACAAGGTCTTTCTGTAAATGCTAGTAAGTTGGAAACAGTACTCTTTACTAAAAGGATAGGACTGGGCTAACAATAGATCCCCTTAGGCTTTTTGGATCGAACATCAACGTCTCCAAGGAAGTAAAGTATTTAGGTGTCATCCTGGATAACAAGCTGACTTCGAATAGTCACGTCGATGACAAGATCCAGAAGGGCAAGCGGGTATTGCATCAGTGTAAGAGAGTGTGAGGTCTCATGTGGGTAATTGCTCCCAGAGCAGCTCACTGAATCTACACAACGATGGTAAGGCCCTTAATAGCGTATGCTGCTGTAGTCTGGAGGCCTAAGGTCACCCAAAAGACAGCGAAAAGCAAGTTAGATAGGTTGCAAAGAATAGCTTGTATTGGGATTGCCGGAGCTATACGGACGACTCCGGTAGAATCATTTGAAGTCCTTCTGGGGCTGATGCCGTTGGACTTGCATACTATGGAGTCGGCGGCATTAATAGCATTACGTCTGAAGACAACCAATAATTGGTATGGATTCGGCACGGAGATATGGCACAGGAGTATCCTTTCACTGATATATAGCAGTGTAAAGGAGGCACAAATGCCAATGGAAGGAATGGGTAAGCTGAAGATGACTGGAAAGTCACATAGAACACTCATTGATTACGACCTTACACATGATGTATGTGAGGAAAATGACATCAGTATTTTCACAGATGATTCATTAATGGATGGCTGGGCGGGAGCTGGAATTTTCTCTAAAGCGTTGGGACTGGCATGCACTCTGTATCTGGGAAGATACGTATCAGTCTATCAAGCAGAAATGCTTTGTTTAATCCATGCGCTAGATCATCTACTGGATGGAAAGGTGCAAGGTAAGAAAATCTTGCTACCACTCGATAACCAGCCGCTGATCAAGCGACTGCAACAACATACGATATCTTCTAAGTTGGTGTTCGAATGTGTTCAGAAGCTTAACGGATGTGCTCATAGTAATGCGATTACACTTATGTGGGTGAACACATTGGTATAGAGCAAAATGAAGCTGCACCCGCCTTGGCTAGACAAGGATTTTAAGCTGAATTTTATGGACCGGAACCAGTAGTTGCTCTTAGCAGCGGGACGGTGAAGGCAAACGTCGAAGATTGAATAAGGAAACTCCATCTCCCGAGATGGGAGAGTTTGTCCACTTGTAGAGTGGCAAAGGCCTTGTTGAGGCTACCAAGGGGCAATGAATCGGGGAGGGTTCTCAGTCTAGGGCGGTTAACTTTAAGCTGATTGACTGCATTAATAATTTAGCATGACAACTTCAGGTACCACTTCAGCAAGATAGGTCTTGTTGAAGGGGAGGATGCTGATATTTGCAGATTATGCATGAAAGAGACAGAGACAGCGGCGCATATAGTGTTACAGTGTTTTGCATTGGCAAGCAGTACGATTTCCACATTGGGTCGACAATTTATTGACGAACTCGAAATGTGGAACAGACCTCACAAAAATATACCTGAAATAATTTGTGAAGTTGTTATGGAGAGAGAAGTAGCAGAATTCTGCAACTAAACAAATACATAATGCACAATTTGAGGGACGAGAAGGGACCCAGATAATAGTGGTCTGATTCGGCTAATACCTAAAGTATATACATACATGAATATGGTGCTGCTGTTACTTTACGCACCCTTTATTCCGTGTTTGGTTTCCACCTAAATTTTCTATAAAAAAGTATGCCAAGTACTTCTACTGTTCAGTTAGTTTTCGGCTACTTCTACCAAAATGGATTTGCCATTATTATATGCATGTTGGTATGAATAGATGTTCTTAGACTCTATTATGTACACATTAATTAGACTTTCAAGGTTTAATAAAATAATTAATTTATTGAATTAATAAAATAATAGTATAAAAAAACTAAAAAACACGCTTAAATGGAAGATAGAAGTAAAATGTTGAAAAATAATGTTTAACATAAGTGTTTAAGCATTAAGCTCTTAATATATATATATATATATATATATATATATATATATATATATATATATATATGTGTATATATATATATATATATATATATATATGTATATATATATATATATATATATATATATATATATATATATATATATGTACCTACTTTGCATGTTGTACTTATATTCATTTGATTATTGTATATTTAATTGTAATCTTGACAGCATATGACCGCTAGTAAACTCCACATACATTTCATAAACATAAAATCCAGCGTCATCATTATATGACAGCTGATGAACAAAAACAACAGCGTCGCTGTTATTACGTATAGTGGACAATATGCATTGCCTAAATATGCTGTCAAGGCGAATTATGTAAAATGTTTTATTAGTGCATATTTTGCGTTTAAGTGTAATTTTTTATTTATTTGACTGTATTTTAATTCTATACCTTTACATGCTAATTTCCAATAAATAGGAAAATCAACTACCGGTCGATGTCAATCGAACTACAGCCATAGTGCCTTTCATTAAGTTGTTCCTACACGCAATACAGTTTTAAGTGCCTGTGTTCCAAAATGCCATTTTTCTACGAAAAGTTACGAAGTCCAGAGCACTCCGAACGATAAGATTGTGTCTACATCGCTAGACGTACCAATAAGTGTAAAATAATTAACAGAAAAAAATCGGTATCGTTTTCAAAAAGCGTGGGGTGCATTGTACCATATTCTTCTACTAAATCTACTTTGAAAAAAAGATATTAAAGGTTTTTCAATCTAATCGTTTTTTTAACTATTATTTATTACAATTCATTTCTCACCCCACGCTTTTTGAATATGATATTGATTCGTTTCTGTTAATTATTTTACACTTATATTAAACATTATTTTTCTACTTCTTACTTCTATCTCTCATTAAATCGTGTTTTATAGTTTTTAAACTATTATTCACTTTCGACCTTTTAGTTCTATCTGCTATTATTTATAAATACTAAACTTTCAAACTTTGCACTTGCACTTTCAACTGACGTTTTGACAATATTGTTACCAACCCACTAAAAGTAGAAAGAAATTCACAGTATCCTCATTAGGAATACATATATATATATATAAATTTATTTATATTTACATAAATATATTTAAAAATTAGGCATGTACTACCCTGCAAACGTTCAATGATGGTTTCTTGAACACATTCTAGCATATTTACTAATGCATATAAAATGCGTGAATTTGGTAGAAAATATATGCAAAAAGATATAACATCATAAAATATTTGTACTTTCACTATATGCTTTATTCACTCGCACATACGTGTGCTTAGTAATGTTGGAATGTTTCATTTGACCGAAAATGGAGTAAAACATCGAAACGAATAAAATGGTAGAACCCAATCGATAAAATCAAATAATATGCAATGATTTTTTGTGATTCGGTCTCGTCACATTCAGAAAATGTAATTCCAGCTGTTGTAGCAATTACTTGCATCTCACTGGCAGCAGATATGTACCAAAATTAACTGGAATTTTTAGTGAAAACGAAAGTCGACACTAGCGTATAAAAAAACGAACCAACAAGAAAACAAATAATTATAAAATTACTATAGGTAAGTTAAGTGATATTATTTAAATAAAAACTGAAAAGGAAAACATTAAATATGTGCAAACTAAAAAAGAGTGTGAAAGAAATGGAATGAAATATGAAAGCTCACCCGAATTTGCACAAGCTGATGAAAAAAATGGTTAAGCTGCAGCGGCCGCGTTCTAGCTCCGGAAATTCTTCATCATTTTCCGACTCTATTGCAACATCTGACCGGTATTCCGAGTCGGAAAATGAAATAGAATTTGTTTCAAGTGGAGAAAAGTGTAAACATTTAAAATTATGGGCAATTAAAAATAATGTGTCGCAAGCAGGAAACCGCAGCAGCTTCGCAGGAATACCGGACTCAGACATTGTTGTGTAGAGGTAATCCCTTACCGGGCTGTCGAAAGCGGCTTTATAATAAAAAAAAGATGGTGTGTGGCGATCTGTTTTTCTTAGATCTTCTCCAGGATTTGGCGCTGTCGGAAAATCTGGTCGATGGTAGATTTACCCGGTCTGAAACCACACTATTGAGGTCCAATCAAGTTGCTAAGCATAGGCCTCAATCTTTCACATGCTCAATAGAACCTTGTATGCGGTGCTAAGAAAACTTATGCCACGGCAGTTGGCGCAAATTGTGGGGTCACCTTTCTTACTTACGGGACAGAGAACACTGAGCCTCCAATCATCGGGCATGCTTTAATACGACTATATTCTGCTTATGACCTGGTGCGTGCTGGGGATCAGCACATCGCCTCCGGTTTTAAACAACTCGGCAAGCAGGCCATCTGTTCATTAATGGATGGCTGGGCGGGAGCTGGAATCTTCTCTAAAGAGTTGGGACTGGCATGCACTCTGAATCTGGGAAGATACGTATCGGTCTATCAAGCAGAAATGCTTGGTCTAATGCATGCGCTAGACCATCTACTGGATGGAACGGTGCAAGGTAAGAAAATCTTGCTAGCACTCGATAACCAGGCGGTGGTCAGGCGGCTGCAACAACCTACGGTGGTCTGGTCTGGTGGTGTTTTCGCAAGGTAACGTGTCTAACTGCCTCAACCGGGTGGGGCTAGCGCAATCCTTGTTGAACTCATCGCAAGTCAACTCACTGGCTGTCATGTAGTTTGATCTGAGCGCTATGTGATGATACCTTTATTTGTTAATGAGGGGTAGTCATATAGCTTGCTCTGCTGAAAGGCATGAATTAGGATGTGGATTTTTGGTCAGCAAGAGAGTACGACATCTGGTCTCACATTTCACGCCTGTGAACGAACGGCTGGCCACAATTCGCATCAATTCAAAATTCTTCAACATCAGCCTTATATGTGCCCACGCTCCGACGGATGAGAAGGACAATGTGACCAACGAGAGCTTCTTTCAGCGCCTCGAAGAAGCTTATGACCGCTGCCCCCGCCACGATATCAAAATCGTGCTTGGCGACTTTAATGCCAGGGTGGGCAAGGAAGGTACCTTTGGTCCAACTGTCGGAAAATTCAGCCTCCACCAGAACACCGCCGATAACGGAATGAGGCTGATCGACTTCGTCGCAGCACGAAACATGGTAATTGGTGGTACCAGATTCCATCATCTCGACATCCACAAAACGACTTTTCTGTCTCCAGATCAACGTACAAGAAACCAAATTGATAATGTGGTGATTGACGGAAGGCATGCTTTCAGTGTGATGGACGTGAAATCGATCCGTGGTGCCAACATCGACTCTGATCACTACCTTGTTGCAGCTAAGGTGCGCACACGCCTATGTGTCGCAAATAACAAGAGAAGTCCCACACAGAGAAAGCTCGACGTCAGCAAGCTGCGATCACCAGAGACAGCAGATGTATTTTCCACTCGACTATCGACACTCGGAAGACTCCCCCACTTGATGATACATGCGCACGGTGGACACATATATCCCACTCCATGACTACTGCTACCGAGGAGGTAATCGGTTACTACCGGCCTCTGAGGAATGAGTGGTATGATCAGGAGTGTCGCTACGCTACCGCGGAGAAGGACCCCGCTTACAGAAAAACCCTGCGTGCAGGCGCAACGCGAGCTGTTAAGGAGCGGTACAGAGATAAAAGGAGTGCAAAGAGACGTATTTTCAGGCGCAAGAAAAGAGAACAAGAAAGACGCGAGTGTGAGGAGATAGAGATGTGTACCGACAAGAATGAGACTCGAAAATTCTTTGAAAAGATCAAGCGCCTGAGTGGCGGTTTAAATCCCGGAGCCTCTTCTTGTCGTGATGGAAATGGGAATCTGGTTACAAATGTCCTGAGTGTACTGAGCCTATGGAGGGAACACTTCTCCACGTTACTGAATGGCGATGCTACGAACAATTACGCCAGTGGAGGAGTTTGCCCGATAAACCCAATTACAGATGATGGTGTTGATATTCCACCACCCGACTTTGACGAGGTTGAAACGGCCATTTTAAGGCTGAAGAACAACAAAGCTACAGGTGCTGATGGCCTGCCTGCCGAGTGGTTTAAGACCGGAGGCGATGAGCTGCTCGCCTGCATGCACCAGCTCATAAGCAGAATATGGTCGGATGAAAGCATGCCTGATGATTGGAGGCTCAGTGTTCTCTGTCCTGTACATAAAAAAGGAGACCCCACAATTTGCGCCAACTACCGTGGAGTAAGTCTCCTGAGCATCGCATACAAGGTTCTATCGAGCGTACTGTGTGAAAGGTTGAAGCCTATGCTCAGCAACCTGATTGGACCGTATCAGTGTGGCTTCAGACCTGGTAAATCCACCATCGACCAGATTTTCACACTGCGCCAAATCCTGGAGAAGACCCAAGAAAAACAGATCGACACACACCACCTATTTGTTGATTATAAAGCCGCTTTCGACAGTCCGGTAAGGGATTACCTCTACGCAACAATGTCTGAGTTCGGTATTTCTGCAAAGTTCATTCGACTTTGTAGAATGACACTGCATAACTCCCGTTGTGCAATGAAAATTAGGAAGGACCTCTCCGTACCGTTTAATACCGAACGGTGATTCGTTATCGTGCGACTTCTTCAATCTTATTATGGAAAAAATAATACGAGCTGCTGATCTACGACATAATGGCACTATCTTCAACAAAAGTGTCATGCTGTTAGCGTATGCCGACGATATTGACATAATCGGCATGAACACGTGAGCAGTCAGTGCAGCATTCTCAGAGTTGGAAAGAGAGTCGCGTCGGATGGGTCTCACGGTGAACGAGGGCAAGACGAAGTATCTAGTGTCAACAAACAAAGAGTCCCGGCGTCTTGGACAGCATGTCACTGTTGACAATTTGGAATTTGCTTGGAATTTCTAACTGGCGCCAGCTAGCGAAGAACAGAGATGGCTGGCGAAGCATGTTATTTTCGGCCTAAATCGATATTCGGTTGTTATGGCCACATAAGTAAGTAAGTATATATATATATATATATATATATATATATATATATATATATATATATATATATATATATATATATATATATATATGTGGCACTAAAAGCCCCGAAGGGCTCATTGGCCGAGCTTCTCTTCCATTACTGTTGTGTGTCTTAAATTTGGACAGTCTTAGAAGGGACCTACTTATTTTAGCCGGATCCGAACGGTAGAACCATTGTGACATCACTTTTTCTGGGCTTTGTCACAGAGTTCTTTTAGAAGCTTTTTCATGGCAAGTTGTTACTGTCGGAAGAGTTGCCAATTGCTTTCCGACAGGTGGGTACCGGGATTGAACCACGACCTACAGATCAGAAGGCCAACACACTAACCATACAGTGTACAGACAAGAAGTAAACAATTCTTCGCTGCACTAAATACCAATAAGGAAACAATTTTTCTCAAAAGAAATTATTTTTTATTTAAAAGTTAGAGTATTATGTTTACTTTAAGCCCAACTACATTAAATTATAATGTACAGACAAATTATGAGAAGTAAAAGAATTCAAAAGCACCTGTTAATTGGTCAGAAAAAGTCTACGTACAGAAACGAAAACGGGCCATCAAAAGTTTTTTTTCACAATTTCTTTATTTAGTACGTATCGTGGTTCGATTTTATGCTTTGAATAATCTATTTCAAGAAGTTTAATAAAGACGAATTCAAAAAGAAAGGAAATTGGAGTTGAAGAACGGAAAATTATAATAAAATTATGGAAAGAAGGTCAAACTTTCCGTGAAATTGCTAAAACCCTTGGGAGAGCGCACCCCACAATTCAAATGGTGATGAATAATTTAAAAAAACTGGAACTATCGTGTCGCAACCGCGTTCAGGACGACCTTCTATTCTGACTCAACGAGAAAAAAGATGTGTTTTGCGGCTTGTTCAGGATAATCCTCGACTGACTGCAATGAAAATGTCTCAAAATGTTAAGGAACAGTTTAACAAAACCATGCATAACGACACCGTGCGCAAAATGTTTATTTCGTTTATTTCGCTCATAAAAAATAAATAAATATGTGGCACTTAAAGCCCCAAAGGGCTCATTGGCCGAGCTTCTCTTCCATTACTGTTGTGTGTTTTAAATTTGGACAGTATTAGAAGGGACCTACTTATTTTAGCCGGTTCCGAACGGCAGAACACTTGTGACATCACTTTTTCTGAGCTTTGTCACAGAGTTCTTTAAGAAGCTTTTTCATGGAAAGTTGTTACTGTTGGAAGAATTGCCAATTGCCTGCCGACAGGTGGGTGCCATTCGAAAGAAAAATCTTATCGATATTAAATTTGTTATGCATCAGCCGGGGATTGAACCACGACCTACAGATCAGAAGGCGAACACACTAACCACTGAGTTATGGCATCCACCGCTCATAAACCGACAAAAACGAATTTTTTTGCCAAACAATATATAAATAAGCAGCCAGAGTTCTGGGAGAAGGTGCTATTCTCAGATGAGAGCAAGTTTTGCCTGTTTGGTATTAAAGGACGTCAGCTTGTGTGACGGAAACCATGAGCAGCCCTTCATGCGCAAAATCTTGTGGGCACGGTTAAACATGGCGGAGGTGGTATTACGGTGTGGGGATGTATGGCTGCCAATGGAGTCGGCAATTTGGTGTTCATTGAGTCAATTATTGATCAGAGAGTTTATTTAAATATTTTAATAGAAAATTTGAAGCAGAGTGCTGAAAATCTCGGCCTGGGTTCTGGCTGGCACTTTCAACAGGATAACGACCCGAAGCATACTGCCCATAATGTGAAGCTTTAGATATTATATAATGTTCCGCATCAATGCAAGACCCCTCCACAATCACCTGACCTTAATCCTATTGAACATTTGTGGGATTTACTTGAGCGTAGGATAAGGCAGCACACCATCACCTCCAAGCAAATGCTTAAAAATGTGATTTTAGATGAGTTGAACAAAATTTCAACGGAGGACACTTCCAAGTTAGTCAGGTCTATGCCAAACCGATTGCAAGAAGTCCTCAAACAAAAAGGCTACCCAACCAGCTACTAATCTTTTCAAAAACCCACAAAAAACAATAATTTATCATATAATCTTATCTTTGTATGTAGACTTTTCCTGACCAATTAACAGGTGCTTTTGAATTCTTTTATTTCTCATAATTTTTCTGTACATTATAATTTAATGTGTTTAGGCTTAAAGTGTACATAATACTCTAACATTTAAATAAAAAATAATTTCTTTTGAGAAAAATTATTTCCTTATTGTTATTTAGTGCAGAGAAGAATTGTTCACTTCTTGTACGTACACTTTTTCTGCTAAGTGTATGTATATATATGTATATTTGTAGAATACAAATTTCTATACATTTCTTCTCTCTCTTCTATATATGCGAATGCGAAAGTGCTAAGCTAAGCTAAGCCTACTTCATGTTTATGCAACTTTGTTTTTTTTTATTCTGTTGGGTCAAGCGTACATAAATAAGAAAGTGTTTCACGATTTTCCTTTGTGTCATATTCATATTTGAAATAACTAATTATGGATATACATTGTAAGCCTACCGTTAATATCATGCTTTTATTCTTATGTATAACAAATATGTACACTCTCTTTATATATAAATTTTATATTTTATGCTTTATGCTACATTCGTCATAGCTCTATGACGCTAATACCTATGAATATTAAAGTCAGTTGAATTTGGATAACGAACAATACGGTTGGTGTTTTTATTTTAATATTGTCACACCCGCAATATACAAGGTGCGACAATTATGTATTAAGACTGCCTCTAGAAAACACAATCAAAACACAATATCTGCTAATTTTTCGGTATATTTATTCGTAATATTCTCCTCCTGATTCAATACACTTGTTACATCGATTTAATAGTGTTTCAAACGCGTGTTCCAGCTCATTTTTCGGAATTGCCTCCAGTGCCCTCGTTGAAGTCCGTTGTCTGAATGTCATCAAAAAAACATCCTTTCAACTTCAATTTCAGTTTTGGGAACAAAAAGAAGTCGCAGGGTGCCAAATCAGGTGAATACGGCGGTTGATTCAACACACAGACCTGATTCCGACCCAAAAATTAACGAACAGTGAGTGCTGTGTGACTCGGTGCATCATCGTGCAACAGAGACCAAGTTTTTGGATCGCGGTATTCTGGTCGAACACGACGGATTCTGGACATCAAACGCTTCAAAACGCTTCAGTTGGAACAAATTCTTTGTGGATAATTCCTTTGCTATCGAAGAATGTAATGAGCATTGTTTTGATTTTTGATGGAACTTTTCGTGTTTTTTTGGCTTGTGGTGAGTTTTTTGATTTCCATTCCGCACTTTGACGCTTGGTTTCTGGATCGTATTGAAAACACCATGTTTCATCACCCGTAACAATTGTTTTCAGTAAGTTTCAGGAAGGAAGATCATTTTCTGCAGCTGTAACCATGTCTCTGGAATGACTGACTCTCATTAATTTTTGGTCCTCAATTAATGTGTGTGGAACAAATCTCTCGCAGACCTTTGTTTTGCCCAAATTCTCGTGAAGAATGAGCCCGATAGTTTCTCTGTTGATGTTTAAGGCCTCTTCCATCATTTTCACTGAAGCATTGCGGTCTTCTGTAATAAAATTACGAACTTTCTGGATCGCTTCCGGCGTCCGCACTGAAATTGGCCTTCCTTCTTTTATTTCATCTTCCAGCGACTCTTTTCCATCCGTTTATACCATATAAAAACATTTGATCTTGATAAACAAGCATCACAGAACATTTAGGTGCCCTCAACTTATCGGAAATACGCTTAATCAACGTTACGATGCTGTAAAACGGTTAGGCCTTTGTATTAACTGTCTCTGCAAAGGTCATCAGGCTGCGAAGTGTCCATCAACGCACAGATGTCGAACGTGATCTCGTCCACATCACACGCTGTTACATCGCGATTCATCAGTTTCATCCATACCACAGGTGGTATCACAACCAATAGCTATGGTACAGCAAAGTTCAAATGCAGCTGTCCACACACACACGGACACTTGTTTGAACCGAATTATACTAGCTACGGCGTTAGTACAGGTTAAGGATGCAACAGGCAGCTATCCAGGAATACACCATTCAATACCTTCACTCCAAAGCAGCGCAAATGTGAGGACATGTTCGACAAGACTGTTCGCCGAGAAATTGATGGTGGAATCGTATTTCGTCTTCCATTCAAAGATAATCCTAGTTTGCTCATATGAAACCGCCCGCAGACGTTTTGAAGCTCTTGAAGGTCGTTTGAGCTGCACACCAGATGTTAAGCAACAATACACAGAATTCATGTTAGAGTTCGAACGTTTGGGCCATATGAGCTTGGTGAGTACGCCGAAATTGAATCTACCACACTTTTATATACCCCACCACTGTGTATTTAAACCGAACAGTACGTCAACGAAGTTACGAGTTGTCTACGATGCCTCCTGCCAGACTACGTCACAGAAGTCACTAAACGACTTGTTGATGGTTGGGCCAACCATACAACCGGTTATATCGCAACTCAATAACTGCCGACATTGTTAAAATGTTCAGGCAGGCTCTTGTTGATCACCAAGATCGTAAGTTTCAGTATATACTCTGGAGAAATACACCCAATGACCCACTCTGCACATTTGAATTCAATACGGTCACTTACGGAACCGCTACAGCTCCCTATAGCTATGGTACAGCAAAGTTCAAATGCAGTTGTCCACACACACACGAACATTTGTTTGAACCGAATTATACTAGCTACGGCGTTAGTACAGGTTAAGGATGCAACAGGCAGCTATCCAGGAATACACCATTCAATAAGTCGCGCCGCATTGATTTACTACTTGGCACTGAAGCATTCTTCGAGATATTATCCGTTGGGCAAGTAAAACTTGGTTCAAATTTGCCTGTACAAATTTGATGAATGACATTTGATGATCAATACTTGGACAAGTTTAAAATCGGTGCCGAGGTTATAAAATCGTTTTTCTATGTAGATGACTTCATCTGTGGAGCAAATAATATTGATAGTCTTCGTCAAATCAAAGCAGAAGTTACCGAAGAACTTCGTTGCAGATTTGAACTTGCGAAATGGCATTCAAACCACAGCGAGTTTGTCGATGATTGCACCATCAAAGAGCTAAATCTGGACGACAACACTATAACCAGCACTCTGGGCTTGAGATGGGATCAAAAGAAGACGATTTTATGTTTTCACTTGTGCCGAAGCAGACATCTAACGTTGTCTTTAAACGTTCTATACTATCAGTAGCTTCTTCGCTGTTCGATCCATTGGGGTTGGTGTCACCTATCATCATAGTAGCAAAAATTATTCTGCAAGAACTGTGGCTACTAAGATTACAGTGGGATGAGTCAGTTCCGCATAATATCCACACTGCATGGACTTTATTTCTGTCATCGCTTTCGTCGTTGGGGTTGCTCAAGATACCTCGTTTGTGCCTACAACCAAATGCTGGAAGCTTTCAGTTGCACGGTTTCTGCGATGCATCCATCAGAGCCTATTGGTGTTGCATTTACGCATGTACGGTTAGTGCTGATGGCCAGGGTTGCACCAACTTGAAAACTTTCGCCCATTGTGGTGCCCATTTGCTAGCACAGATTTTTAACAAAATTAAGGTGAACTTTACTGACAGCAAGTATTCCACGTTTTTGTGAAGCGACTCACAAATCGTGATATACTGGATTCAGCAACATTCTGCCACACTGTCCACATTCGACGGTAACTTCCAATTGTCATTGGAAATATGTTTCAACGTGCTGTAACCCCGCCGATCTATGTTCGCCGATGTTCGGTAGGTGAGCTGAAGCGCTCCACATGGCTCGACGGTCCTGCATATTTGCTACAACAACAAAACGAGTGGCCAACCCACAAGCGAGGTGATATCAATCAGAATATTGTGGATTCGGAAAAACGCAAATCGGCCTTTGCTGTTACTAATGTTACCAACCATCTACTCGAAGCTATCTACAATATCAGTTCGCACAGCCGTTGTTTGCTAATCGTAGCCTGGATGCTTCGCTTTACCAGCATAAGCAGAAAATTGTGTTCTTTCGACACATCTTCTCCATCGCCACAAGAATTACTACGTGCTATGCATTGTATCATTTGGAACTTGCAGACCAAACATTTCTCCGATGATATCCAAGCACTTAGGAAGGGAAGAGAGGTCAGCAGCCATTTAAAATTTTTAAATGCTTTCTTGCAGGTGACTGATGGTTAAACGCTACTCAAGGTTGGAGGTCGCTTGGAGTTGTCAAACCTTCAATACACCCAGAAACATCTGATTTTACTCCCAGCCAAAGATACTTTTGTA
The DNA here is from genome assembly GCA_963854835.1 of Megamerina dolium. Taxonomy (NCBI): domain Eukaryota; kingdom Metazoa; phylum Arthropoda; class Insecta; order Diptera; family Megamerinidae; genus Megamerina; species Megamerina dolium. The sequence continues at coordinate 34,488,325 of OY978530.1, forward strand.
TATACAGTTTCGTCACCGTCAGAACTACCACGCGTGCCCAAAGGCACTAGTTGGTCTAATCCGTCTACGATTTATGATTCGATAATGTTATACACTTATCCATGCAGATTTATTCTTCACGAACTCATATAAACACGTACACATACATACATATATGTATGCCTTCCAAGAAATATACTGATCAAATGACTAGTAAATTTACTTGGAGCTGTGACGGAGACGTTTCGTAACTCTTTCAGTAAAATCCTAAAGAGCGTTGGGAACTTTTTTAATCATTTTATTTCATTTCGTACCTATTTGTGTGACGGTACACATACCGCTCTTACTCATGGCTTATGGGCATAACAAAATGTATATAGTAACACTGCTCATTCATTTCATAAATACTCGGTATTTTACTAGTCAATTGACGAGAAGTTTTTTAAGGGATTTACTGGTGTGTTGGTGGTCATTTTTCGAGAAGATGTCTGGTCAAATGAGAGTAAAACTCCAAGCCATTTGACAACCCTTTTTATTGACATTTTACAGTAACGTAATTGGTCAAATTTCAGTGTTATTTGCTTATCATATACTAATAACAATTTATTTTGAAATAAAAACTTGTTTCTTTTTTATTTTGGTAATTAATATTTATTAAATTGTCATCTACCAATCTTTCTTGAGAATAAGTTTTTACATATTTTAAAATTAAAATTAAAATTAATGGCCAATCAGTTCCACAATGTTCCTCAACAAAGTACTTGGGTATTCACCTCGACAGAAGGCTGACCTGGAAAAATCACATAGAGGCAAAGAAAACTCAGATCAAGCTTAAAATTAATCAATTATGGTGGCTGATACACAAAAGATCAAAGTTGAATCTCGAATACAAAGTGCTATTATATAAGGCAATCCTGAAGCCAATCTGGACTTATGGTATTCAGTTTTGGGGCACCGCATCTCCCTCAAATATCGAAAAATTGCAGCTAATACAATCCAAGTGTCTGCGAATTATTGTAAAGGCGCCTTGGTATATGAGGAACGTTAACATCCATCGAGATTTAAATGTACCCACAATTTCTGAGGAAGTTGCAACGTCTTACAGAAGCTACATTCAAAAATTACACAGTCATCCGAATCCCCTTGCTAGGCAATTGTTGCTGAGCACGGGGCATCGTCGATTAAAAAGAAAAGACACACTGAATATGCTGTAAAATTGCTATACCTCGTGATTCAACAAATTGTGATGGAACGTTGGGAATATCACATAATTTTATTTAGTTTGTAAGATTTGATTACATATTGTTAGTTTCTAAGTAATTTTAGAAAGATCCAATAGAAAGCTTGTTAAAAAAAAAAAAAAAAAATATTTTAAAACATTCTATTATTTATTCTAATTTATGAAAAATAAGATATCTATTATTAGGTTTATTACGTTATTAATAAGTTATATTATTGTTTTTACTTGGTTAATATTATTTACTTTATTTTAAAATAAATAATAAATATGTGACACCTAAAGCCCCAAAGGGCTCTTTGGCCGAGTTTCTCCTCCATTACTGTTGTGCTTGTTAAATTTTGGACAGTATTAGAGGGACCTTCTTATTTTACCCGGTACCGAATGGCAGAACTCATCACTTTTTCTGAGCGTTGTCACAGAGTTTTTTTAGAAGCTTTTTTATGGCAAATTGTTACTGCTACCGTTCGAAAAAAAATATTTTCGATATGAAATTTGTTATGCTTCAGCCGGGGATAGAACCACGACTTACAGATCAGAAGGCCAACACACTAACCACTAAGCTCCGGCACCCACTTTATTTTAGGAAACAATTTATATATTATAAGATCACATTTGGTTTGCACTATTATCTTATTTTAAAATAACAAGTTTTTTGAAATAAATTATTATTTCGTTTTGACATAACAAGGCTTTTGAAATAAAGTACTATTTCATTTTGATATAACAAGGTTTTTGAAATAAAGTAATACTTCATTTGGAAATAACAAGGCGTTTGAAAACTTCATTTTTATTTGAAATTTATTTGTATGTTTAGCAAATATCTTGTTTGTTTTTGCCATTATGACTTTGTTCGATGCTCTGGAGCACTTCTGTTTGAAAATCTATGCGGCCATGAATTTGAAAAATATCTGAAAGGAATAAAACATAACAAATAAGAATTTGGAAAATAAGAAGAACGATAATATAAATTACCAAATAGAGCCACGATAACAATTTTTAATTTTAATAGCGATTACTTGCGTACTGGCCATCTCAATTAAAAAATTCAAAATGTCATCACTGAAAATTATTTTCAGCACCGTATCAATATCTCCTGAAGAGTCCTTTATGGAAAAAGATAAGTTATCTGAAAGTGGATTTGTGATGGTATTAATACACTACTGTATCTTCGTAATTTTTGTCTTCGAGCTTCACCTCCAGATCAAAAACAGCATCAATTGTTTGCATTGGCATAAGAACTGCGAGTTTAGTGTGGATATCTTCAAAACTTTCTCCAGATATGCGGCGGACTATCTGGTGCACCTTTTTAATAAGGACTTTTGATTCACGCACTACTTTGTGTTGAGCCATCACATAAGTTTTGTCAATTAAAAGTATTAAAAAAGTGTCTTATATTATTTACTTCAAAAATCTTGACTTGAAGAACAGGAGTTAAAATCAAGAGTAACTTTCATTTTTTTTCATGCTTAGGAGTGGATGTTGCCAGTGGTATGGTACTAAAAATATCGTCGTCCTCCATCATATTTGCCCAAGAATTCATAGTAATGTAAACAAAAAAATTATTAATTATTAATTGGTGGCGTTCATAGTTATACATTTAAATTGTTTTAATGTGCAATAGAATGAACAAATCTAAATCTAAATATGTGGCACTTAAAGCCCCAAAGGGCTCATTGGCCAAGCTTCTCTTCCATTACTGTTGTGCGTCTTAAATTTTGGACAGTATTAGAATGGACCTACTTATTTTAGCCGGTTCCGAACGGCAGAACACTTGTGACATCACTTTTTCTGAGCTTTGTCACAGAGTTCTTTTTAGAAGCTTTTTCACGGCAAGTTGTTACTGTCGGAAGAATTGCCAATTGCTTGCCGACAGGTGGGTACCGTTCGAAAGAAAAATCTTTTCGATATTAAATTTGTTATGCATCAGCCGGGTATTGAACCTCGACCTACAGATCAGAAGGCGAACACACTAACCACTGAGCTACGGCACCCATGAATGAACAAATATAACTAGTGTGCAAACTCATAAAAGAGGTGATATAAATCGGAATTAAAAGAAAATTATTTTCATAAGGTATGCAGAAGTATTTGTATTTAATATATCTTTTTGGAAACCGTATTGTTTCTTCACTTTACCCATTTGGAACTAAAATGTCAAGTGTAGAAAAGGATTCAAGGGGCTCAGTAAAGTAATTACTAATGTCTTTAAAATTGTATCCAACCATTAACTACTCTCCAGATTTAATACGAGTTTTTATGAATTTCCCGTTTCTTGGTTAAAACACAACGAATTTTTTTCATTTTTAGGATGAATAACAATATCTTTGAATTATTAGCTTCTATTTAATTACTTCTTCTGGTGGTCTGGTGGTGTTTTCGCAAGGAAAAGGGTCTATCTGCCTCAACTGGTTGGGGCTAGCGCAATCCTTGTTGAACTCATCGTAAGTAAAGTCACTGGACGTCGTGTAATTTGTTCTTCGCGCTATGTGATGCCACCTTCACTCTGTAATGAGGTTGTCATCATGTAGTTAGCTCTGATTGCTATGTGATGTCATCTTCATTTTTCAAAGGAGGTTCTCCACGTGACGACCACCGGGCAACGTCTTACTGGCACCCGCTGGGAGGGAGCTAAAGTGGGTGGCGAAAACCTCCTGGATTAGAGGTTGTACGTTGGGCTTGGGATCCACTACATAAAACCTCTCACCCAATGAAAATTCTAACAGTGCCTCGGATAACGACTACCCCTTTTGTGGACGACCCTGCAAACGAAATAAGGACCACGATCTACGGATACGCACCTGGAATGTCCGGAATGGTTGATATATTTTAATAATGTACATTTTACAGTTGCCATGCAGAGAGGCACAAACTCAGGTGTAGATTTGTTATCAGTAAGAGATTGCAAGATCTTGTCTCGCAGTTCACACGTATGAATGAGGTGCTGGCAACAATCCGCATTAGGACAAAGTTTTTTAACATCAGCGTAATATGTGCCCAAGTTCCGACAGATGGGAAGGACGAAGCGACCAAAGAGAAATTTATGATGAAAGTTTATGACCGCTGCCCCAGCCACGATATCAAAATTGTCCCCGGCGACTTCAATGCCATGGTGGGCAAGAAAGGTACCTTTGGTCCAACTGCCGGAAAATTCAGCCTCCACCAGAACACCTCCGAAAACGGAATGAGGCTGATCGACTTCGCCGCAACACGAAACATGGTAATTAGTAGTACCGGATTTCAGCATCTCGACATCCGTGGCTGTCTCCAGTTCAGCGGACGAAAAGACAAATTGATATTTGACGAAATTGACGGAATGTATGCTTCCAGTGTGATGGACGTGACATCGGTCCGTGGTTCCAACATCGACTCGGATATCGGATATTACCTGGTTGCAGCTAAGGTGTGAACATGTTCATGTGTCGGAAAGTACAAACGAAGTCCCACACAGAGAAAGGTTGGCGTCAATAAGCAGCAATCACCAGAGACAGCAAATGCTTTTACCACTCGATTATCGGATCTGCTTATGCAGAACACTCCCCTCTTGATGATACATGTACATAGTGGACACAAATATCCCACTCCGTGACTACTGCTGCTGCGGAGGTAATCGGTTTCTACCGGCATCTGAGGAATGAGTGGTATGAAAAGGAGTATCGCGACGCTACCCCAGAGAAAGACGCAGTATAGAGAAAAACCCTGTCTGCAGGTGCCACGAGAGCTGTTAAAGAGCGGTAGAGACAAAAGAGGAGTGCGAAGAGAAGTCCTTTCAGGCTTAAGAGGAAAGATCTAGAAAGACGCGAGTGTAAGGAGATAGAGATGAATAGGGACAGAAATGAGATTCGAAAATTCTTTGAGATAACCAAGCTCTGGAAGCTCTTGGCGGTTTGAATCCCGTATCCTCTTTCTGTCCTGACAAAAATAGAAATTTGGTTAGAGATGTCCACAGTGTACTGAGTTTAAAGAGGGAACAATTCTCCACGTTACTACATGGCGACGTCTCGAACAATCAGCCAGTGGAGCAGATCTCCCGAACTCCCCAATCACGAATGATGGTATAGATGTTCCACCACCCGACTATGACGAGGTCGGAGAGACCATTTTTAGGCTGAAACACAACAAAACAGCTGGCCTGCTTGCCGAGTTGTTTAAAACCGGAGGCCTATGCTTAGCAACTTGATTGGACCTCAATAGTGTGGTTTCAGACCGGGTAAATCTACCATCGACCAGATTTTCCGACAGCGCCAAATCCTGGAGAAGATCTAAGAAAAACAGATCGCCACACACCATCTTTTTTTTTATTATAAAGCCGCTTTCGACAGCCCGGTAAGGGATTACCTCTACACAACAATGTCTGAGTCCGGTATTCCTGCGAAGCTGCTGCGGTTTCCTGCTTGCGACACATTATTTTTAATTGCCCATAATTTTAAATGTTTACACTTTTCTCCACTTGATGAAGAATTTCCGGAGCTAGAACGCGGCCGCTGCAGCTTAACCATTTTTTTCATCAGCTTGCGCAAATTCGGGTGAGCTTTCATATTTCATTCCATTTCTTTCACACTCTTTTTTAGTTTGCACATATTTAATGTTTTCCTTTTCAGTTTTTATTTAAATAATATCACTTAACTTACCTATAGTAATTTTATAATTAATTTGCAAAAATGCTTCGAATGTAAAGTGCGAATCTAAAGTGTGCGGACGTGTTTATTTCGATCCGCTCCGCAAATTTCACAGTGGTAATAAGTATATATGTTTCTGAACATAGCGATAGAGACGCAAAAAATAAATAAATAATCATCACAATAGTGAATTGTATCAAGTCAATAAACTAAAATAAACCAATGAAAGTAAAAAATACAACATAGAAAAATAAAATAAATTAAAAACAAAAATTATAAACAATATTTAAAACAAAAAATAACAGTGCATTGATGAGTGTTAAACGTTCTCCCCAACCTGAGCGAAGGCTCTCCTTTACAAATACACAAAAATATAGCATAGATCTATGCCCGTCTCGCTCTAGTGCATAAGAAACCAATTCGATACCTACAACTAGTAAAAATATAAATAGTCAGATCATGTTTAATACTCTCTCACGGTCAGCAGATCCTGTTATGCTCTGAGCAAAACCTCAGCCTTTACATTTATTTTGGAGTGCACAATGCTCCTCTCCCAACATGGTAACAACACCTACTTGGGACAATGCCCCAAAAACAACACCAACAACAAACGTCAACATTGCAGAAACATTATTTCAGCAACAATGTTTATCTCGCATGTCAAACACTGAGGATAGAGAACTACAGCAGCAGCAGCAGCAACAATTGCCGTATCAGCAACAGCATCAACAACCGCAACAACAACGGCAACATCAACATAAGCAGCAACAACAAAAGCAAACAATAACACAAATAACATTACAAAAGTAGCTCACAAGGTTGAATTATGCCATGATAAGACTAAGCTGAAAAGGGGTGAAGTTCATCCTATTTACCTGCTTCGATACCTACTCAACAGAAGAATTACAGTAGAAGAACACCACAAAAGTAGAGATACAGTACAGTGCCCTACTTGTCAAGAATACGGATACACAAAGTCCTACTGTAAGCTTGTCAATATATGCGTTATATGTGCAAAAATCTACAGTACAGAAAAATGCCCTAAAAATAAAGAAAATCCAGCTGCCAAAAAATGATCTAACTGCGGTGAGAGTCACACAGCAAACTATAGAGGCTGCTGGTATTCATTGCCCTAAAACAGAGAATGAATGCAGCCGTTCAATCACAGTCCGCACGCTACTCTGAAGTGCCAAATCTTGCAATAAATCAATTCCCGCATCTATCAATAAATGCATGCTTCAGTCCACAGCCTATACTGTCTCAACCCTCTCAATCAAGTTATGCGAATGTCGCCAAACATATTCCTGCTTCTGCCGCCGCTCCGCCGGCTCCAAGCCTTACGTCAATGCTCACAGTTTTTACTGCAAAAATGGAAAAATTTATGGACTTCATGCAGAATAAGATGAACAGTTTAATGCAAAGCATGATCCAAAACCAAAATTTAATTGTTGTACTTTTGAAATCCAAATGAATGCAATTAAAGTTTGCCATTTGAATGCCAACGGCCTAAGCCAACATACTCTGGAAGTTAACAGCTGTTTGGAAAAAAATAACGTTGATATTATGCTTATTTCTGAAACTCTTTTGACGCAGAAAAATTGTTTTAACATTTTAGGTTACAGATTTTATCATTCGATGCATCCTGACGGAAAAGCTCGCGGTGGCACAGGCGTGATTGTTAGGAATACCATAATGCATTACGAAATCAAAAAGCATTGCGAAAAGTATCTTCAATCTATACCTATTTGCGTAAATTATAGGTATATTAAAACAGTATTTTGTGCTATCTACTGTTCTCCTAGATTCACAATAAGCACAGAACAGTTTCGCAACTTTTTTGACCGAGTCTACTCAGAGCAAAATCCACTCAGCAAATTCTATTATCACTTTCCAATTCTCATAGCAACCAAAAGGCAAGCTAAGGGGAGAAAGGCAAGAACCAGATCTCCAAATGCGAAACAGAAATTAAACAAAGCTACTAAAGCTCTTAAAAAAGCACTGGATGAAGACCGAAATCGAGCAGTTAATGAATATCTAGAAAGGCTTGACCCTCAAAAAGGAGATAATTTTTCTTTATGGAGAGCTGCAAAAAAATTTAAGTCTCCCATAGATAACCAACCGCTACTTAGAAAAGCTGATGGATCCTGGGCGCGCGCTGATGCAAAAAAGGCTGTATTCTAACCAAACACTTGAAAAATATTTCAACCAAACCCACAAATTACAAATTTCCAACCAACTATAACCATTCCTCATATAGTTCGAACTCCTACTATTTTACGTTATAACGACGTCAAAGAAGCAGTTCGTGTGAATTCAAACCGTGAAAAGGGTCCTGGCCACGATAATATATCGGGTAAAATGATTGAACCACTACCTGACATAGCTATTTTCTTTCTTACGATAATTTTTAACGGTATTCTTCGTTATACGTACTTCCCAAAACAATGGAAGAAATTGATATAATGGCTGGCGTTCATCAAGGAAGTGTTATAGGACCATTCCAATATTTGATATATACTGCTGATCTTCCATTGCTTTCGAATCATGTAGTTTCTACTTTCGCATATGATACTGCAATCCTCTGTTCATATAAGCGCATCCAGAAGTCTGTCCGCCCATTTAGAACTCCTTGAAAAGTGGTTTGCAAACTGGAGCATCAAAGTAAATGAAGCAAAGAGCGTCCACCTCACTTTCACGTTGCGAAAAGAGACGTATCCCCCTGTGAAGTTGAATAACATGATCGTACCTCAAGCAAATGATGTTAAATACTTTAGAATCCATCTTGATAGAAGACTAACATGGACTAAGCTCATAGAGAGCAAAAAACTACAAATCAAAGTCTCACTAACTCACTTGGCTAATTAATAAAAACTCTAAGCTCAGTTTACCTAACAAAGTCTTGATATATATAGCCATCATAGAATCTACTTGGTGTTATGGTTTAGAGCTGTGGAGTGAACTCCACAGCTCTACAAATGTAGAAGTGCAGAGAGTGCAAAATAAACTGCTCGGACAAATCACTGGTGCTCCATGGTACATCAAAAACATCCACATTCACAATGACCTTCAAATTCTGTTCTACAAATGTAGAAGTGCAGAGAGTGCAAAATAAACTGCTCGGACAAATCACTGGTGCTCCATGGTACATCAAAAACATCCACATTCACAATGACCTTCAAATTCCCACCGTCTCTGATGTAGTGCGGCGAAACATTGAAAAGTATAAAGCAAAGCTAGAACTTCATCCAAATCCTAAGGCGCAACAGCTGTTTGTGGCTTCTAAAATCAATAGATTAAAGAGAATGCTTCTTATGTCAACATAATAAAAAAAAAAAAAAATCAATTGTAACTTGTAAATCTTAGCTTTGTGATTTTTTGTAGCAGGTCATTAAATGTTATTCCTTCCTTTTTTTTAGATTTGAATATAAATTGTAAATTTCCAAATAAGAAAGATACAATTAATCAATAAATATATGGGAAAAAATGCTTTTTAAAAGATCTCTGTGACAAAACTAAGTTTAAGAAAGATACAATTAATCAATAAATATATGGGAAAAAATGCTTTTTAAAAGATCTCTGTGACAAAACTAAGTTTAAGTGATGTCACAAGGGTTCTGCCGTTCGGAACGGGCTAATATAAGTAGGTACCTTTCAATGCTGTCCAAACTTAACACGTACAACAGTATTGGAAGAGAAGCTTGGTTGCATCACAATGGGCATTTCTGGCCTAAGTGCGTCCTATCAGAGAGAGGCCGAATCTATCATGATTCGCCAGCCAACTCTTTCCTTCGCTAGCTGGCGCCAGTTAAAAATTCCAAGCGCTCTCAAGTTTTCCAATACTTGGCCTTAACACCTTCTTAGCCGGAGCGCGTTTTTCCATTCGCTCGACATGACCTGAGTGCAGCCGCTTAATTTCAACTTTCTTTACTATGTCGGTGTCAGCACACAGCTCATAGGAAGAAGTTGCACGATAATGAATCACTTTGACAGTTCGGTAAGGTAATCCCTTTCCGGACTGTCGAAAGCGGCTTTATATTTTACAAATAGATGGTGTGTGTTGATCTGTTTTTCTTGGGTCTTCTCCAGAATATGGTGCAGTGTAATAATCTGGTCGATGGTAAATTTATCAGGCCTGAGGCTACACTGAGGCTATCAGGTTGTTAAGCATAGCTTCAATGCTTAGAAGATTTATACCACGTAAGTTAGCTCAAATTGTTGGCTTGCCTTTGTTATATACTATACAGAGAACATTGAACCTCCAATCATCTGGAGCGATTTCATCCGACCATATTCTACTTATGAGCTGGTGCATGCTAGTGAGTCCTCCATCGCCATTAGCACGTACAGCTTTGTTCTCAGCCTAGAAATGGCGTCGCTGACCTCGTCATGGTCGGGTGGTGGACCATATACAAGCTCATCCGTGATTACGGAGTTCGGGAGATCTCCTCCACTGGCGGGATTGTTCGAAGCGTCCCCATTCAATAACGTGGAGAAAAGTTCCCTCCATACGCTCAGTACACTCTTGACATCTGTAACCATATTATGACAGAAGATGCTTCGGGATTTAAACCGTTACTACCTGTTTTTGTCATTCTCTCCTTAGCTTGCCTTTTGGTTGCTATGAGAATTGGAAAGTGATAATAGAATTTGCTGAATGGATTTTGCTCTGAGTAGCCTCAGTCACTGCATCATTTAATGTTTTATTTAAACGATCTACTGCATTATCTATTTCCAGTGGCGAACTAAAAAATAAATCGGTTTTTATTTTTTCGCTTACTGTATTTCTGAATGTCTTTCAATTTCTGAACTGCTTGCTTTGGATATTAGGAATAATATTGTGTTTCGTTAATATTATTAAAACTGGAGATAGCGTCTAGATGTCTTCCAAGAGCATTATATAGTTGACGACCTTTAGGAGATATCAACGTAGACCTCCAGTATGTGTGTTTTGCATTGAAATCGCCAGCGACAAGAAAATGAGGACCGAGGCCATTAAAAAAGTTACGAAACTGTTCTGTGCTTATTGTGAATCTAGGAGAACAGTAGATAGCACAAAATACTGTTTTAACATACCTACTATTTACGCAAATAGCTGTAGATTGAAGATACTTTTCGCAATGTTTTTTGATTTCGTAATGCATTATGGTATTCCTAACAAGCACGCCTGTGCCACCGCGAGCTTTTCCGTCAGGATGCATTGAATGATAAAATCTGTAACCTAAAATGTTAAAATGTGGGTGCCGTAGCTCAGTGGTTAGTGTGTTCGCCTTCTGATCTGTAGGTCGTGGTTCAATCCTCGGCTGATGCATAACAAAATTAATATCGATAAGATTTTTCTTTCGAACAGTACCCACCTGTCGGCAAGCAATTGGCAATTCTTCCGACAGTAACAACTTGCCATGAAAAAGCTTCTTAAAGAACTCTGTGACAAAGCTCAGAAAAACTGATGTCACAAGTGTTCTGCCGTTCGGAACCGGCTAAAATAAGTAGGTCCCTTCTAATATTGTCCAAAATTTAAGACGCACAACAGTAATGGAAGAGAAGCTCGGCCACATATTTATTTTTTTTTTTAATGTTAAAACAATTTTTCTGCGTCAAAAGAGTTTCAGAAATAAGCATAATATCAACGTTATTTTTTTCCAAAAAGCTGTTAACTTCCAGAGTATGTTGGCTTAGGCCGTTGGCATTCAAATGGCAAACTTTAATTGCATTCATTTGGATTTCAAAAGTTCATCATATTCTGCATGAAGTCCATAAATTTTTCCATTTTTGCTGTAAAAAGTGTGAGCATTGACGTAAGGCCTGGAGCCGGCGGAGCGGCGGCAGAAGCAGTAATTTGCTTGGCGACATTCGCATAAGTTGCATGCATTTGTTGATAGATGCGGGAATTGATTCATTCCAAGATTTGGCACTTCAGAGTAGCGTGCGCACTGTGATTGACGGCTGCATTCATTTTCTGTTTTAGGGCAGTGAATACCGGGCAGCCTCTATAGTTTGCTGTGTGACTCTCACCGCAGTTAGATCATTTTTTGGCAGCTGGATTTTCTTTACTTTCAGGGCATTTGTCTGTACTGTAGATTTTTGCACACACAAGGTGCGACAACTATGTTTTAAGACTGCCTCTAGCAAACACAATTAAAACACGATATCTGCTAAATTTCGGTATATTTATTTGAAATATTCTCCTCCTGATTCAATACACTTGTTACATCGATTTAGTAGTGATTCAAATGCGTATTCCAGCTCATTTTTCGGAATTGCCTCCAGTGCCCTCGCCGAAGCCCATTGTATGGTCTGAATGTCATCCAAAAAGCATCCTTTGAACTTCAATTTCAGTTTTGGGAACAAAACGAAGTCGCACGGTGCCAAGTCAGGTAAATACGGCCGGTGATTCAACAGGCAGAAGTGCAATTTTCTTCCCTCATTTCCGTATTTTATAATTTTTTTGGTGTTCCAGTGTTGATGCTACACTTTTGTCTACAGTCTAGTACTATCGACTTCAGGTATATATCTTACTGTACTGTGTTTTTGTAGAGGTTTAGTTCATCGAATTTAATCTTAATTTAATTTAATTTTAAATTATTAAGGTACTTCTTGCCTTTATCAGCTATACATATAACGAAATGCACGGTAGGCTATCAAGCATAACGAATGACACTTTGAAGATTGGCCTTAAAATACAAAGAAGACCAAATCATGCGAATTCACGTGAACAACAACTCACAGTTTGGAATATCTGGAGAAGCCGTAGATGATGTACAAGAATTTGCATATCTTGGTAGCATCCTGACACCTGATGGCGGCACAGCAGCTGATATTAAACGCAGTATATCTAAGGCACGTTTGCAGGATTGTTACGAGTATGATCGAATAGCGCAATTAATAGACGAACGAAAGTTAGAATATTCGATGCTTGCGTGAAATCTGTGGCAGCGAAACTTCAAGCTTTTGTCAACAGGTGTCTACGCCGTATTGTTGGCATTTGGTGGCCACGCACTATAGCTAACGAACGATTGTGGCAATTGGCGAATCAAAAACCGATCGAGAAAGAGATAATGCGCAGAAAGTACAAATGGATCGGACATACTCTTCGCAAAAATCCTGACGTGATAGTGCACTCAGCTTTACAGTGGAATCCTCAAGGAGCTAGAAACAGAGGTCGGCCAAGAATGACTTGGCGCAGATGCATCAACAAAGAGGCGACAAAATCTTTCAATGAGTTAAAATATATTGCTAGAAACCGTGATATGTGGAAGTCCTACATAGATAGACTAAGTTCTTAGTTACTTTTCTTTGTAATGTTTGAACATGTCATTAATAATAATAATAAGGTACTTCTTGCCTTTTCGTCTGATTTGAATAGTCATTGTTACTGGACTGTTTATGTTTATTAAATCGGAGAGTAGAGAAATGTGACTAAATTTGTTTTTCCTCGTTTGATATTTTAATAAAACCTTTTCTCCTACTTAGAAAGTTATCAGGTGGACGTCCTTGTCATACTGTTTTTTGGGGATTTCCTTTGATTTTTCCTTATTTTCCTCTACTAATTCATGCAACCTCTGTAATTTGTATTTTAGTAACTTGATTTTGGTCCTCTGCGTTGTACAGCGGTGATTTATTAGTTTTCAAATTTGTTGGCATATCGGTAATAAAGCCATATATCATAATATACTAAAAGATGTTCATTTTGTTGTGCTATGGTCCCAATTTCAGCCATCTTCTTTGACAAAACTCCAAAGGTATTCTGATAGAGGTCGGTGGCTGCTTTCTAGAGAACTGTTTACTTGTGGAAGGTACGTCGGTAAATGTAGTATTTTAACACCTAGCATCTTGCATGTGCCTGATAATAATTTTGATGTAAAATTTGTACGATTATCAGTATCTAAAACTTTAGGTATGTTTTAGCGTGTAATGACCTCATTGTAGAGGGCCTTCGCTGCCGTACTAGACTCTGAATCGGGAATAGCTCCACAATTAAAGAATTTTGAAAATTAATCATCATACGACAGCCAGGAATTCTTTTCAATAGTGTTTATACATTTTATCAGTATCGCTGAGTGCCCTGCTTGCAAAGGCTATTGGTCTCTTTCAATTTCGCCTTACGATAGAATTGCACATACAGCTTCCTTGCTGGCATTCGTTGTTAGATCACAGGGATTGGAAAAATTGGGGTAAGCTAGAATCAGTGAAGAGCAAATTACTTCCACTAAGTCTTCAAATGCTTTGTGACATTTTACTGTACATTCAAATTTTACGTCTTTTCTGAGTAGTGTGTTAATTAGCAGTACCATAGCTGCAATATTCTCAACAAATTTTCGGTAATATTGTAAAAGACCTAAAACGACCTGAACATCCTTCCTAATTCTTAGAACAGGAATATTTTCAACACTTTTCACCTTACCAGGTTTTGATAATGCTCCTTCTTCACTGCATTTATGACCTATGTAAATTATCTCTTTTCGTAGAAAATAGCACTCCTCCGTGTTTAGCTTTTAGTTATGTTTACATAAGAGTTCAAACACTCTTCGTAAGCGTCATTCATGTTGTGCCATGTTTCGACCGTAGACAACGAAGTCATCTAAATACACGAAGGATTCTATACCTTGAAATGCTTGAACGGGAATCATCAATCATCAATCCCAAATGTCTTTCGGTTAAATTGGCAATGTCCGAGGTCTAAACTAAAAGCGGCTTTTTCTCTCTCTGATTCTTTCATTAATACTTGATGATACCCACTGGTTTAGTGAAATATCTACTATGAACTAACTGATTTTTTATTTCATCGACGAGGGAAATGGAAAAAACTTATTTAATGGCAATCATTTAATTTGCCGAAATCTACTACGAAATCCTGCTTTCTTGGGCACCAAATTATCGGACAATTCCAAGGAAAAGAGTTGGGAATAATTATCTCATCTTCAAACATTTTGTTTACCTGCTTATTGATTTCTTTCTTATGGTAGCCTACACTGTCTTTGATTGATTTGTACTGTGTGCCTCATACATGTTGTATAACACAGCCTGAATAGATGTCTATGGATCTCTTTTCCTCAATATTTAAGTTTGGGTCTAGCTTAATTGTTTCTAATATTTTTGTAACTCTTTCTTGGTTAACCGCCTCCTTAATGCAATTTATTTTGTAGTCAATGTCATATTTTACGTGTTCAGAATGATTAAAATTAATTAAATTTATTTTGAGCTCATTATTTACAATATACGAATCTGTATTCGTGTTGAGCATTGGGATATACACTGTGTTATTCATCATACTACTCAATGCTTCCCCCAAGAATATTCCAGGAGATACTTCCTGTTTCTCTACTATAACTGTTTCAAATTTCGTATCTACTTTAATGGGGACTACCTTCATAGTTCTCCCAGGTACCACTTTTTCACTGGTGTGGAGTACTGATTAACCTCGATCAACGATTTAAGAGGTAAAGTCATCGAATGCTGTTTTCGCTCTGAAGAAAACCAGCTACAAAACATAGTCGCGGTAAGTTTAAAACTGAATGTTTCTTTTGCAAGAAGCCAAGAAACAGGATTGAGGACTGTTATAAACGCAAAGAGCTGTAGAAAGCTCCGGGAAACTACAGGGAGCCAATATGTGGCTAATAAACAACTGGAAACTTCAAAATTTTGCTAAAAAGAGGCCAGCAGAGTCAGAGGTGTCAGTTATACATCTTTATTAACTGCATTCTTTTTTGGTAAATACATTCATTTATTTAAAATAAAATTTTGCTTGCACTTGCATCATTTTATTTTGTTGTTTATATTTAAATTAATATGACGTGTAGTTTAAATTTCCCAAGCAGATTTCAGTAGCCTTAACATTTAAGCTTTCCATTAACATTTAAGCGAGTTCAATTAAACTCTCTTATAATAAGCGAGTTGCATGCATTCTTTTGTAACTCGCGTGTAAAAGAATGCAGCTGTTGTAGATTGTACACACACCCTACACATCAGATGGTAATATGAAGGAAGTTGGTAGTCAGGAGTCCAGAGAGATTGTTGACCCATCTTCCCCATCCAGTAATAGCAAACATGGC
The DNA here is from genome assembly GCA_963854835.1 of Megamerina dolium. Classification (NCBI taxonomy): domain Eukaryota; kingdom Metazoa; phylum Arthropoda; class Insecta; order Diptera; family Megamerinidae; genus Megamerina; species Megamerina dolium. The sequence goes on from OY978530.1 coordinate 34,504,209, forward strand.
TACTGTTTGGGAGTATCTGATGTAGATGATGTGCTCATTGCGTTTCCGTGTGAGGAAGCATAAAATGGAGAAGTCTTTTACTACTAGACCCAGGAGTAGATACCATTTTAATAAAATCATGTTATTGAATATGTTAGAATATGTTAGAAACGATATTTAAGGAAAAATCTTAGTATTACATTCGGATTTGTCACCACGGTAGGGTCAATAGCAGTCCAACATTAAAGGACTGTAGGAAGCAATATACCTGCAGAAGATATCCTAGGAAGAGACAATTTATTGAAACGTTCGGTTCTCAATACTATGAAAAAGTAGCTGGTTTTCTTCAGAGCGAAAACAGCATTCGATAACTTTACCTCTTAAATCGTTGATCGAGGTTAATCAAGTACTCCACACCAGTGAAAAAGTGGTACCTGGGAGAACTATGAAGGTGTCCCCATTAAAGTAGATACGAAATTTGAAACAGTTATAGTAGAGAAACAGGAAGTATCTCCTGGAATATTCTTGGGGGAAGCATTGAGTAGTATGATGAATAACACAGTGTATATTCCAATGCTCAACACGAATACAGATTCGTATATTGTAAATAATGAGCTCAAAATAAATTTAATTAATTTTAATCATTCTGAACACGTAAAATATGACATTGACTACAAAATAAATTGCATTAAGGAGGCGGTTAACCAAGAAAGAGTTACAAAAATATTAGAAACAAACTAGACCCAAACTTAAATATTGAGGAAAAGAGATCCATAGACATCTATTCAGGTTGTGTTATACAACATGTATGAGACACACAATACAAATCAATTAAAGACAGTGTAGGCTACCATAAGAAAGAAATCAATAAGCAGGTAAACAAAATGTTTGAAGATGAGATAATTATTCCCAACTCTTTTCCTTGGAATTGTCCGATAATTTGGTGCCCAAGAAAGCAGGATTTCGTAGTAGATTTCGGCAAATTAAATGATTGCCATTAAATAAGTTTTTTCCATTTCCCTCGTCGATGAAATAAAAAATCAGTTAGTTCATAGTAGATATTTCACTAAACCAGTGGGTATCATCAAGTATTAATGAAAGAATCAGAGAGAGAAACAGCCGCTTTTAGTTTAGACCTCGGACATTGCCAATTTAACCGAAAGACATTTGGGATTGATGATTGATGATTCCCGTTCAAGCATTTCAAGGTATAGATTCCTTCGTGTATTTAGATGACTTCGTTGTCTACGGTCGAAACATGGCACAACATGAATGACGCTTACGAAGAGTGTTTGAACTCTTATGTAAACATAACTAAAAGCTAAACACGGAGGAGTGCTATTTTCTACGAAAAGAGATAAGTTACATAGGTCATAAATGCAGTGAAGAAGGAGCATTATCAAAACCTGGTAAGGTGAAAAGTGTTGAAAATATTCCTGTTCTAAGAATTAGGAAGGATGTTCAGGTCGTTTTAGGTCTTTTACAATATTACCGAAAATTTGTTGAGAATATTGCAGCTATGGTACTGCTAATTAACACACTACTCAGAAAAGACGTAAAATTTGAATGTACAGTAAAATGTCACAAAGCATTTGAAGACTTAGTGGAAGTAATTTGCTCTTCACTGATTCTAGCTTACCCCAATTTTTCCAATCCCTGTGATCTAACAACGAATGCCAGCAAGGAAGCTGTATGTGCAATTCTATCGTAAGGCGAAATTGAAAGAGACCAATAGCCTTTGCAAGCAGGGCACTCAGCGATACTGATAAAATGTATAAACACTATTGAAAAGAATTCCTGGCTGTCGTATGATGATTAATTTTCAAAATTCTTTAATTGTGGAGCTATTCCCGATTCAGAGTCTAGTACGGCAGCGAAGGCCCTCTACAATGAGGTCATTACACGCTAAAACATACCTAAAGTTTTAGATACTGATAATCGTACAAATTTTACATCAAAATTATTATCAGGCACATGCAAGATGCTAGGTGTTAAAATACTACATTTACCGACGTACCTTCCACAAGTAAACAGTTCTCTAGAAAGCAGCCACCGACCTCTATCAGAATACCTTTGGAGTTTTGTCAAAGAAGATGGCTGAAATTGGGACCATAGCACAACAAAATGAACATCTTTTAGTATATTATGATATATGGCTTTATTACCGATATGCCAACAAATTTGAAAACTAATAAATCACCGCTGTACAACGCAGAGGACCAAAATCAAGTTACTAAAATACAAATTACAGAGGTTGCATGAATTAGTAGAGGAAAATAAGGAAAAATCAAAGGAAATCCCCAAAAAACAGTATGACAAGGACGTCCACCTGATAACTTTCTAAGTAGGAGAAAAGGTTTTATTAAAATATCAAACGAGGAAAAACAAATTTAGTCACATTTCTCTACTCTCCGATTTAATAAACATAAACAGTCCAGTAACAATGACTATTCAAATCAGACGAAAAGGCAAGAAGTACCTTATTATTATTATTAATGACATGTTCAAACATTACAAAGAAAAGTAACTAAGAACTTAGTCTATCTATGTAGGACTTCCACATATCACGGTTTCTAGCAATATATTTTAACTCATTGAAAGATTTTGTCGCCTCTTTGTTGATGCATCTGCGCCAAGTCATTCTTGGCCGACCTCTGTTTCTAGCTCCTTGAGGATTCCACTGTAAAGCTGAGTGCACTATCACGTCAGGATTTTTGCGAAGAGTATGTCCGATCCATTTGTACTTTCTGCGCATTATCTCTTTCTCGATCGGTTTTTGATTCGCCAATTGCCACAATCGTTCGTTAGCTATAGTGCGTGGCCACCAAATGCCAACAATACGGCGTAGACACCTGTTGACAAAAGCTTGAAGTTTCGCTGCCACAGATTTCACGCAAGCATCGAATATTCTAACTTTCGTTCGTCTATTAATTGCGCTATTCGATCATACTCGTAACAATCCTGCAAACGTGCCTTAGATATACTGCGTTTAATATCAGCTGCTGTGCCGCCATCAGGTGTCAGGATGCTACCAAGATATGCAAATTCTTGTACATCATCTACGGCTTCTCCAGATATTCCAAACTGTGAGTTGTTGTTCACGTGAATTCGCATGATTTGGTCTTCTTTGTATTTTAAGGCCAATCTTCAAAGTGTCATTCGTTATGCTTGATAGCCTACCGTGCATTTCGTTATATGTATAGCTGATAAAGGCAAGAAGTACCTTAATAATTTAAAATTAAATTAAATTAAGATTAAATTCGATGAACTAAACCTCTACAAAAACACAGTACAGTAAGATATATACCTGAAGTCGATAGTACTAGACTGTAGACAAAAGTGTAGCATCAACACTGGAACACCAAAAAAATTATAAAATACGGAAATGAGGGAAGAAAATTGCACTTCTGCCTGTTGAATCACCGGCCGTATTTACCTGACTTGGCACCGTGCGACTTCGTTTTGTTCCCAAAACTGAAATTGAAGTTCAAAGGATGCTTTTTGGATGACATTCAGACCATACAATGGGCTTCGGCGAGGGCACTGGAGGCAATTCCGAAAAATGAGCTGGAATACGCATTTGAATCACTACTAAATCGATGTAACAAGTGTATTGAATCAGGAGGAGAATATTTCGAATAAATATACCGAAATTTAGCAGATATCGTGTTTTAATTGTGTTTGCTAGAGGCAGTCTTAAAACATAGTTGTCGCACCTTGTGTGTGCAAAAATCTACAGTACAGACAAATGCCCTGAAAGAAAAGAAAATCCAGCTGCCAAAAAATGATCTAACTGCGGTGAGAGTCACACAGCAAACTATAGAGGCTGCCCGGTATTCACTGCCCTAAAACAGAAAATGAATGCAGCCGTTCAATCACAGTGCGCACGCTACTCTGAAGTGCCAAATCTTGGAATGAATCAATTCCCGCATCTATCAACAAATGCATGCAACTTATGAGAATGTCGCCAAGCAAATTACTGCTTCTGCCGCCGCTCCGCCGGCTCCAGGCCTTACGTCAATGCTCACAGTTTTTACTGCAAAAATGGAAAAATTTATGGACTTCATGCAGAATATGATGAACTTTTGAAATCCAAATGAATGCAATTAAAGTTTGCCATTTGAATGCCAACGGCCTAAGCCAACATACTCTGGAAGTTAACAGCTTTTTGGAAAAAAATAACGTTGATATTATGCTTATTTCTGAAACTCTTTTGACGCAGAAAAATTGTTTTAACATTAAAAAAAAAAAATAAATATGTGGCACATAAAGCCCCAAAGGGCTCATTGGCCGAGCTTCTCTTCCATTACTGTTGTGCGTCTTAAATTTTGGACAATATTAGAAGGGACCTACTTATTTTAGCCGGTTCCGAACGGCAGAACACTTGTGACATCAGTTTTTCTGAGCTTTGTCACAGAGTTCTTTAAGAAGCTTTTTCATGGCAAGTTGTTACTGTCGGAAGAATTGCCAATTGCTTGCCGACAGGTGGGTACTGTTCGAAAGAAAAATCTTATCGATATTAATTTTGTTATGCATCAGCCGAGGATTGAACCACGACCTACAGATCAGAAGGCGAACACACTAACCACTGAGCTACGGCACCCACATTTTAACATTTTAGGTTACAGATTTTATCATTCAATGCATCCTGACGGAAAAGCTCGCGGTGGCACAGGCGTGATTGTTATTGAATATTATTGAATACCATAATGCATTACGAAATCAAAAAGCTTTGCGAAAAGTATCTTCAATCTATACCTATTTGCGTAAATTATAGGTATATTAAAACAGTATTTTGTGCTATCTACTGTTCTCCTAGATTCACAATAAGCACAGAACAGTTTCGCAACTTTTTTGACCGAGTCTACTCAGAGCAAAATCCACTCAGCAAATTCTATTATCACTTTCCAATTCTCATAGCAACCAAAAGGCAAGCTAGGGGGAGAAAGGCAAGAACCAGATCTCCAAATGCGAAACAGAAATTAAACAAAGCTACTAAAGCTCTTAAAAAAGCACTGGATGAAGACCGAAATCGAGCAGTTAATGAATATCTAGAAAGGCTTGACCCTCAAAAAGAAGATCATTTTTCTTTATGGAGAGCTGCGAAAAAATTTAAGTCTCCCATAGATAACCAACCGCTACTTAGAAAAGCTTATGGATCCTGGGCGCGCGCTGATGCAAAAAAGGCTGTATTCTAACCAAACACTTGAAAAAAATATTTCAACCAAACCCACAAATTACAAATTTCCAACCAACTATAACCATTCCTCATATAGTTCGAACTCCTACTATTTTACGTTATAACGACGTCAAAGAAGCAGTTCGTGTGAATTCAAACCGTGAAAAGGGTCCTGGCCACGATAATATATCGGGTACAATGATTGAACAACTACCTGACATAGCTTTTATTGTGGTTTACAATAACATGTTGCTGAGGATCAGACGACTGACGGAAATATTCAACTGATGCCGCAGTTCGAGTTGCTGCGGCTATTCACTTTGGAGTAGTACTGGCCGTATTTTCCAGTCTATGTAGAAGCGAATGATGCCGTTTTTTACATGGGGAGCATGAGAAAAGGCTAGTTCAATTTCATAAATTGTGTGAATTTGCAAAACAATTTTTGCTGAGTTTATTCTTTCTCACTATTGAAAAACGCTCATCTACTGACAGTAGACCTGATAATAAATTATACAATTGTAAGTCGAATTTGCATACATTCAGGTAGGATAGTATTTCCACGTACCTGGAGACCAAATTTATTCTTACCGATCGTTGCGAGTCGATCCGGCTCGAAAGACCAAAAAATGAACGAGTGGGAGCGGTTGCCTGTGAGCTCTAATATCGGCAAAAATAACATCGGCTAACCAACGTGGATTTGTCAAGCGTTGCATAGTGATGAAGTGATGTGTTTTATAATGTTGAGGCTGCTTCCGATTATGTTATTGGTGGAGATGTAGATGGGATGTTGGGTATATCCAATAGAACTAGCGATGTAGTAATTAAATTTAAATTTAACACTTTTTATTTGTTATATTTTTAGAAGAGAAAAGTTGATAGCGGCGAATAAAAGCGTTGCCAACTCTGTTATACAAACAATGTAACGATATACACAGACAATTCATGCCACTTACTCTGGTGCAGACAATCGCTTTAAATTTTGCATTTTTATTCCAGGCACATTGTATACGATACACCACGTCATTAATTTTCGTAGTTATGTCATATCGTTCTTCCCAATGAGTCTGTAGTTTAGGGGACAGGTCTTTCTTCGTTGTGGATTATAAAGCATTACAAGCTTTTCTTCGTAAAACCCTTTGGTTCTCGGAGACCGCTTTTCAACGGCTTGCGTTGCCTGAGTTCTTATCTAATCTCTTATGTCTCTTGTGGTCGTTGCTATACAGTATGCAGCTGGTATGTATACGACTTTAAACTTTCCGTATTCAGATATGTCCGCCGTAGGAGCCAATACGACTCCTCTAAACTAGCGAAATTTTTATACAACACCAGATTATACGCGTATCCGTATAGTCGCTGCTTCACACAGGCAATGACATCCTGGACGGCTTCTGACCTTATCCCTCTTCTGGTCAATTCGCAGTCAGATATGAACTGATCAATCCCCGTCCTCATATTTTTCGATGCGGTTCCGGTAAATATAGGGACTAGTCTGCCGATCAACTGTGCTATTTCGTCTATTCTCATATCTTAATGTGGTTGCTGCGGTCGATGCTGCCGAGGTTCATTCTCCAAAGTTTCTTTAACTTCCTTGAGGTACCTGCGCGTTTTCGGAGCACGATTACTTCCTCTTTCCTATCCCTCTTAATTATGACCCACACATAATCAGCTGCCCTTCTTAATGTGGAGTTATCTTAGGGGGCTTGTAGGCAACTTAACTGTTCAGCGTCGTTCGAAATATTCCTTTCTTTTAGTAATTACTCTAGCTCTTGATTTCTTCTGTGGAGCCCTCTCCTGGGGCTAGTGCTTTGCCGTGCTGTACTTTCGATTTCACGAGCTCATATTGCTCGTAAGTACTGTGCCGCTTAATTAACTCCCACACTTTAGTGATAACTTCATGTATTGCAATATCTGCGGTTATACTATCCTCCATTAGATGTTCGTCCAGAATCCTGTTTGAAACTATATTCAGCGAACAGTGCAGTTCTACCTTTACTGCGTTAAACGTTTCACGTAAAATATCTTGTTAAACAAAATATTTCGCAGTATTATATCAGCTGCGCCAAAACGCTTAACGACTAAACACCTATCCATTAGACAACCATTACCAAAAACCCACTTACCAAATGAACCGATGCCCAATCCTTGATTAGATCCTTTTAAACGGCCAGGAGTATATCCAAGGATTTCACTGTTCCATCCAAACATTCCCACCAGAACATGAACTTGGAGAACGTTGATTTTTGCTTGCGACGAATTTATGCGCCATAAAAGCACTTGAACCGCCTACAAACCTAATTCCCTGAGTGTTGTGTCATTTTGGAACCACAAGACTGGTTACCTGAAGAGTAAGAGTGCGTGTATATACTCGGAAACTCTCGTTCGGTTGCCTCATAACCATGTTCATTGACGACGTAATCATTTTTATACTTGTAACTTATATTGATTCGTGGTATTTGGTGGTGTTTTCTCAAGGTAACGTGTCTAACTGCCTGCGCCCTATGAGATGGCACTTTCACTCTGTAATTAGAGTGCCATCATGTAGCAAGCTCTATTTAATGAGCGTCCTCCACGTGGCTACCAGCGGGCAACGTATTCTTGGCACCCGCTTGGAGGCGGCTGAAGTGAGTGGCGAAAACGTCCTCGGTTAGAGGTTGTGCGTTGGACTTGGGACCCACCACAAAGAAACTCTCACCCACAAGTTAACCAAAAAAAAACCTCATGGACCGAATTTTCATCTGCGAATCGCTACTGAATCGCAACAAAATCGGTCCATTTCTGAAGCGGGTGGTTACTGGTGATGAAAAGTAGGTCACATACGACAGCGTCAAGTAAAAACGGTCATGAACGAATAGCGGTGAGCCGGCGCAAACGGTGGCCAAGCCATGATTGACGGTCAGGAAAGTTTTGCTATGTGTTTGGTGGGATTGGCAAGGAATCATCTACTATGAGCTGCTCCCGTACGGCCAAACTCTTTATTCGGACCTGTACTGTTAACAATTGGACCGTCTGAAGGAAGCAATCGCCCAGAAGCGGCCAGCTTTGGCCAATAGGAGAGGAATTGTGTTCCATCAGGACAACGCACACACATCGATAGTGACTCGCCAGAAGCTCCGGGAGCTTGGTTGCGAAGTTCTTTTGCATCCACCTTATAGTCCAGACCTGGCACCAAGTGATTACTACCTGTTCCTGTCTATGGCGAATGATTTTGCTAATGTAAAATTCGCCTCAAGAGAGCTTGTGAAAATCGACACAATAGGGATGATTGTTTCTATGAGAGTGGCATTATGAAATTACTTTCAAAATGGCAACAAGTTATCGAACAAAACGGTGCATTATTGGACTAAATCGAATCATTCTAACTATGCTAAATAAATGCTTCAATTTAATGCAAAAATAATAGATTTCTTTTTGTAAGTTGCAACTTAATTTTGCCTATGAATACGCGGCATTGAAATCATATTAGTTCATTATTATATTTATGCATATATGTAAACAATATTTTTATAGTAATAAACACAAAACATATGACTGAATGGTATAAAAGCGCGTTTGGGTGAGGGTCTGACTAGACCAATTAGGTAAGAAAGTGACCAAAAAGATGTTCGCCTAACGAAGGGTTAAACATTTTGTTCTTTAGTGTTTCTTGAATAGATAATTAGGAACTCATTTGAAACAGGGAAATAGAGTTACGTTCAATTAACATCCACTAATTGGTAAGCTTTTATGTTTTTAATTATATCACCTAAAATTTAATTATATCACATATAAAAAAAAACCAAATAGTTACAGAAATATAATAAAATACAAAAAAGAGAAATATACTATAATATAAAATAATAAAAGAATAAAATAATAATAAAAAAGATTGTATAAAATAAAATTATAAATAATATAATAAAATAATATAAATATATATAAAATTATTATATAAAATATTTGTACAATAATGTTGAATAATGTTTATAGAAATTCAAAATACTCTCGGTTGAACTAGTAGCTATATGCATCTCGTTGAAACTAGCCAAAAGACTACATAGGCACAATTATGTCTTGTTTGATTCATTCAGATTGCCAAAGAATTTTTAATGAACCACAAAGAATTTCAAATAAACACTAAGGCTCTTGGTTGAATAAAATAAGCTTTATGAATATGATATAGTTAAATATTTTTACCTTTTCACTGATACCTATAACAATTTTACAATGCAAAACCAACTGTTTAGGTAAACCTACATTCATGTCCGAATCGTGTTACATGGCCGCATTCTTCTTTTTTAAAACATTCTCTTTAAAAAAAAAAAACTCGTGAAATAAAAGTTAAACCATATTAAATACCACATATGAAAAAAGCTGTAGCTTATACAAACAAATTTATAAACACATATGTAAATGTACACATTAAAAATTGTAACAAATATTGTGAACAAAACAACATATACACATATTAAAATTGATAACCATTGAAATGAAAATATAAAAGTTTTATTATTCAAATTGCAAGCTATAGCATTAGCTATATACATAAAAGAAAAGAAAGAAGAAGAACAAGAGTGCGGAACAAAGTTTATACACAAAACAATAATAATACATAGCAACAGCTGTGGGTTTTTTTTATATCTTCTTATATACTAAAAACTGATTTTAGTAAATCGTGCTGCCACCAGCAACCACCAATTTCCCCCAAAAATATTTTCACGGATTACTGTATGTTAAACCATTTCTATAATACTTATAGAACAACGTTGTTCACCGAACAACGTATTTTTCAGAAGACGGTTTTGGCAAATGCTCTGTCACCGGCTTATTCTTCAATATTTAATTACGGAAATTTAACTAAATATTCTCTAGATGATGCTTTATAATTAAAAAAAAGTTTGAATCAATTTGCGTAAACTGTATCTCCGTAAAAAATCAGCGAAAAAAGTGTTTTTTATTTCAAATTATCCCTTACTCCCCCTTAAAACACATTGAGGAAGGTTACTTACAGTAAGTAACTAAATTTTATGTATATAATATTATAAAGTATATGTCTCCATATATTTTATAAATATTTCTCTCTAATATACACAAAATTATAATTTAGTGAACGATATTTTGGTGGTTTTAAACGTTGAAGTATATCTCAATTATACTTCATTACAGAATTATAAAATTATTTATTCTCAATTGTGCACTAAATTATATTAATAATACATATCACTTGTTTCAACAATTGAGCATTTTTATCTCTCCGTATAATTAGCGCATATATACACAGGTGGAATATAATTGTTTGATTTTAATTTTTTACCTTCTCATGGAAAAAAGGTTATCGATTTGCTTATCTATTTGTATATTTTAGTTGCATTTAAAGCAAAATATTCACATACACATACACATACACCTCAGCGGCCCAAATCAATCATTTTTTGGACAATTCAATTCAAATTCAATTCAATTCAAAATTTAGTTAGTCAATATGCCGATCAACATCACCAAAAAGTAAAATTGAATCGGTTGAATTAGTGGATGAGGCCAAAACATCCACGTCGTCTCTAGAGGCAATGCAACCGGCCGGAGAAGATTCACGAACTCGTAAGATGAAGGCTTACGACCCATCGATGTCAAAGTTCGTTTTCGAATCCGATGACCTAATTTAGTTTTGCTCTGATTCAATACTAATTGAAGATCAGACTGAATCTCTCAATGAGGTCAGACGTAAGGGCCTAGAAGATACTTGGGCTCGTGTTAGCGCAGCATATGAACAAATGTTCACAGCTGACAACAGCAAGTTACCCGAGAGCTTCATGGTATCTGTAAGAGCGAAATTAAATCTGTGTTCCAAAATATGTTATACTTGCAAAGCTCAAATGCAAGATTTGCTTAAGACTATGCAGCCGTAAAACCCCGTAAGTTCAAAACCTGCAAAAGAACATCGAGAGGAACCCGCAAATTTCTCAAATATTTGCTTACAAGTTCCTGCATGTGATACTGAAGTTTTTTATGGAGGTGATGAAGAATGGCCTCAGGTATAAGACTCAAGGCAAAACGGGTGCAATCGTGAAGTACTACCCTCTATGTGATGAAAACTTTGAACTTACGTGGGACGCATTGAAACACCGATACGAAAGTAAAAGAATCTTAGTTAATGCTCAAATTAAGACACTTTTGAATCTGCCAATTGTTCACACAGAAGACAGTGAGACGGTTCAGCGACTTCAGACGACCATAAATAACTCATTGTCTATCTTAGCTTGTCAAAATGTCTCAACAGAGAGCTGCGATCCCATACTGAGTTCCTAACTATCAGATATGAAGTTGTAGAAAGTCTAAATTCAATTCGTCCATAAAATCAAAAACAAATAATTCCTCATATGACCCTGCTAATAATAAGCTTGTTCGTGTAAATTTAACAATCGGGTTCAAACATTCGTCACAGAGCCCAGAATATCATTCATTTGTCGGTTATGCAATGCCAATCATTCAGTAAAAATTTCACGAAATTCAAAAAACGTTCAGTACCCGACCGGATAAAGTTTGTTTGTGACAATAATTTCTGTGAGAACTGTCTCGCGTACCGAAAAAATTATTGCAACAGTAACTACTCTTGTGTATACTGTAAAAAGAAGCATCACTCTATGCTTCATTTGCATCCAAAATCTCAAGTGTCAACTCTAACAAATAGTAGACCCCAAAATACTATCTCACAAAACCGCCGTAATAACTCCGACTAAACCAAATAAGAATTCACCTCGAAGCAGTATTTCAGAAGATCAGCCATGCTCTTCAAAATGTAAAAATTGTACTCAAATGGAGTCATTTTGCTCCACTGTATCAAGTCCAACTGCTATGATCTCCATAGTACATTTGGGAGAAACCTTCAAAGTTCGAGCGTTAATAGACCAAGGATCGCAGAGAGCTTTTATCTCATCTAAAGTTCAAAAGTAAATCCACTTCCTATGGAACACCTTTGTTCCAAATTTCAGGAATGGGCGGTAGCATAGTACAAAATTCTACACAATTTTGCTTTCTGACGTTAGTATCTTCAAAGACCAGCACAAAAATACAAGCAAAAGCCATAGTGTTGTCACAACTAACCAAACTGTTTCCAACGTTTCGTATGAATTGCCTAGAATTTTCCAAACTCTATTTGGCTGATCCAAATTATAATATGCCAGCCCAAATAGACTTGCTTATAGGAAGCGACTTAATCCCTAAGATCTTCCTCCAAGGGGTATGCCCTAGCTCATGTGGAAATCTCATAGCCCAAAATACAATATTCGGCTGGATTCTCAGTGGATCGATTCTCGAAAAAGTGTCATTCTCGACACAAGTCAATGAAGTTTCCACTGAAGATCTCAGTTCCCAAATAAAGCAATTTTGTGTACAAGAGGAAATTTCTGAACCTCTACCACTGTTGTCGGAAGACGAGTTTTGTGAGTGCCTCTACAAAACTACAACGACATGGAATAAAGATGGAAGATATGTGGTAAGATTACCGTTCAAGGAAAATTTTCCGCAAACTTTAGTGTTGGGCCTATCTCGAAATGCGGCACTCCAATAGTTTGTTAGTATGGAACGAAATCTCCAGAGAAAAGAGAGACTCAAACAAGTATACGATGAGGTTCTTAAAGAGTATCTCACTCTTGGCCATATGGAAATCACCAATTCGGGTGAAATCTCTTCTGATGGCAAATATTTCTAGTTTTACTTACCACATCATGCAGTAATTCGACCAGAAAAAGTTACAACCAGCGTTTGTGTTGTATTCAATACGTCGAAAACGTCGAGTTCTGGTAACTCAATAAACGAAGTTCTCTATACTGGTCCTACTCTTCAACCAGATCTAATGCTTCTCATTCTCCAATTGCGTTTATATCGTTTTGTTTTCATGAAAATGTATACACAGATTCTTCTTCACGAAGACGACCAAGACTTCCAAAGAATTGTTTTTCGGATGTAGATGAGAAGCAAGATTATCCGATAGCAGCAAATGTCCTCCGTCGTCAAACTTTTGTTGATGATATTCTCTCAGTAGGTCATAACATCCAGTCTGCATATGAAGCATTGGATCAGGTAATTCAAATCCTCGATTTAAAATCAAAAATATTACTGCAAATCACCGTAAAATATTCGAAGGAATCCCTGAAAACGATGTGCTAGATTCTAATTTCTTACGGTTTCACAGTTCAAGTTGCACGAAAACTATCGGAATTCGATGGAACGCTCTCTCAGACACATTTTCATATAGTGTCATGACATGTTCTCTCATCTGTCGCAAAACTTTTTGACCTAGCAGGATGGCTCTCGCCAATTATTCAGGCCAAAATCCTACTTCAAGAACTATGGCTTGATGGCGTAAATTGGGATGAGTGTGTTAAACCGAAATCACTAATGAAATGGAATCAGTTTGTGGAAAGTTTACTCGCTATTAGTGAGACTGAAATTCCAAGATGGGTCCAGTTCTCCCCTGATAAACGAGTTCAATTACATGGATCCTGCGACTCTTATGTGAAAGCATACTGCGTGGCTTTATACTTACGCATCCAAGGAAACGATGACAATATCTCGTCACATCTTCTAGTCTCCAAAGGAAAAGTTGCTCCCATAAGAACGGTTAGTCTCCCATGATTAGAATTGTGTGGAGCGGTTTTACTCTTAAAACTGGTCAAGTCTAACCGTTCGCAGCTTGGACTATACAATTGTCAGCTATTTCCCTAGTCTGACTCCGAAATTGTGTTAGCGTGGCTAGAAAAGAGCCCTTGTATGAGGAAAACTTACGTCGCGAATCGTACTTCTCAGATTTTGCATAATGTTGGCAATGCTACTTGGCGGCTACTGATTTAGGATGTAAACCACAAGAACTAATTGCGAATTCTCTCTGGTGGCATGGACCTCACTGGCTTGTAAAATCTTCAGATTTTTGGCCAACTTCAATGCCTCACACACCAAACAAGTCGGCTTTAGAGCTGAGGAAACTGGAAGCATACCACACTGGTGAAGAAGAAGACATGTTCGATCGCTTCTCTGCGCTACCGCACGCTTTTCGCGTAATTGCGTATATGTTCCGCTTTGTGCACAATAGCTCTGCTAACGTTCGCAAGTCGAATTGCAGAACGTTATCCCTCTATCCCATGAAGAGATACAGTTTGTAGAATTCCGACCAATATCCGACTAATATCAGTTCGATTCGAATCCCATTAGCAAAAAGATCTCTCTTTTAGTGTTGAATCCCATGCTAGATAAAGAAGGTATTATGAGAGTGAATGGTCGTCTTGTTCTTGCTGCGCTAAGCTACAAGGAGCGTCATCCTATCATCATTCCCGATAGCTCTCGATAAATAATAAATAAATATGTGGCACTTAAAGTCCCGGAGGGCTTATTGGCCGAGCTTCTCTTCCATTACTGGTGTGGGTGTTAAATTTGGACAATATTAGAAGGGACTTACTTATTTTAGCCGCTTCCGAACGGCAGAACCCTTGTGACATAAATTTTCTGAGCTTTGTCACAGAATTCTTTTAGAAGCATTTTCATGGCAAGTTGTTACTGTCGGAAGAATTGCTAATTGCTTGCCGACAGGTGGGTACCGTTCGAAAGAAAAATCTTTTCGATATTAAATTTATTATGAATCAGCCGGGGATTAAACCACGACCTACAGATCAGAAGGCCAACACACTAACCACTGAGCTGAGCAGAGCTTGATGCTTCGTGTGGTTAGACAGGAGTGGTATGTTCCTCGTCTGAAACCATAAATTAAAAATGCATTTTCCAATGCAAAGTTTGTACTATTCACAAACAGAAAACTCGATCTCAAATCATGGCAGCCCTTTCTTCCGAACGCTGTAACTTCTTATTACCATTTGTCACTGCTGGAATTGATTTTGCTGGACCATTTCAGATCAAAGCCTCCACTTTACGTACTTCCACCTTCATAAAGGGGTACGTTGCCGTATTTGCATGCTTCTCCACGAAAGCTATACACTTGGTATTACGCTCTGATTTAACAACAGATGCGTTCCGAGCGGCATTTGTCCGATTCACTGGACGACGTCTAGAACATTTTCTTCGTGGTGCACCTCTTAGGGCACCACCATAACCTAACGCAGAAAATCTCTCTCTGGTTAACCGTTGGAAAAAGCTAAAGGTGTTACATCATCTATTCAGCCGTCGATGGAAAGAAAAGTATCTGAAGGATCTACACAAAAGGTACAAATGGAAACACCCATTGAAAGAACTTCAAGGAGGAGAATTCGTCGTCATAAAGGACGAACTACTTCCCCTAAACGAGTGGCGTCTCTGCCGAGCGGAAGATTTTAAAGCTCAAATTATCTGATACTTCCCTCTAATGTTGTGTCTTTTATTTATTTATTTCTCAGCTTTCGCCCAAGATGAACACATGTCAGTTGTGCCACCAGAAGCATGTGCTGCGTTTTTGCCGCTGTTTCCGGGAAATGAAGCCACCTCAGCGTAAACGCGTCGTGAAGGCGCACAATTACTGCATTAACTACTTGGCGAAATCGCATAAGACTGCAGAGTGTGACTCACCAGGTAGATGAAAAAAGTATGGACTAGCCCACCATACGCTGCTGCACGTCGACGCATCAGCATACAAAACACAACATCCACAGCCGATGCGGGAATGGAAGGCCAGCAGGGAATGGAACGCCAGCAGCAATCCAAGAAGACATCTCAACATAGGCCGAAAAGGGCGGATAAGGCAAGAGAATTTCGTGGCGTCGAGTCCAGAAGCCGAGCCATCCGAAAAACGACCACCGGGCTTCAAATCAAAGAGAGACAAACTCTCAATTTGCTGGAGGCGGCAGTGAAATTATTGGATGGGCTCCGCAAGGCCCTTCATGTTGCACTCGTGCTAGGTGGGCGGGATGTTTAGGCCACCCTGTGCTAGTGCCATCTATTGCCGGCAGATGACGCTGCTGATGTTAATCGTACAGTTCGCCTGTATGGCGACGGTGTTGAATATCTTTTTCGGCGACGAATCGTGTGATATGGCCGCATTCTGCTTTTTTCAAATATTTTCTTTAAAAATAAAAAACTCGTGAAATAAAAGTTAAACCACATTATACACCAGCTTATACCCCAAATTTATAAAAACATATGTAAATGTACACATTAAAATTGTAGTTAAAGAACATACAACATATTAAAAATTGTAACAAATATTGTGAGCAAAACAACATATCATATATTAAAATTGATAACCATTGAAATGAAAATATAAAAGTTTTATTATTTGAATTGTTTCTTGATATTTGAAAGTTTATAAACGAATTGTTTACCAACAATAATATATACTTTACCCCGTGTAAGTACTTTTATACCTGCACAAATGCATAGTATATTCACTTCAATCAGATGTGATGACTGTGAAACTCTGAAGTTATACCCTAAAACTGCATGAATGACACGGTAAGGTTTCACATAGTCCAATCTATGCAGGGTATAAATCAGCCGACCCGGCCGAATGTTAGACCATTTTTTTCTTGCTTTCAGTATTAATTTGTCAGACAATAAATTACATAAATAAAAAAAAACTTCTCATTCCATTTTACAATTGTCAAACGCAAGAGACATGTCTGTCATAATTGTTGCAATTGCCAATTTTAAATTTGCAATCGAAATTACTCAATAAATTCGCAATTTTTTCTTACAATATGGATATCAAAAGAAAGTTAATACCTTTTCAGTGATATATAATATTTATAGCCTGTTTTGAGTATTTTAAAAGTTATGATCAAAATAAAAAATTTGAAAATTATTTTTTCAAAAAGCGGGGTTATTTATTTGCTCCCGGCCGGAGGCCGGCTATCAAGAAAAACTTTTATCCAAAAATACTGATGTTCGCGAAGCCGGCCTATAAGGGTTATTTTTTCCAAAATATAAGGTTTTTTTTTGTGAAAAATTCTGATAGCGAAACTAAATTTGAAGACATACAGGTATTTCTATCGAAAGCCATCCATATTGATAAAATTTCATGAAATATCAATTTAAAAAAAATGTAAATATATAACCCTTTAAAAATATGTTTTATATACTATATATATATCACTGAAAAGGTACTAAAATTGCGAGTTATTGAGTAATTTCGATCGCAAATTTGAACTTTGACCTTGACCCTTATATGGGCGTTAGTGAGAAACAATTACTAAGACATATTTTTTCCCCTAAGTGGGCTATTCTGCACTTGTTTGTTGTATAATGACATACAAAAAATTCTTAGTTATAAAAGCTACACATTTCAAGGTACATATTGTGTCGTTATACTAAGTTTCTTTGATGTCTTTTTAAAAATCAAATAATTCTGAAAAACATAAATCTAAGTTACATTTAAGTTACGTTAAGTTTACATTTACGTCTGTGACAACTTTAATACCGTAAAAATTTTTCTTTCGAAGGCTTCCCACCTGTCGACAAGAAATTCACAATTCTTCCGCAGTAATATTTGCCATGAAAGCGCTTCTAAATGAGTTATGCTGTTCGGAACCGACTTATATGTTCTAATAATGTTCAAAATTTAACACACACACAGCATTACTAAAAGAGAAACTCTACCAAAGGGTCGAGTTTCCAAAATTTATTAATTATTGAGAAATTCGTTAAGTTGGTGCGTTAGATCCAGTGACACGTATAGAAAATTCTAGTATTTATAATATATTTACACAACTTTGATTATGGGGTGAAAAGCGAACAAGAATTTCAGATCATTTTTGATAATCTAAAAACTTATAACTATTTGGCTAATACTATCCAAAATTTAAGACGCACAACAGTAATGGAAGAGAAGCTCGGCCAATGAGCCCTTTGGGGCTTTAAGTTCCACATATTTATTTTTTTTTTAGTTGGCCAAGATTCGTGTTTTCAAAAGTTATGTAATTTTTTACACATAAAAATTCATAAAAAAATCATCTTCGTTAATATCTTCTTCAATTCTTTGTCTTTAATAAAAAAAAATACATGTTTCCATGGCGGAAATTGTTTCAGTAGAATGCACTCGAAAATTCTTATTTCTTTAAAAGACGGTGGGGATCGTCTTTTAAAGAAAGATTTAAAAATGTAATACATGTCTCATAAAAATATAAAATTTTTTACATATATCATACATATAACATACTTCGGAACTTTTCAATTTTAAAATGAATTTTTTCACTTACTTACTTATGTGGCCATTACAACCGAAAATCGATTTTGGCCGAATCTAAGTGCTTTGCCTGCCGAATCTAACATGCTTCGCCAGCAAACTCTTTCCTTCAGTAGCTGGCGCCAGTTAGAGATTCCAAGCGACAATTCCAATTTGTTCACACTTGATTGAAATCCATTTTCTTTTCGTTGCATTAAATACATTTTTAAACTAAAAGTTTAAGGTCACCAAATATAAATTTTTAAAATGAATTAATTATGCAAATTGATAAAAGTTTTTTATATCAAAAAGATTAATTTTAAAGACAGGTCTGAAAACAAAGAAAATAACGTGATTTTAGAAAAATAAATAAAGTCACAGGAAAGTACCTAAGAAAAAAGTACTGTCCTTTGAAATAAAGTACGGATGGTCACCGTAGATATGGGTCATTTCCAAACAAAACGTATTAATTTAATTATTTTAATAATATTTCGCGAAAGTCACCAATAAGAGTGGACGTGTTTCTTTCGATTTTTAGAAAAAAAAAAAAAAAAAAAAAAAAACAAATAAAATAATATAATTTGCAAACATTTTGATTATAATATGAGTGTTCAACGCTCTCCTCTCCGGCAACGGCAATCGCCTGTTAATGTGTGTGTAAACAATAATTTGCAATCACCCGCGCAAACCCCCCCGATAAGTGCATTATCAAATAAAACAGTTGATACACACTGCACAAGTGAAAGTAACAGTGCAAATCTTTTGCCTGCACATATTAAAAATTCATCAAATTTTGCAACAACAATAAATACAGACAAAAAAAATAATTTGTTCTATCGTGATATACTATCTCCCTCTATACCGTGGAGTGTACAATGTGCTTCTCCTGCTGTAACACCAACAGCTACAACATCAAAGCAATCAAATAACGGCACTTCTACTGAAGTGCATGACCCAGTAGTTAAAGCAACTAGTGCGATGACTAATAAAGAACCAGTTGCTGTTCAAACTGGTATTGATCGCTACATTACTGTAGTAAAGCGAAAGAGAAGTCCGCAAAATTCAAAACAAATGAATTCAACAAAAATTCAAAAACAGAACACTGTCCCTATTAGTTCGGAAAATAGATACGCTCTGCTTTCAGGTGATGAAAGTGACGAAAATATTATCTCCAAGAAAAATTTCAAACCCCCACCCATTTTCTTGAGAGAACGCAACTCAGATAAGTTGATTTCTAGAATTACAAGTCTTATAGGACCAAAGAATTTCCATGTTGTTCCTATTCGCAAAGGCCAAATTGAGGAAACAAAAGTGCAAATCTACAGCGAAACTCATTATCGCAAAGTAATAGCGGAATTTGATGCTGTAAAAAAGAATTACTACACATATCAGCTAAAAAGTAGTAAGGGCTTAACCGTTGTACTCAAAGGCGTCGAACCCAACGTTGATATTAACGAAATCAAACTTGCCCTTCAGGAAGAAGGGTTTCAAGCCAAAACAGTGTTCAACATTCTCAACAAGAGCAATATACCTCAACCGTTATATCGTATTGAGCTTCAGCCTGAAACAAAACCCCTAAAAAAAGGTGAAGTACACCCCATATATAAAATTCGATATTTATTGCATCGCAAAATCACAATCGAAGAACCCCATAAGAGAACTGGACCTCCTCAGTGCAGCAACTGCCAAGAATATGGACATACTAAGACATATTGTACCCTGCCAGCTGTTTGTGTGATTTGTGGAGATCTCCATAAATCAAACATATGCCCAAAATCTAAAGGCGATGCTAGCATAAAAAAATGCAGCAATTGTGGAGGTAATCACACCGCAAATTATAGAGGTTGCCCAGTATATACAACCCTAAAGCTAAATTTCTCCGCTAGCAATCAACCTCTAAAACCAGTTGAGCAAACTCAGATAGCCAGCTCAAGTAAGAGACAAAATATTGATGCAACACAATTCTTCTCTGCAATCCCAAACAAGAATCAAACCAATTCATACGCTAGCGTGTTAAAACAAAACCCACACCAACAAAGCAATGTAAATAATGAGCAGAAACACTCACCGCCCACCCAACAGCCAAGTACCCTTGAACATTTGCTTCAAACATTGATTCAGAATATGAACCAATTCATGAACTCAATGCAAACAATGATGCAAGAAATGATGAAAAATCAATCGATGTTACTCCAAACATTGCTATCCAGACCATGAGTTGTCTCAAGATATGCCACTGGAACGCCAACGGCTTAAGCCAGCACCGTTTGGAGCTAATTCAATTCCTTGAATCCAGCCAAATCGACATAATGATGATATCTGAGACCCATTTCACTGACAAAAATTGCTACCAAATACCATATTACAAACTGTACACCACAAATCATCCGCATGGTAAGGCACGTGGAGGAACTGCCATATTGATAAAAAGCAGAATAAAACATCATGTTCTCGAAGATTTTAGTAGCGTCTACTTGCAAGCAACATCTATATGTCTGGAAGAATACATCTCTAACCTAGTAATATCTGCGATATACTGTCCCCCAAGATACAGTATTACCGAACAGCAATATAAAGAATTTTTCTCAACTCTTGGTAGCAAATTCTTGGTTGCTGGCGATTTCAACGCCAAACACACTCACTGGGGCTCCCGATTAATAACTCCAAAAGGCAAAAGACTATGTTCAATCATCACTAACCACGGCTACGATGTTATTTCAAATGGTCAACCGACATATTGGCCGACGGACAAGAGGAAAATACCCGATCTCATAGACTTTGGAGTCGCCAAAGGTTTGCAGATGGAAAATATCTCCACAGAGTGTAATTATGATCTATCATCTGACCACTCACCCACGGTAATATCTATAAAATCACCAAGCCCCCAAAGCAATTGCGTTAGAAAGAAAATAGACTGGTTAAAATTCAAGAAATATATAAATTCCCATCTTCCTCTGAGTACTGTATTAAGAAATGGACACGATGTAGACTCAGCACTCGAAAAATTCAACCAGCTGCTCTCATTAGCTCTCAGCTCAGCCACCTGCACAAAGGTATGCAAGCAATCAAACTATAGCTCATACACACCAGCCGATATTGAATTGCTAGTAAGACAGAAAAGAAGACTCCGAAGACAATGGCAAGAATTCAGATCACCGAATCTGAAAACACAGCTACAGCACTGCACTCGAAAGTTAAAGCAAGCCTTAAAAAATAAAAACAACAAAGAGTTAGAAGAGCACATAGCGAAATTAACACCTGGTGAAGCGTCAGACTACTCTTTATGGAAATCAGCAAAAAACTCAAATCGGCCAATTCTCACTGATTCCCCCATCCGTTTGAGTGACGGTAATTGGGCTAGAAGCAACTGTGAGAAGGGTTTGGCTTTTGCAAACCACCTAAAAAGTGTGTTTACACCCAATCCACCCTCTTCACAGTCCTCATTACCATTATTAACTTCTCAACCTTGCTCAATAACGCTCAAAATTAAAAAAAAGGACATATTCAAAGCAATTTATAAAGATTTAAACCCAAAAAAATCACCTGGTCCAGATAAAATTACCGGTAAAATGATAAAAGAGTTACCTCCGGCTTCAGTAATTCATCTGATGCACATTTTCAATGCTATCCTTCGTATTAAACACTATCCCAAATGCTGGAAAACTTCAAAAATTATTATGATAGCAAAACCAGGAAAAGACCCTACAAAAGTTGCATCGTACAGACCTATCAGCCTCCTGCCTCTACTTTCT
This sequence comes from Megamerina dolium, assembly GCA_963854835.1. Classification (NCBI taxonomy): domain Eukaryota; kingdom Metazoa; phylum Arthropoda; class Insecta; order Diptera; family Megamerinidae; genus Megamerina; species Megamerina dolium. The sequence goes on from OY978530.1 coordinate 34,526,233, forward strand.
AAAGTATTCGAAAAGCTACTTGTCATGAATATAACTCCATTTATTAATCTCAACCAACTGATTCCTCAACATCAGTTTGGATTTAGAAAACAGCACGGCACAATAGAACAAGTCCACCGCATTGTAACTCTGATAAGGAACACTTTTGAAGAAAAAAAGTATTGCTCAGCTGTCTTTCTTGATATCACTCAAGCTTTCGATAAAGTATGGCACGATGGCCTTATTTACAAACTCAAACTATTACTGCCTGCAAATGTCTCCTCATTGCTTAGTAGCTACCTCACGAAAAGACAATTTCTCGTACATCACAAGGATTACACAACAAATCCATTGGATATTCACGCTGGCGTTCCTCAAGGAAGCGTTTTGGGTCCCTTACTGTATCTCTTATACACTTCAGATATGCCCAACAATAACTATACATTCATATCGACCTTTGCTGATGATACGGCAATATTGTGCTCTCGCTCTAACCCCATAGAAGCTACTAAACTCCTGCAGACTCACGTCGATTCTCTCGAAATCTGGCTAGCAAAATGGCGTATAAAAGTCAATGAATCAAAGAGCGTACATGTAACCTTCACGCTAAGGCTAGATACATGTCCCCCACTTAAAATTAATGGCCAATCAGTTCAACAATGTTCCTCAACAAAGTACTTGGGTATTCACCTCGACAGAAGGCTGACATGGAAATATCACATAGAGGCAAAGAAAACTCAGATCAAGCTTAAAATGAATCAGTTATGGTGGCTGTTACACAAACGATCAAAGTTGAATCTTGAATACAAAGTGCTATTATATAAAGCAATCCTGAAACCAATCTGGACTTATGGTATTCAGTTTTGGGGCACCGCATCTCCCTCTAATATCGAAAAATTGCAGCGAATACAATCCAAGTGTCTGCGAATTATTGTAAACGCGCCTTGGTATATGAGGAACGTTAACATCCATCGAGATTTAAATGTATCCACAATTTCTGAGGAAGTTGCAATGTCCTGCAGAAGCTACATTCAAAAATTACACAGTCATCCGAATCCCCTTGCTAGGCAATTGTTGCTGAGCAAGGGGCATCGTCGATTAAAAAGAAAAGACACACTGAATATGCTGTAAAATTGCTACATCTCGCGACTCACCAAATTGTGATGGAACGTAGGGGATATCACATAGTTTTATTTAGTTTGTAAGATTTGAATAATTATTGTTAGTTTCTTGTATTTAAGAAAGATTCAATAAAAAAAAATAAGCTAACAAAAAAAAAAAAAAAAAAAAATAATATTTTAATAATTATTTTACTTCTTTTAAAATTGATGAATTTTCCCATCAAATCGTTTACTTACGTGAAAATCTGTGCAGACTACGAAATTGCTTTTAGGCACGTCAAAAAGATGTTGTTCCTTATTTTTCAATTTTTGTGAAATATTTTCCAAAATATCAGTTTTTACAAAAATGTGCAAGAAGTTTAGAAAATTCAGAACAAAATCTACTATCCAATTTGCTAACTTATTATATAACAGTTTTTGAAGTTGTCTTTAAAATAATTGTTTACATTGACATTTTCATTTACATTTTTGAAATTGATTTTCTTTTGTTTTGTTTGTTGTTGCAATCAAGTTTTGATTGACTTTGTCTTGAATCTGTGCACATGCGCATTTTTCTATCGATCCAAATATTTTTTCGAAAAATAAAAGCAAATTCTATAAAAAATTAAGCTTAAAAAAACTTGAGCTTTCTAAATAAAACGTGCACCTTCCAGTGCGTTACGTTCCGGTCGATAGGATACAACAACAGTCTTAAAAAGTAATATATTAAATTGCCCTTACAACAATAGTACACCAGTACTCATATCTATCATCTATCAAAATAAAAACTTATTTCTTCACCTAAAAACTACAGTACATTTGCCGCATTTTTGGCTCTTTATTCTAAGACGTTTATTTCACTGAAAAATGAAACAAGGAAATCATTAGAACTTCTTGGGCAATTTATTTTTATATATATATTTTTTTTTTATTTAAGATTTTCTTTTCGAACGGTGCCTACCTGTCGGCGAGCAATTGGTATTTCTGTGTTTGTTATTGTAGGCTTTTTGGTGGTTTTTTTATATAAGCTGTATTCTTTTGCACGCGAGTTGCCGAATTGCATGCAAAGCAACAACAAAAATAAGCGACATCGCCTTTTTTAACGGAGTTCAACTGAACTCGCTTATATTTTAAGCGACCTGGTCTAGTGGTCTAGTGGTGTTTTCGCAAGGTAACGTGTCTAACTGCCTCAACCGGGTGGGGCTAGCGCAATCCTTGTTGAACTCATCGCAAGTCAACTCATTGGTTGACTGTCATGTAGTTTGATATGAGCACTATGTGATGATACCTTTATTTGTTAATGAGGGGTAATCATGTAGCTTGCTCTGCTTACTATGTGATGGCGTCTTCATTATTATTAATAGGGGCCCCCCATGTGGCGACCACCAGGCAACGTCTTCCAGGCACCCGCTAGGAGGCGGCTGAAGTGAGTGGCGAAAATCTCCTCGGTTAGAGATTCTGCATTGGGTTTGGGACCCGCCACATAAAAAATCTCCCCAAATGAAAAAAACAGATATGCCTCGGATAAGGACTACCGCTTTTGTTGATGAACCCCGCAAACGAAAAAAGGACAACGATTTACGGATATGCACCTGGAATGTCCAGTCCGTTTATAGGGAGGATGCCTCTATCCAGCTGGTTGATGTCCTCGAAAAATACAGAGCTGACATCACCGCTCTCCAGGAGATGCAATGGACGAGACAGGGCTGCTCCAAAAGAGCGTCCTGTGACATCTACTACAGTTGCCATGCTGAAAGGCACGAATTAGGATGTGGATTTTTGGTCACGGACTGTAGACTACGACATCTTGTCTCACATTTCACGCCTGTGAACAAACAATCCGCATCAAGGCAAAATTCTTCAACATCAGCCTTATATGTGCCCACGCTCCGACGGATGAGAAGGACAATGTGACCAAGGAGAGCTTCTTTCAGCGCCTCGAAGAAGCTTATGACCGCTGCCCCCGCCACGATATCAAAATCGTGCTTAGCGACTTTAATGCCAGGGTGGGCAAGGAAGGTACCTTTGGTCCAACTGTCGGAAAATTCAGCCTCCACCAGAACACCTCCGATAACGGAATGAGGCTGATCGACTTCGCCGCAGCACAAAACATGGTAATTGGTGGGACCAGATTCCAGCATCTCGACATCCACAAAGCTACATGGCTGTCTCCAGATCAACAAGAAACCAAATTGATCATGTGGTGATTGACGGAAGGCATGCTTCCAGTGTGATGGACTTGAAATCGATCCGTGGTGCCAACATCGACTCGGATTACTACCTTGTTGCAGCTAAGGTGCGCACACGCTTATGTGTCGCAAATAACAAGAGAAGTCCCACACAGAGAAAGCTTGACGTCAGTAAGCTGCGATCACCAGAGACAGCAGATGCATTTTCCACTCGACTATCGGATCTGCTTATGCAGAACACTCCCCCACTTGATGAAGACGCAGCCTACAGAAAAACCCTGAGTGCAGGCGCAACGCGAGCTCTTAAGGAGCGGTATAGAGAGAAAAGGAGTGCAGAGAGACATTTTCAGGCGCAAGAAAAGAGAACAAGAAAGACGCGAGTGTGAGGAGATAGAGATGTGTACCGATAAGAATGAGACTCGAAAATTCTTCGAAAATATCAAGCGCCTGAGTGGAGGTTTAAATCCCGGAGCCTCTTCTTGTCGTGATGGAAATGGGAATCTGGTTACAGATGTCCAGAGTGTACTGAGTCTATGTAGGGAACACTTCTCCACGTTACTGAATGTCGATGCTACGAACAATTCCACCAGTGAAGAAGATTGGCCGATAACCCCGATCACAGATGATGGTGTTGATGTTCCGCCACCCGACTATGACGAGGTTGAAACGGCCATTTTAAGGCTGAAGAACAACAAAGCTGCTGGTGCTGATGGCCTGCGTGCCGAGTTGTTTAAGACCGGAGGCGATGAGCTGCTCGCCTGCATGCACCAGCTCATAAGCAGAATATGGTCGGATGAAAGCATGCTGATGATTGGAGGATAAGTGTTCTCTGTCCTGTACATAAAAAAGGAGACCCCACAATTTGCGCCAATTACCGCGGAATAAGTCTCCTGAGCATCGCATACAAGGTTCTATCGAGCGTACTGTGTGAAAGGTTGAAGCCTATGCTCAGCAACCTGATTGGACCGTATCAGTGTGGCTTCAGACCTGGTAAATCCACCATCGACCAGATTTTCACACTGCGCCAAATCCTGGAGAAGACCCAAGAAAAACAGATCGACACACTCCACCTATTTGTTGATTATAAAGCCGCTTTCGACAGTCCGGTAAGGGATTACCTCTACGCAACAATAACTGAGTTCGGTATTCCTGCAAAGCTCATTCGACTTTGTAGAATGACACTGCATAACTCCCGTTATGCAGTGTCATTCGGTCGCGTCGGATGGGTCTCACGGTGAACGAGGGCAAGACGAAATACCTAGTGTCAACAAACAAAGAGTCCCGGCGTCTTGGACAGCACGTCACTGTTGACAACAACGCTTTTGAAGTAGTAAGGGACTTTGTCTATCTTGGAACCAGCATTAACAGCAGTAATGACGTCAGCCTGGAGATATTGCGAAGGATCCCTATTGCAAACAGGTTCTACTTTGGGCTAAGTAAGCAATTGAGGAGTCGAGGTCTCTCTCGAAGAACGAAATCTACACTCTACAAGTCTCTCATCATGCCTGTCCTAACATATGGCGCTGAAGCCTGGACAATTTCCACCTCGGATGAGCGAATGCTTGGTGTTTTCGAGTTTCCTACGTAAGATCTTTGGACCTATTTACGTTGGTGGCGAGTACCGAATAAGGTACAACCATGAGCTGAACGAGCTGTATGCTGATATTGACATAGTAAAGCGCATCAAAATCCAGCGGCTGCGCTGGCTAGGTCATATCGAGCGAATGGAAGAACACGCTCCAGCTAAGAAGGTGTTATATTCGGAGGACGACGCAGAAGAGGAAGACCTAACCTCCGGTGGAAAGACCAAGTACTGGAGAACCTGACGGTCACATAAGTAAGTAAGTAGAGTTATAATGTTGCAAAGTAAAAAAAGCAGCACTATTGTGAATAGGCTACTGGAATGTGCTTGCGAAATTTCAACAACACTTCAAATTGTTGTAAATATAAACAAAACTAAGCAAAATAAAACAAGTACAAATAAAAATTTATTTTAAATAAACGAATATATTTACCACACATTCCGCAGAATTGCTTCTTTTTTGTTTTTATTTCGTTTACAAATTTCACTAACAACCATATATACCACTAGCTTTGCTAAGCAACTAAAAGGGAAATTATATGCGAGTTGGTGTTATTTTGCAACTCGCTTACAAAAGAATACAGCTATATATAAAATTAAATGAACATTAATTTTTTATTTTCAATCCATCTTCAGAGTCTGTACATTTCGAAAAATACATAGTACATTATTATACATATAACACATCATACATATTACACATTCTACATCATTATGCATATAAAATATAATATAAAATCAAGTTTTAATTACAAACATTTTTTATTACATATTTTTATTATATTTTATCGCTGCCGCGTACATTTGGTTTATATTGTCCAAGTGCTCTTTGTTATGTTTGTGTTTTGTTGTATTATCAGTGTTTCAGTTGTCATTCTGTTTCTAAGTCTATGTTCTAGGTTCTATGTCTAAAAGTTTTGCATCATTAAAGTCGGCTATGTGTTTGGTTTCTAGAATATGTTATGCTAACGCAGATGTTGTCTTGTTATTTTTTATGTTTGCTTTGTGTTCCGATAGTCTTGTACCAAAAACTCTTTTTGTTGTACCTATGTATATTTTATTGCAGTTTTCCCCTTCTTTTCCTTTGCATGATATTTGGTAAACAACATTGCTTTGGTTTTCCTTTCATATTTTGTCTTTTGTTTGTTAATATTTTGTTGTCTTTTAGATTTGGTACATATGGTACCCCAATGTATTTTCTGTCAATCATTTGTTTAGATTTGGTTTGATTTGTCCCTGTTTTTAGTTTTGTCGTTGTTTCTTGTATTAGTTTCTCTATTAGGTGTTTGGGTATACATTTTTTGTTAGTATCGTCTTGAATTTTATGTAATTTTGCGGCTTGAACTCATCATCTATGATGGTCCCTTTTGCCGTATTTATTTTTTGCTTCATTGGGTGATTTGAATTAAAATTCATTATACTGCCCGATGAAGTGTCTTTTGTGTACCAGCCGAATTTTATGTTCTGATTTGTTTTGTGTAGTAACGTGTATGGGTATGAAATTGTATTGCCTTTTCTGTCTCGAAAGTAAATTTTATTCATTTATGTTGATTGTTCAGTGTATTAAGGATTGTGTACAAATCTTGTCTTTTTACTTCAGCTTTTATTTGTACCAATTTTTGTTCGGGTTCGCTGAATACGTCATCTAATAACTTTTCTAGGATTATGTCCGGTATTATATTGCATGCCAATATATGGCAATGGGTAACCCATTTTCTCGGGTTACCCATCGGCATGCCGTCGGTATGATTGTATATCTTGTTGTTGAATGTGAAGTAGTTGTTGTCCGTTAAACAAAAGTCTAAGGTATTTCTAAATTATCTTTTGGGTATGATAGTGTGTGGTTCTACATATATTTCTCACTTATCCATTATTGTCTTTATAGGTAATTGTACTGGTATGTTTGTAAATTATGATATCAAATCAAATGATACCATTATCTCGTCATATGTAAATGTTATTGTCTTTAGCTTTTCCTTAAGTTCCACAGCGTTTTTTATGTTGTATTTCCTCGATGTGATGTTTTTTTTTATATATGGGCGATATGTTTGGAACGTTTGTACCATGGTACTTTTGCTGTACATGCTATGGGTCTCAGAGGGGTACCCTCCTTGTGGATTTTTGGTACTCCATATAGCCTAGGTGCAATCGCAGCTGAACAGTGGAGTGAGCATTTTTGTTTCGTATCTATGTAATTGAAATGATGTAGATCGGAGACTAGTTGATTGTTTTTACGCATTAGTTGTTATGTAGGGTCCTTTCTCATTGGTTTATACGTGCTCGTATCATCAAGAAGTTTTTGCATTTTATCCAAGTATTTCTTACGTTACTATTAATGTGGCTTTGTGTTCGTTCAATAATCGTTTGTTGTCTTCTGCATTTTTTATTATGTTCGTGAATTTGTTTTTAAAGTTGTTAACTTTAGTTGCCAGATCACATATAGCCTAATCCCTTGTCTTTTCATCTTTAATGAATTTTATGCCTTATTCTAGGTCGACAATAATGTGTAATGGTGAGAGGTTTTATTTGGTTATTAGCAATGCAAATTTCGGTCCAAGTGACCATAGCCAGGCAATTTCTCTTGGGATTGGTGTTGTTGTTTAATTTACGAACCATTCTGTGTCCAGGATAAATCCATGTGCGTTGAGTATTTGATATTGTTGTTTGTAATTTTTTATTGATGTTGATTTCTGTCTGTATTGAAATTCTGTGGATGGCTAAACTTTGTTTTGATATTACGTTCTTACTCTCTTCATATATTAGTGTTTTCTTCAGTTCTTTCGTGTTGAATTGTTGATTGTATTGATGTTTAATTGTGTTTCTTTAATTTCAAGTTGCAGCACTTTTGTCAGGAACCCTTTTGTCTCAGGAACTTCTTTGTTGTTAATCATTTTTAAATATTGTACATCTTGAAATTGCGTCTAAGTGAAGATGTCATATGCTTTAAATGCTTTGGAATAATACCATACCTTTTGCATTGCAAAAGATATTTTAGCATTTCGTTCTGTTTGGCTAATTTTTTGTGGCACTGAAAGTAGTGTTTAAATCTTAGACATGTTTCAGTGTTATATTTTAGTGCGATGTGCTTGAGGAAGCCCTTCATGTCTTGTGTTTTCATCTTTTTGTTTATGTTTATATTGTTTTTATTTTTATTTTCAGCGTGCCCTCCGCTTTAGTATTGTATGTGTGTAGTTAGACCAATTTTTTTTATTTTATATGTATAAAATTAAATGAACATTAATTTTATATTTTCTCCTATGCGTTTCGGATTGCTTCAATCCATCTTCAGTCCCTTCTAATGCTGTCCAAAATTTAACACTCACAACAGTACTAGAAGAGAAGCTCTACCAAAGAGACCTTCGGCCTGATAAATACCACATATTTATTATTTACTTATTTATTTTTTACTTAGTAGTAGTTCAATAATAAATTCACTGAAAAATACAGAATAATTGCATTTATTAACGTATTTCTTATGTTTTTCGGTCAATAACTTCTTCGGCGAAAATAACTCAATCTTTTTACGCCAAATGTGTTTACGCCTTTAGAAATAGATCAATATGACGAATAGAGCGCAGACTTTAGATCAGTGTTCGGTATTCGATAGCGCAATTGTGCAAGTTCACTTCACTCGTATTCTAACGCTAAATCGTTTAGTTGTTGGCGAGCAAGCAACAAATCAACATCGTAATGGATATGAAGGTTGAAATTTGATATTGATTCTTTTTGGAGCAATGTGTTGAGGTGCGTTGCACGTGCTTGCCCGCCTGCTAGCAGTTCGGGAATGTGGGAGCACCATCTTCAACGACCATAATTAAAACAACACGAAAAAAATTACGTGCCATAGAAAAGAACGGTAATAGTAAAAATGAATGTGTAGAAAAAAATATTGCTTCAATGGAATAACCCTTATTCGTAGTGATATTTGGGATCGTGATGTTTTGGATCCATCCCTTGTATCACCCACTCAACCTATAGCTTCTTCCGTGAGACTAATTTCTTTTTTTGGCAAGAAACCCCTACTAGTAAAAAAGGTCTACCTACTCTACTTTCAACCAAAAGAACAACATTTCTATATGTATTCAATTCATATTAACAAATTTTATTTACATTAAATAAAAATTTATCATTCAATCTATAGTAGTTATTTATTTATTGGAATTTAGATCCGTTTGCAAAAAAAAACAAAACTAAATTAAGGTCACTTTTGTACATACATTCTTTCTGAAATTTTTGTTGTTGTGGTAATATTGTAGTTTCTTATCGTTTATATTTTTATCGCTTATATAATAGGTATGTAATATGCACCAAAAACAATTTTTGCTTAGCGATCGTGAGAGTAACGTATGTGTTATTTTTTCAAAAACGAAAACAATCTTCGTAGAAATGACGAAGTTAGCCTTTTGAGTGACTTTTCGGTATTTCGAGCATATACATGATACGAACCGAAACAAAATCTTGGATAACTGGTTCAAAGCTATTTAGCTCGTAAAACTACTTTTGTGTGAGCCATACAAGCTAACGTTTGATGGAAATTTACGTTCAAATAAAAAGGAGATCCCGAAAGAATTGGGAAACACAAAGGGCCGAAAATGCGATACATCTATCTTCTGTTTTTTAAGCTTTTAAATTATGTTAATATTTTTTTATTGAAATTGAAATAATATTTTTTATGAATTTTTAAAATGATCTTATGCAAAAATTGCATACTGAAATCATGTACATCTTTCTTCAATAAAACTCAGCATTGCCGAATTTTGTTAAAAGAAATATATAATTTAGTATCTTACAAGCCAAAAAATTATAAAGATGAAATTAATGATTTCTTTCATTTTACTTTTTTTTTAATTAAAGTTTTAAAGAGGCTTCGTCGAATCGACGAACATTACTTACTTACTTATGTGGCCATAACAACCGAGTATCGACTTAGGCTGAAAATAACATGCTTCGCCAGCCATCTCTGCTCTTCGCTAGCTGGCGCCAGTTAGAAATTCCAAGCGCCGTCAGGTTCTCCAGTACTTGGTCTTTCCACCGGAGGTTAGGTCTTCCTCTTCAGTGTCGTTACGAATATAACACCATCTTAGCTGGAGCGTGTTCTTCCATTCGCTCGACATGACCTAGCCAGCGCAGCCGCTGGATTTTGATGCGCTTTACTATGTCAATATCAGCATACAGCTCATACAGCTCATGGTTGTACCTTATTCGGTACTCGCCACCAAAGTATATTATATTATAAATTTAGGGATTAGCCAAATCAGACCACTTATATGGGTCCCTTTTCGTCCCTCAAATCGTGTGTTAATTATTTGTTCGGTTGCAGAATTCTCCTACTTCCTTCCTCATAATAACATCACGCGTTATTTCAAGCATCTCTTTGTGGGGTATGTTCCACATTTCGAGTTCATCAATAAATTGGCGACCCAGTGCGGACATCCTCCTGCTTGCCAATGCAGGACACTGGCACACTATGTGCGCCGCTGTCTCTGCCTCTTCCATGCATAATCTGCAAATATCAGCATCCTCCCCATCAACAAGACCCATCTTGCTGAGGTGGTACCTGAAATTGCCATGCCCAGTTATTAATGCAGTCAACCAGCTTAGAGTCATTCGTCCTAGACTGAGAGCCCTCCCCGATTCACTGCCCTTTGATAGCCTCAACGAAGCCTTTGCCTGTCTACAAGAAGATAAGTTCTCCCATCGCGTGAGATGAAGTTTCTTTATCCACTCTTCGACCTTTGCCTTCACCGTCCCGCTGCTGAGAGCAACTACTGGTTCCGGTCCATAAAATTCAGCTTCAGATCCTTGTCTAGCCAAGGAGTCTGCAGCTTCATTCTGTTCTATACCAATGTGTCCCTTCACCCACATGAGAGTAATCGCATTACTACGAGCACACCTATTAAGTTTCTGAACACATTCGAGCGCCAACTTAGAAGATACCGTAGGTTGTTGCAGCCGCCTGACCACCGCCTGGTTATCGAGTGCTAGCAAGATTTTCTTACCTTGCACCTTTCCATCCAGTAGATGGTCTAGCGCATGCATTAGACCTAGCATTTCTGCTTGGTATACCGATACGTATCTTCCCAGATTCAGAGTGCATGCCAGTCCCAACTCTTTAGAGAAGATTCCAGAACCCGCTCTGCCATCCATTAATGAACCATCTGTAAAAATACTGATATCATTTTCCTCACATACATCATGCGTGAGGCCGTCTTCAATGAGTGTTCTGTGTGACTTTTCAGTCATCTTCAGCCTACCCATTCCCTCCATTGGCATCTGCGCCTCCTTTACACTGCTATATAGCAGTGACAGGATGCCCCTGTGACCCATCTCTGTGCCGAATCCATACCAATTATTGGTTGTCTTCAGACATAATGCTGTTAATGCCGCTGACTTCATAATATGCAAGTCCAACGGCAGCAGCCCGAGAAAGACTTCCAATGCTTCTACTGGGGTCGTCCGGATAGCTCCGGTAATCCCAATACAAGCCATTCTTTGCACCCTATCTAACGTGCTTTTCGCGGTCTTTTGGGTGACCTTAGGCCACCAGACCACAGCAGCATATGTTATTAAGGGTCTGACCATCGTTGTGTAGATCCAGTGCGCTGCTCTGGGAGTGATACCCCACATGAGACCGAACACTCCCTTACACTGATGCAATACCCGCTTGCCCTTCTGAATCTTGTCATCGACGTGACTATTCCAAGTCAGCTTGTTATCCAGGATGACACCTAGATACTTTACTTCCTTGGATACGTTGATGTTCGATCCAAAAAGCCTAAGAGGGTCAATTGTTAGTCCAGTCCTCCTTTTAGTAAAAAGTACTGTTTCCGACTTACTAGCATTTACCTTGTTCCGTGCACCATCCTTCAACCATTTTGAGTGCACCTCTCATGGTATCATAAATGGTGTCCAGGAACTTACCGCTCACCGTTACCGCTATGTAATCTACATACATCGGTCATATCTTGCATATTTGAGCAAAATTGCCTCCACGTTTTCCTTTTACGGTTACGTAGAGTCTTCTTCAGCTCCCTTTTCTTTGACTTGTAGTCGTCCCATGCGTTGGGGTCCCCTCTCATGTGACGATTAAAAGCCTTCCTTGTCTCCTTTTTCATGGATTCCAGTTCCCCATTCCACCATGGAGTGGGATCTCCTTCGTCCACTACCGTCAGAGGACATGAAGCTTCAAATGCTTTGATCATGGCTGAGCTGATAGCCCTCACCTGATACTCAACATCTGCAGTTGTTCTAGGTCTCTTAAACCTCCTTGGCAATAATTCCTAAAGAACTTCGCAGTACCTTGTACAATCCGTTCGTTTCGGTATCCTTACCATTCTACAGTCGTTCCTATGTCTTTTATCGGACGTAATCCCAAACTGAATGGCCCTGTGGTCCGACATGGTTAGTCTATCCACAACCCTCCAGTCCAAAATCCTATCCAACATTTTGACATTCGTCAGAGTAACATCAATAACCTCGCAACGACGTGCGTCGACAAAGGTCGGTTCTGTTCCCCTATTGACAACTTGTAGACCAAATCTTTCTATAAATTGGAGTAGACACTCTCCTTTATAGTTTTCATTGCTGCTGCCCCACACAGAACTGTGCGCATTGGCATCGCAGCCTAAGATCAGACCAACACCCTTACCATCACAGAATCTCACTAGAGCTTCCACCTCTCTCGAAGGTGGTTCGTCTGGAGAATCGTATGGAAGGTATGCTGATGCGATCATAAATGATCCCGCACCGTCACCTATTCTCACTACTGTGAGATCCGGTGAACACAAGTTAGACATTAGAATCGCACGTATCCCATGTCTAACTAAAATGCATGTCCTCAACTTCCCCTCTGTTTGTGGATAAAACAAAGTGGTCTTTTGTGCAGATAGGCCTTTGATCCTTCCATGAAGAATCCAGGGCTCCTGAACTAGTGCAATGTCAAGCTCATCCTCATCGAAGCTCCGCACCATCATTGCTGATGCTGCTTTGCTCTGGTGAATATTGAGTTGACACACATTTAGTGGTTCCTGACGCGGGCCCACCTCCCGCCCTAATGGCTTCTTCCTTGCAGAATCTGCTACTAGCCCCACGCCAGGAGCTGCGTCGCACCCCTCATACTGCATCCTTCTGGAATTTAACGACGGCCTGTTCAAGACCGCAGTTGAGTCTCCCCCCTGGGACCCTGACGGCCTCCGCGTCCTCCTTAGGACACAGCAGGGTGAGTACAACACCTGCCCTTTCTGCCTCGCCAAACCCTTCTGTGCGGATAACACTCCATTTGGAAGTGTCCTTCACACAGACGTTCTGGCGCTGCAGCCTTCTGAGGATGATGTCGCTGGACACAGCATTGCCATGAGCAACAATCACCATCTTCCTCTTTGTCGACAAGGCAGTTAGGCTGTATCATTTGAGCTTCGCACCCTCCCACAAACCGGTTAGGTGCTCCACTGTCTTGCACAGCCATTGCTTGGATAGCTGCACCTTAGTACAATCAATCCGCTCTCCACCCTTGCCCTGCCGACAAATCCAATGTCATTGACATCGTCTTCAAGGGACTCCATGGCATCCAACAAAGATACCTTGAAGGTACTCAGATGGGTATCCTCCAGAAGCCCCTCTAGTGAAAAGTCCATGACTCCCATAACGAGGTCAGCTTCCGCTACTTGAGCGTAAGTCTTCCTTGCCCTGGTGGGCTCGCCCTTTGCCTGTTCAGCCCGACGTTTAGGCGCTCTGCCAAGACCGCTCAGCCCAGGTACCGCATGCGAGGACTGTGAGTCCGCTGGGTTAACAATCTTTCCAGATTATCCACCCCGCTCATCACCTCCCGACGTCGGATTTCCCTGTCCCGTCGTTCCCAGAGCTACTCTACCCGTGTTAGGCTTGGGCCTCGAGCCCCTTTCGGAGCGACTGACGGTCTTTATAATTGGCCGTCCATCTCTCCGAGCATTTGCCCCTTTTGGTGTCTGCGTGGAAGAATTATCAACCTTCTCAAGAGACGGTTGTCCATCCTTCCCAGCATCCACCTCAATTGGCCCCTCCGTCGTCTTCGGATGAGGCTCCTCAGGCTCACTATTCAAAGTGGTTCCGGAGCTATCGCCCCTGAACCTCTTCCCCGAGTTCTCCACCTCCAAGGTCGACTCATATTGCAGAAGTCCACTGAGTTGGCCCGAGAGCTGCTCAATGGTCTTCTCCGACGACTTCATGGCCTTTTTACGTTGTCTCTTTCGCTTCTGCTTCTCCCGTTTCTTCAACAGGATTCGCTCTGCTCTTGAGACTCCGTCCTCTTCGCTTACACCTGATAAAGCTAACGATTCCGCTCCACTAGGAGCGTCTTCGTCCACACCATCATTTATTCGGCCAGATATTTTACGCTGCTTTTAAGCCGGCTTCCCTGCCGACCTGGTGACACCGTCCTCTTCATTCAACACCGTCGCAGCCGCCGGCTTAGGTCTTCCGAGACCCGTTCCGTCCGCCGCAACAGATTCTGCCATTAATTTTGGGCTGGCTAAAAGCTCGGCTTCTATGGAAGCCTCATTTTCCGCCATCCCCTCCACTACTTTTCCCGCCGTGGCTACCAGCACTACCTCGTATGAGGCAGTGCTGTCCGCCATTGCAGGAATTTCGTTCCGAGTTCCAGAGGTGGGAACGAGTGGTGCAGCTAACAGCTCGGCCTCTGGTGAAGCCTTATTGTCCGCCGTTCCTCCCGTTAACACCCCCGGAACCCCAGATCCAGTTTTTGGGTTTTTAGAACAGCTGATGCGCTTTTACCTCAGATAGTCGCAGAACATGAAGTTGATATGGTGATTATCAGTGAGCAATACAAGAAAATTGAAAGCAGAACATGGCTTGAAGATGACGCGTCAACAGCAGGAAGAGGATCTTGTTACGTTTAAGTAGGTATTAAGAGTGTTACATTGGTGAGCTGTTATCTTACTCCGAGCGATGACATAATGACCTTCCAGGATAAACTGAATGACATCGAAGACAAGGCTCTAGAACTCGAAGGAGCTTTCGTTGTAGCAGGTGACTTTAACTCCCGTGCTCCAGAGTGGGGTATGCCAACGATGGACGCCCGAGGTCGTAGGGTAGTGGACATGGCTTCAAGGCTTAGCCTTATTGCTATAAACACGGGCACAGCAAGGACGTTTAGACGGCCAGGCTGCGAGAGCACCACACCAGACATAACGTTTGCTACAGAATCAATAGTTGGGAAAATTATTTGCTGGAGGGTACTAGAGGATTTCACGGCCAGTGACCATCAGTACATCTCATACTCTTATCAGTTTCAAGGCCAAAAAGATACACCAGTGGATGGCGTCAAAATACTGCGCAAATGGAATGTGAATAGATTGAACAGAGACGTATTGCGGACGGAGTTCAATAGACGAGCAAATATGGTTGACCAAACCCATGCCGCTAGAGAAATAGTTACTCAAACAATGAGCGTGATTAAAAAGGCTTGTGATGCTTCCATACCGAAAACGGGATACAGGCGACACAAATCGGTATACTGGTGGAATAAAGAAGTTGCAAAACTGAGACGAATCTGCCTGCAGTGTAGACGCATTCTAACAAGGGCCAGACGTAGAGAAAACTTTATTATGGAGCGTGCAGCATACAAGAATGCAAAGGCAGAACTCAAGTCTGCTATTTTCCGCAGCAAAAATGAAAAGTGGGCAGAACTATGCAAAGACGTGAACAACGATCCCTGGGAACTAGGATACAAAATCGTTATGAAGAAACTAGGTAGCAAAGTTGTGACAAATGATATGGATGAAGAAACAATGGAGAATATAGTCTCGACCTTGTTTCCACAACATCCCTTACGGCCGGAGGATCCAGTTAGAGAACCAGGAGAAATTCTGCTTTTCAGCGAAGAAGAACTAGAATATGCAGCAAGTATGCTTAAAAATAAGAAGGCACCAGGCCCCGACAAAATCCCAGGAGAAGTATTAAAGGAACTTGTACACCACCAGCCGCAGGTACTGTTATATGTACAACGCATGTCTCAAAGAAGGGATATTTCCAGAGGTGTGGAAGAACCAACAACTAATTCTGGTAAGCAAAGGCAAAGGTGACCCACTGACACCAGGTGCATATCGCCCACTCTGTATGCTTGATACAGCTGGGAAATTATTAGAGAAGCTTCTTAAACCTCGTATCACAGCTGCAATACAAGCAGCTGGCGAGCTCAGTGACAGACAGCATGGCTTTAGAAAAGGGAGGTCTACCGTGGGAGCGATTCAAGAAGTGGTGGAAGCAACCTCGATAACAAAAAGAGGTAACCACTATTCTAGACCAGTAGTCTTGCTAGCGACCCTAGATGTTAGAAACGCGTTCAACAGCGTGAAATGGTCGGACATGATAGAAGCCTTAGAACAACGCTTCCGGATACCTGCATACTTGAGTAGAATGATACGGAGCTATTTATGTGACCGCGTACTCACATACAATACAAACGCTGGACCAAAGACGAAAAAAATAACGGCTGGTGCAGCACAAGGTTCAATCCTCGGTCCAGATCTCTGGAATATAAGTTACGATAAAATACTACGCATAGAAATGCCAGACGATACATTCCTAGTGGGAAATACAGTAGAAGCACAACGAAAATTCAATCAAGTGATGATACGCACGCAAGACTGGCTAAATTCCCACGGACTTCAGTTAGCAACGCAGAAAACTGAACTGATGCTCATAAAGGGGCGTCAAATTTCTTTGGAGGTCGATATGTACATAAACGACGAACAAATAACTACACAGAAGGTGCTTAAATATCTAGGAATTAGATTGGACTCCAAGCTCACATATACGGCACAATTGCAGTATGCTACGAACAAAGCAGCTAAAGTTACAGCATCACTAAGCGGACTGATGGCAAACATCGGTGGACCGTTACCAGCAAGCGTAAAGTCTTAATGGCGGTAAACCATTCCATCCTACTATATGGATGTGAACTATGGGCCGACACACTCAAAACGGGATGCAGAAGGAAAATTATATCAGCTGTACCAAGGACTATGGCCCTACGAATAACATGTGACTATCGCACAGTGTCGTATAGTGCGGTGCTGGCAATAGCGGGTGTAACACCAATTGACCTGCTAGCGGAAGAGCGAAAAAAATTTTACCTTGTTGTTGAAAAGCAAATATGAGAGCAGACAATTAATATCTGGCAAGAGAAATGGGAGAACGATACGTATGGCAGATGGACCATAAAAATTATACCAAGCATATGTGAATGGATTGGGCGAAGACACGGAGAGGTTAATTATTACCTAACCCAGTTGTTATCTGGCCACGGCTATTTCTGTAAATATTTACATAGAATGGGGAAGAGATCGCAAGCCAGATGCGTATACGATATGCGGAAGAAGACGACGTAGAGCATACCTTCTTCAGTTGCGAAAGATGGAGTAATGAAAGGAGCGTATTGGAGCAGCAAACCGGGTTATGGACTGTTGAAAACCTCGTCGAAAAGCTCTTACACAGCGAAGAAAACTGGAACGCTATTTCGCGGTATACGGAATGCGTACTCAGAAGAAAGAAGCGGGACCTGGACGCAGGTCAAAACGAGTGAAGTCTAATAAAGACTCACTAGGGCCATACCCCGAAGTAATACTACTGTGGTTCCGGGGTAGGTTCAAAGGTCCTTGATGGAGGGGGAAGTTTTTTAGTGTCTGCGACGACACACTCTGTAATTGTGACGATAGTTACGGGTCAGTCATTTTGTTACTTGAAAATTATTATTATTGTTGTTATTAATAATATTAATATTGATACGTTTTTATTTTGTGAACGTTTAATTCTATTTGAAGTAACCTTGTTCGATCACTGGATTCTGTTAATAACAATTGCAACACATATATTGTACAATTTTATACAGCAACAATTTATTTAAATAATTCTGTTTACAATCAACTATTTACAATAACTCTTTTAATATACTTGCAACTCTTGCCTCTGATACTGTATCGATGTTTGAACAATCATGTTCAGGATTTGATTGATTTTCATTTGTCAACACTGGCTCTATTTATACTTTGTGGCAACACTCCAGAATCTTCCTTTATCGTAGTCGAGTTTCATATCTTTCTTTTTCGTTGGCTTTTTCTAGTTGTCGCATATTTCTTTTTTGTTGATATTCGTTTCGATGCTGCCAATATTCGTGTCACAATAGCGATGAGTAACCAACCATCGATACTCGTTAAACTAACCTCCTCTTAACCTTGCTCGTCCCCCCAATATGGCGCAAGTCGTTCCAAGTGCACTACTTTAAAGTTTGCTCGCTTATTCCAGGCACGTTGAATACGATACACCACGTCATTTATCTTTGCTATAATCTCATATCGTCCCTCGCAATGAGTCTGTAGTTTTGGAGACAGGCCTTTCTTTCGTTGTGGATTATGAAGCAATACAAGCTCTCCTTCATAGAACCCTTTTAAATTTGCTTTCAAGTCATACCTGGCCTTCATCTTATCGCTTATCATCTACGATCGCTCTCTGATGAACTGATGTACTTCATCCAACTGTTCCCGCTTTTCGCTAGTATAGTTAATTTCGGTTGATCTCGTTGGTGTTACAACTCCAAATTTTAAATCTGCTGGCAGTCTTAACTCGTTTCCAAAAATTGCCATTGCTGGTATAGTAGCCGTCGTATCATGTTGTGCGCATCGATATGCCATGCGGAACATTGGTATATGTACATCCCAGTTTCTTTGGTATTTATCTACAACTTTTCTCAGATATTCCTCCAGGGTACGGTTAAATCGTTCTACCATGCCATCAGATTATGAATGCAAAGGTGTTGTAAGAGTTTTGTTTATACCCAACATACGGCACATCTCTTGGAATACAACTGATTCCAATTTTCGACCTTGGTCTGAGTGTAAATCCATCGGTACACCAAAACGAGTAACCCATTGGTTGACGAATACATCAATCATTCAGTGTATTGGTGGATCTTACCTCGACTTTTCTTTGTGGGACCTTTGGCCATTGCACATTGTTCACACTTCCGAATCCAATCGGTGACATGATCATGGTATACAACCCAATAAAATTGTTTCTTTATTTTCTTGACGGTTTTGGTAATTCCCAAATGCCCTACAGTGGAGGCATTGTGATACACAGCTATCACTTCATTTATTGTTGCCTTGGGTCCCACTAGAAGATCATTAGTGATTTTTCCATCTTCACTTTCCCATCCTCGGAATAGATATTCATCTCGTTAGTGCAGACTTTGCCATTGGGCTCAATATGCCTTTGCTATTGGACTCTCATTAGCCATTTCTTGCCAATCTAGACGTATGCCCTGCTCCTTGTATTTCATAATCTATGCGAGATCTGGGTCGTTCCATTGATTTTGGACTCGTTCGATGATCCCATGGTAAGATATTCGTAAGTCGTTTGTCGACAATGTGCTCCTTGATTTCCACTCAAGAACAATGTTTACATTACATTTTGGAAGGACGACGAGATAAAGCATCCGCGTTACCATGATGTTGTTGTGTCCTTTTTTTTTTAGCACCCTAACCTCTGTCTAGATATCTTATAGGACTTACCCCTTGTAAGTCCTAAATTATAAGATATCTAGACAGAGGTTTTTATTCTCTCCTGCTGCTTCCTGCTTCCTTTATTTTACTTCCCCACACAATTACTTTCACAATTAGTAAGTTTTTTGTTTTCACGATATAGTTTTATTGGTCCAAAGGTTTTTCTTTCACAATACACATAATACAAAATCCTTTACAATATACACTTGATTACTAACTCATTCTTCGAGTTATCTTCATTCACTCGATTCACCAATTGTCTGATTGCCTTCATTTCAGGCCTTCTCTTAGTTTATATAGCCTAAAATATGAATCATTATTTACAATTTTAGTATAAAAGAATTTCTGAAGAAATGGCAATTTTTTAAGTAGGTTAATTCATTGTAATTCTTTAGTAGGTCATATTTATAACTTATTTTTAGTAAGTCATCATTATTATATGTAGTTAATACTTCTTGTTGTAAATATTGTGCATGCGTTCAGTGTTATGTATTTTGTTTTTCTTTTTGGCTTTTATTTTCTTTTCACTGTGTATGGTTGTTAAATTATTTCATAATCATATAGCGAGGTACGATGACCCGTTGGTTCTTTTTTTATTGTTTATTAATTATTTTTCTTCTTCTTCGTTCTTTGTTTTTCATGATTGTGAAATTGTTCTACAATCATACAGTGAGGTACGATGATGCTAACCACGCATTTTTATAAATTTACTACAACCCATTTTAGCCAATGATAATTACATTATGCATAGTGTGTTGATTATCATTAATTAATGGTTACACATAATAAAATAATATAATGATAATAATAATATTACTATAGCATTTGTAGTGAGTCAAAATGCATAAATTAGATGAGCATTATTTTGACTCACAACATTCCTCCACCCATTATGAAGAAAAAATGATAAATTTAAAAGATTGATAGTTTTTTCTCTTACAAATTGTTTTTACAAATTGTGTAGATTAAATATTTTTAGTTTTAAAACGTATATACTGTGTATTTATTTGTGCATCTTAATATTTTATACCTATCTTTATAACTTATTAACTTCTACTGGCAATCTACCACTTCGGATGCTGATTTTCTTTTTTCCCTGTTTCTGTTGAGCCGCTTTCTTCTGTTGTACTGTGGTTAGACGAAGTTCCTGTTGATTCCGCCGTTGCTTTTTATTTTGTTCTCGATGTTGAAACTGATTTAATGTGTCGAAGAGGATTTATTTGGAATGTAGAATTTTGCCCACTGCACTGCACTCTTTTATCTTTGCGTTTTCAGGTGTGATGTTGACCATTGTTGTAATCGGCTGAGTTGTAGGACTACATTTTTTTTTCTTTCATCGGTGCCACTGTTGTATACTTACTTACTTATGTGGCCATAACAACCGAATATCGATTTAGGCCGAAAATAACATGCTTCGCCAGCCATCTCTGTACTCGCCACCAACGCAAATAGGTCCAAAGATCTTGCGTAGGACTTTTCTCTCGAAAACTCCAAGCATTCGCTCATCCGAGGTGGAAATTGTCCAGGCTTCAGCGCCATATGTTAGGACAGGCATGATGAGAGACTTGTAGAGTGTAGTTTTCGTTCTTCGAGAGAGGGCTCGACTTCTCAATTGCTTACTCAGCCCAAAGTAACACCTGTTAGCAAGAGTTATCCTACGCATGATCTCCAAGCTGACGTCATTACTGCTGTTAATGCTGGTTCCAAGATAGACAAAGTCCCTTACTACTTCAAAAGCGTCGTTGTCAACAGCGACGTGCTGTCCAAGATGCCGGGACTCTTTGTCTGTTGACACTATATACTTCGTCTTGCCCTCGTTCACCGTAAGACCCATCCGACGCGACTCTCTTCCTAACTCTGAGAATGCTGCACTGATTGCTCGCGTGTTCAGTTATGCAGTGTCATTCTACAAAGTCGAATGAGCTTTGCAGAACAACCGAACTCAGACATTGTTACATCCGTAACCAGATTCCCATTTCCATCACGACAACAAGAGGCTCCGGGATTGAAACCTCCACTCAGGCGCTTGATATTTTCGAAGAATTTTCGAGTCTCATTCTTATCGGTACACATCTCTATCTCCTCACACTCGCGTCTTTATTGTAATTTTTTCTTGCGCCTGAAAATACGTCTGTCTGCACTCCTTTTCTCACTGTACCGCTCCTTAACAGCTCGCGTTGCGCCTGCACGCAGGGTTTTTCTGTAGGCGGCATCCTTCTCTGCGGTAGCGTAGCGACACTCCTGATCATACCACTCATTCCTCAGAGGCCGGTAGTAACCGATTACCTCCTCGGCAGCAGTAGTCATGGAGTGGGATATATGTGTCCACCGTGCGCATGTATCATCAAGTGGGGGAGTGTTCTGCATAAGCAGATCCGATAGTCGAGTGGAAAATGCATCTGCTGTCTCTGGTGATCGCAGCTTACTGACGTCGAGCTTTCTCTGTGTGGGACTTCTCTTGTTATTTGCGACACATAGGCGTGTGCGCGCCTTAGCTGCAACAAGGTAGTGATCCGAGTCGATGTTGGCACCACGGATCGATTTCACGTCCATCACACTGGAAACATGCCTTCCGTCAATCACCACATTATCAATTTGGTTTCTTGTAAGTTGATCTGGAGACAGCCATGTCGCTTTGTGGATGTCGAGATGATGGAATCTGGTACCACCAATTACCATGTTTCGTGCTGCGACGAAGTCGATCAGCCTCATTCCGTTATCGGAGGTGTTCTGGTGGAGGCTGAATTTTCCGACAGTTGGACCAAAGGTACCTTCCTTGCCCACCCTGGCATTAAAGTCGCCAAGCACGATTTTGATATCGTGGCGGGGGCAGCGGTCATAAGCTTCTTCGAGGCGCTGAAAGAAGCTCTCCTTGGTCACATTGTCCTTCTCATCCGTCGGAGCGTGGGCACATATAAGGCTGATGTTGAAGAATTTTGCCTTGATGCGGATTATGGTCAGCCGTTCGTTCACAGGCGTGAAATGTGAGACCAGATTTCGTACTCTCTTGCTGACCAAAAATCCACATCCTAATTCATGCCTTTCAGCATGGCAACTGTAGTAGATGACACAGGACGCTCTTTTGGAGCAGCCCTGTCCCGTCCATCGCATTTCCTGGAGAGCGGTGATGTCAGCTCTGTATTTTTCGAGGACATCAACCAGCTGGATAGAGGCACCCTCCCTATAAAGGGACCGGACATTCCAGGTGCATATCCGTAAATCGTTGTCCTTTTTTCGTTTGCGGGGGTCATCAACAAAAGCGGTAGTCCTTATCAGAGGCATATTTGTTTTTTTCATTGGGAGGTTTTTTTATGTGGCGGGTCCCAAACCCAACGCACAACCTCTAACCGAGGAGATTTTCGCCACTCACTTCAGCCGCCTCCCAGCGGGTGCCAGGAAGACGTTGCCCGGTGGTCGCCACATGGAGGGCCTCCATTAATAATAATGAAAGCGCCATCACATAGTAAGCAGAGCAAGCTATATGACTACCCCTCATTAACAAATAAAGGTATCATCACATAGCGCTCAGATCAAACTACATGACAGCCAGTGAGTTGACTTGCGATGAGTTCAACAAGGATTACGCTAGCCCCACCCGGTTGAGGCAGTTAGACACGTTACCTTGCGAAAACACCACCAGACCACTGTTGTATACCACATAGATTTCTTGCTCACCGTGATATATGTTTGAATGATTATTACATTACTCCTTTGTAGCATCAGCGTTGTTGAGGTGATACCGTGTCTCATTTTTGTATTCGTGTGACTTTGCAATATTTATACTTAGTGTACGTGTTCTTATTATTATCGTTGTGGGGATGTTGCACCGCGACCTATAAGATCTATTGTTCCCCCTTCGCAGAGCTAGAGTGTGTCTCTCAGCCCAGTTCCCTCGATGAATTTTAGTATTGGTCCCAATTCACAGAGTCTAATTTCATCCTCGGGTATGATGAAATCTCCCAGGTATTTCCTTCTCTTGTGCATCAGTGCAGGACAAGTTCCTATCACGTGTTGTGCGGTCTCGTCCTCTTCCCTGCAGAACCTACAGAGAGCATCAGAGAAAATTCCCAGTTTTGTTAGGTGATAATTTAGCCTACAGTGCCCTGTTAATAATCCCGTAATGATTCGCATGTTGTTCTTCGTTAGACTCATACATTCCTCGTAGCGTTTCAGGTTGTATGTCCCTAGCGCTAGTTTGGAGTGTGTTAGCCCCGGTAAGTTTTCCCAGTATAACCTTCTTTGTCTATTCTCTTCTTCCCAGATGATACAGGAGATGTTACCCGATCCTAATCCACAGAATGGTTCAGGCCCTACAAATGGGGTTGATGCTCCCTTCCTGGCAAGCTTATCTGCCATTTCATTTCCATCGATCCCTACGTGCCCCGGAACCCATAGAATCCACACCTGATTGAGTTGGCCCAGGATGTTCAGTTTTTCAATGCACTCCAATACCAGATATGATGTAACCTGGTGGGATTTGAGTGCTTTGATAGCCGCCTGGCTGTCACTCAGTATTGCTATTCTGCGATTCCGGTAATTCCGTTCGAGATTAAAGTGCGCACATCTATCTATCGCGTAGACTTCCGCTTGAAAGATAGAGGTGTTCTTACCTAATGGTTCAGAGTATCTTTTCCCTGGTCCGAATACACCTGCCCCGGCTCCGTCATCGGTGAGGGGACAGTCGGTGTACCATGTTATCATGTACTGGTTTATCTTGTATGTTTTCGATATACCTTCCCAATGTTTTTTGTTACTAAGCTCAGTTTTAAAATCTTTCTTAAAGCTGAACCTTGGGAGTATCACGTCCCTTGAAATCGAGATTTCAGGAAGTTGCTCAGCCAGAAGTTCTATCTTCCTTCGGCTGAGGTAACTGCCTGTGCTGACGTTGTTCCCAGCTACCCTCAAAATCGCCCTCCTAGCTTGGGACTGGATGTAAATATGGAGGGGAGTAAAGTCCAAGAGTATCTCCAGTGATGCCGTTGGACATGTTCGCATGGCTCCCGTGATACATACACATGCAAGTCTTTGTAGCTTGCTAAGAGTGTTGTTTACTGTCTGCTGCTTTGTGCACTTTTCCCAGACTATTGCCCCGTAGGCTATCATTGGCCTGACAATTGCTGTGTATATCCATCGCAGAATTTTTGGGGTACAACCCCAGCTTTTACCCGCAATAGTTCTACACGTCATGAAAGTTTTGATAGCTTTCTGTCTTGTCTCCTCAATGTGGGTTTTCCACAATAATTTCTGGTCCAAGTGGGTACCCAAGAATTTCACTACTTTCTGGAGTTCTATCTCTACACCGTCTAAACGGATAGGTTTAAGATTCGTAAGTTTATACTTCCGTGTGAATGGTACAATCGTTGTTTTTGCTGGATTGATGTTCAGCCCAACCGTGGCGCACCATCCCTTCGTTAGTTTGAGTCCTAGCTGTATTCTGTCACATAGAGTGTCCTCAAATTTACCTCTACAGATAATGACTATGTCATCTGCATAGCCTTGAAATGACAAACCACTGGTTTCCAATTTTTCCAATAGCTCGTCTACTACTATACTCCACATAAGTGGTGATAGCACACCTCCTTGTGGGCACCCCCTTGTGGTGTTTGCAATTATACTTCCTGTACCACTTGGTATTTCAACCTTCCTGGTAAGAAGCATATTACTCATCCAAGAAGCTAGAGTATTATTAACTCCTCTTCTTGTAAGAGCTCTTCTGATAGCATCATGTGAAGTATTGTCGAAGGCACCTTCTATGTCTAGAAAGGCGCATATCGCAGTTTCCTTCTTCTCTAGACTGTCCTGCACTAAGCTCGTCAGTTGATGTAGAGCAGTTTCGATGGAGTGCCCTGCTCTATAAGCATGCTGACAAGAGTGTAGCGGATTTCTCACTAAAACTGTGGTCCGGATGTAGTTATCCACAACTTTTTCCAAAGTTTTTAGGACAAAGGATGTTAGGCAGATTGGCCTGAAAGATTTAGGGTGAAGCGGGTCCTTCTTACCCACCTTCGGCAAAAATACCACCTTTGCCCTTCTCCATATCCTAGGTATGTAACCTAGCGCTATACTGCTTCTAGCTATTCTCGTCAATGGACTTAACAGCTGCTCTATACCTTTCTGAAGTAGGGCAGGAAAGATTCCGTCTACTCCAGGTGATTTCAATGGTTTAAAGGTGTTAATTGCCCATCTGATTCGAGGTTCGGTGCAAATTTCACTTGCCAAGATCCATTCATTCCTGCTTATTCTTCCCAAGTTTTCAGCATCGTCTGTCCCTGCTGCCACGAGTGTGGAAGATCCTGGGAAGTGTGTGTCAAGAAGTAGTTTTACTCTTTCTTCTTCGTTTTCCGTGAAGGAACCATCTCCTTTTTTAAGGTTGGTGGATGATATACTACTGCCTTTGGCTAACACTTTGTAGAGTTTTGACACCTCAGTGGCGTGCTCAATGCTTTCGCAGAAGTTTCTAAAACTTTTGCGTTTTGCTTCCCTAATCTCTTTATTATAGAGTGTTAGAGTTCTTCTATATTCGGTCCAATCCCCGGTAGTTTTTGATCTATTTGATAACCTTCGAACCTCCGTTCTTAGTTTCATTAGATCGTTGTTCCACCAAGGTACATCCTTGGTTGAGTTCACCTTGCTTATTGGACAGCTGTCCTCATATGAGTTGATAATTATCTTATTGAAATTTTCTACCGTAGTTTCTAGTTGTATTTCATTTCTGATGCAATCGCCTAATGATAGTTGTCTTAGGTTTGCATTCAGATTATTTAAGTATTTTTCCCAGTTTGTTTTTCTCGGATTCCTTACAATTCTTTGCGTTAATGTCATGTTTCTATGTCAAATCTCAGTATGCTGTGGTCAGACATTGATGGTTCGTTGGATACTACCCAATTCCTAACAAGACTAAAGCCCCAGGTGTTTCCTAAGGTTAAATCCAGAACTTCTTTTCGTACGCTAGTTACGAAAGTTGGTGTATCTCCCACATTTAAAATTTCTAATTTATTACTAATGATAAATTCGAGAAGGTACTCACCACCCTTGTTGGTATCCGTGCTCCCCCATGCCTCGTTATCCGCATTGGCATCACTTCCAAGTATTAGAGGTTGCTTCTTCCTTTCGCTGTACTCGACCAGTTTGTAGATCAGCTCAGGTGGGGCCCAAGCATCATCCCCCTGTAGGTACCCCGATGCGAATATAACTTCACGTGTACACCCGTTAATGTTGACCGGGATTTGCACCGCTACAAGATCTCTAGAAAGGAACTCTGGAAGACACAAGTATTTCATATTTTTTGTTAGTACTATGCAAGCTCTTGGGCTTACACACCGAATGTCCCATATTACCTGTGTATTGGATGCAGCCAAACTTCTGATTTGGCCCCTGAACACCCAAGGTTCCTGGGCCAGCACTATGCTCAGGTTGGACCTGAGTGTTGCTCTAGCGATGACTGCCAAGGCGGCTCTCGCATGGTGGAGATTGATTTGAGCAACTCTAATGCTGGCCATCACCTTGTTACTGGTGTGCAGCTCTCTTCTTCGCATCGCTCTCCGCCAGTGCATCATCGATGTCTGCCAGGAGTACTCTGTCGGAGTCTACTTCGGTCAGTCTTAGTGCTGTTAGGTTTATAGCGTTGATGTCTTCGCTTTCGACAGCAAGAACGCTGACTTCGGCTACAGGCATCTCGCTCCTAACCACTTCACTTGCTACTTCTTTTAGGATCTCCTCGGCTTCGGCTGAGTTTTGCTCAGTTGTGGCCTCTGCGTCTGGAGCATTTCCTAGTGTACGTCCCTTGTGCAGATGAACTGGGATCTTGCCAAATCTGTAGGCCACCCTCCAGTCTTTGGCTTTAATCGCTTCAAGCGATCGGTCATCGATACCGATCGTTAACAGCTTCCCGTTCTTCTCGTCTTTGCTGCTAAAGATTCTCCAGAGATTGGTGCTCAGCGCTTTGTTCTGAGTTACCATCAAATCAAGGAGTTTCTTGTCGTCGGTACCCGCTGCTCGAGGAAGGTATACCGTCATCAAATGTACACCAGGGATAGCATCTCCAGTGCAAGTCGTCAGTTCGGTCCCCTTCCACCCCGATAAGCTTGGTATCGTTACTTTCACCCATTCAGCAGCCGCTACGGTGGAACAATCAACCAAGATGAAGCCTGGTCGAAAGTGGATGCCATCAAATTCAAGTTCGGTTTCAGAACCCTTGAACATCTCCTCTATCAGAAGATTTTCGAGTTGCCCCTGCTCCTCGCGCGAAAGGATAACCTCCGGGTAAGATTTCCGGATTATAGCCAGTCTAACGCCTTTGGTGACATTGGCGTAGCTGACACCCGCTTTCATGGTGGTCGCCTCTGGTCTTGGAGCAGGTCGTGGCAGATTTCTATTCACCACCCCCGGTGCAGTGTCAAAAGCCCTGTTTCTCTTGGCAGCATTGCCATCAGTTGGGCTGATTTCTGTGGCGCCCCTCTTCCTTGTAACAGATATGCTCTTAGGGCGATTGAGCACTTTCTATTTGGCTTCTTCAGCGTTAAGCCCTCATTGAGATAGCGCAGATACCATTTGTACCTGCCCCACTCAGACCGGTTGCCTTTCTTGCAGCGCCAAAAGCTGGAAGCTGCCTATTCTGTCCAGTACTTATAGAGGGCTGTGTAGTTGCGGCCTTGGATGTCGAAGCACCCTCATCAGCCACAGTTCCTCTACTTTCCTTCCGTTTCTCGGGTCCAGTTACCGTCAGTGGCGTAGGTTCAGAGTTCCTGTCTCTGCTGCCTTTGCCCTCCGTCTGTCCTCTCCGTTTAGGAGTTAGAACTTGGCGTTCAGTGTTGAGAACATTACGTTCCACCTGATCCGCCAGTTGAGAAGCAGTCTGTGAACCTGCTAGTTTATTTATTTTTGTTAAATTTGGTATGTCCATATTTAATCCCACGAGTGTGGGGGAAAGGAAGGTCCGTCGTGTCATAGCCCCCAATAACACGATAAGCCCACAGTTACTCACTGAGGCGGGCAGGTATCAGTATGTTAACGCTAAAATACAGTATGTTAACCCCTAACTGCAAACATCAAGCCGATGGACACGTGCTATCCCGGCTTAGGGGATCACCCTTCTCGTCTGTTCCCTTCTTTTCCATTGGGGTTGGGTACCCAATCTCCAATCAGGGTTAACAGTGCCACCACGTGTAGGTGAGAGGGAGATTCAGGATGAGAGGTGTGAGGCTTCATTTCTAATCTAATCGTAGATCCGCCATACGGTGCACTTCATCCTGCTTTACGGCACCTAGTGTACGTGTTACTAAGATATATCGTTAGGTAACACCCTGTAACCCATTGTCAAATGCGTGACAACTGAGTCAATAATAGGCGTTCACTATCCAGATAAAAACGTAACACATGAGTCTTGTATGTACACACAGTGTATTGCTGCTGCTATATATCAAATAGTCCATGTATTTCATGAGAATGATGCTTATTCTGTTGACTTTATTTAATGCTGTACCACTTGGTTCAGGATATTGGAACTTATGTATATGTATGACCCTTCAACTCGATTACCTATTTGGTCTCCGCTAACATCGCTGTATAAATCTTTTTCGGCGTGTCTTAGCCTTGCTGGATAAGTTGTCTTTCTACTGTCAACGTTCCTCTCTCCTTGAGATGACGAGATTACCAGTAATATACTTATTCAATTATTTTCTACAAAGTTTAAAACTTACTTTTATTTTTATTTTTTTTTTAAATACACCTACATAATAGTCGTTATTAATTTGAATTTTGTTCTATTATATTTATAGTTATGTTTTTACCATCTTATATAATTTTACTTTTAGACGGTTTTTATGTATATAATATAAGTTTTATATATCATTTTATATTTTTTTAAAAATTTACAAACTTGCATCTTTGTTTTACATATTGTATAATTTAACAACAATGTTGCAACTTCTTCTGTTGGTTATTGCAACTTTTCTGTATTATTCAATGATGCTTATTTTTATCTCACACCGTGGAAGACGGAATGGTAACCCGTTATGTTAATTCTCTCAATTTATTCTATATCGTTTGTCACCTATTGCTATGACTGACCTATTTTTTATAACGATTTCCTAAACCTATGTATTTCTATACTAACTCGAATTTAACTATTTGATTCCTTGAAATGCTTGACTAATTAATTTGCCCGTGCTCATGAGTATCCACACACCGAATAACAATTCAACGCGATGTATTGCAACAGATGTGGTTATACACATGACCATGACAACTTGCCCTATTATATGTCCTGCACGTTAACTAATAGTTCTTACTTCATACTATTGTATTTTATATTCTAACTGAATTTTCTTTTTTTCTTCTTCTTTTTTTTTCCTAACACAATCACTATTAATTCGTTAAACTATTATTACTTATTAATAAAAATGTTTTAGTAAATTATTATGGTACTTTTACCATTTTGTCCGATTTTAATAGTCGTCGTTACTGGACTGTCCACATGTATCACTTCGTATGGTCCAGTCCAGATGGGACTAAATTTATTTTTTCTAGTCTGATTTCTCAACAATACTTTATAACCTATTTTAAAAATTATTGGGTTGATTCCTTTGTCGTATTGAATTTTAGCTAATTTCTTCGCTTTTTCCTGATTTTCCCTCACTAACTCATGTGACCTTTGTAGTTGGTATTTTAATACCTTATTTTGATCATCTGCATTGTACAGGAGTGATCTTTCTGTTTTTAAGTTTGTCTGCATTGAAACCGTATAGAACACTGAATGGTGTGCGTTTTGTCGAAGTATGTATGGTGTTATTGTGTACGTGCATTGCTGATGCTAACCATTGGTCCCAATTTGACCCATCTTCTTTAACAAAACTCCTAAGATATTCTGCTAAAGGAAAGGAGTCACAGGACTCCTTTCTGAAGAACCATTTGCTTGTGGATGGTACGATGTTATATGTAATTTTTTAACACCCAGCATCTTGAATGTATCGGAAAACAATTTCGAAGTGAAATTCGTACCATTATCAATCACTAAAATTTTTGGTATGTTATAATGCGCAATAACTTCGTTGTAAAACGCTTTTGCTACTGTGCTAGCTTCAGCATCTGGTATAGCTACGCAAATAAAAAATTTGGAAAAATCATCTTGAAACGTAAGTATGTATTTGTTTCCAGCTGTTGTCTCTGGAAGAATTCCTACCATATCCATATATACCTTTTCAAATGGATTAGATGGTGTATCAGTTAATACCATTGGCATTTTCGTGAGCCTTGTGCTCTTGTTAGTTTGACATTTTTTACAATTTTTAACATATTCCGTAATTTGGCTTAGCATACCTTTCCACCTATACTGTCTTCTAATCCTGAAATAAGTTTTCAGAGCACCCCGATGCCCTCCTAAAGGTGAATCGTGGAAGTTGTGAAGTATCGTCAATATATCCTTTTCATCAGTGAGAAGTTCCGCATTATTGTTCTCCTGATTTTCTGCATTTTCATCTAGTTCTATCTCGTCACCAGAGCTTTCATCAGGCTCTTCTTGGCTTTCGGTTTCGTCGACTTTATTCCTCGCCATAGAACGAGTCACAACCATTGTTGATTCCTCATTCGGTTGTGGAACTCTGCTGAGCGCATCCGCGTTCAAGTTCCTTTTGCCTGGTTAATAAATTATTTCAAAATCAAATTCAGATAGTTTATGTCTGAAACGTGCCAAGCGTGATGTCTGGTCTTTCAGATTGGTGTAAATTTTCAATGGTGTACCCAGTCGATAAGCTCTATAATTCTTTACACACACGATAGCCAAGAATTCCTTTTCAATGGTGGATTATCTTTTCTCAGTATCACTAAGTGCTCTGCTCGCAAAGGCTATTGGTCGTTCTTTGCCAATTTCACCTTGAGATAGAACTGCAGCCAAGGCTTCATTACTGACACTCCCCGCAAACGTGATTCATGTTGTGCCAAATTCCGACCGTAGACCGTAGACCGTAGATCGTTAACCCGAAATGCATTATATTAAATTCGTACTGCCCGACACCTAAACTAAAAGCGGTTGTTTCTCTGTCAGACTTTTCCATTAGCACTTGATGATATCCACTGGCCGGATCAAGTGTAGTAAAATATATACTATGACCTAACTGATCCAATATCTCATCGATGCGTGGAATTGGAAAAACCTGTTTAATGGTGGCATCGTTCAGTTTTCTGAAATCAAGAACTAGTCTCCATTTCTTTTTTCCATGGTTTCCCGCCTTCTTTGGAACTAATATTATTGGTGAATTCCATGAGGAAGAACTGGGAATGATTATTTCATCTTCCAACATTTTATTTACCTGCTTACTAATCTCTTCCTTATGCACTTCTGGTAACCTGTACTGTCTCTAATTTATTGGTGCCTGATCTGCCTTTACTGGTATCGTGTGCTTTATATCTGTTGTGTAAGACAATTTATCGCCTTCCAAATAAAACAAATCGTGGAATGACTTGAAGATGTCTTTCATCGATTTTCAAGGAAACTATCCTCATAGTTCTCTCTGATACTACAAACTCACTGCTGTAGAGTACCCTATTAGCCTCGTTTAATGGTTTGAGAGGTAAAGTCATCAAATGTTGTTTTTGCTCATCGAAGAAAATCAGCCTCTTTTTCATAGTATTGAGAATCGATCGATTCCAAAAATTGTCTCGTCCTAGGATACCATCTGCAGGTATCCCTCTCCCTTCAGATATTATATGTAATTCTAAATTTAATTCAATAGTGTTTTCATGTTTTACTGTTATTGGCCCTAACGTGGTGACAAATCCACCGAATGCACCACTATTATTTTTCCTAGAATTCCCTTTCTTGCTAACGTTTTTGTTAATTACTGTTGATTTTACTAAACTGGTATCTACCCCAGAGTCTACAAGTAAGATGAGTTTTCCATTTTTTGCTTCCTTACACAGAGACTCAATGAACACATCATCTACATCAAAGACTCCAAAACAATTACCACGATGGCTATCACTGGATGCAAAAGATGGGTCAACAATCCCTCTGGACGCTTGACTACCAACTTCCACCATCCTACTATCTGACGTGGAGGGTGTTTCAACAATCTTTAAAGACGCATGATTGACACCTTCCATTTCAGCTGGCCTATCTTTAGCAAAATTTTGGGGTTCCCGGTTTATTGGCCGTACCTGGGCCCCCCGTAGTTTCCCTGAGTCTTTTCCAAGTCTTTGCATTTGTAGCAATTGGCAATCCTGTGCCCGGGCTTCCTGCAAAAGAAACATTTGGTTTCGGACTTACTCCGATTAGGCCCTACATTTTCCTGGCTTCCCTTACTATGACCTGTTTTTGGAGTATAATTCCCTTGCGGCTTTGTATTGTTTGTGAACGATGTACAAGATAGATTGAACTCATGCCCATATTGCTTACATTTTATACAGAAGGGCGTATATTTCCTTTTAAAACAGAAGGAACAGGTAGAAACATTCCTTGGCCGTTTTGAGGATTTTCTTTATGCTTTGAGTACTGATATGCCTTAGATGGCACCTTATTATTCCTGTTGTGTTGGAACGCTACTATGTTACTAGTTTGGGTTTGGCAATCTTCATAAGAATTTAATAAAGTATTGAGACCTACATTGGCTCCCACGTTAAGTGTGTAGTGCTGTTGTTTTCTGTTGAGTAGGATATTCGTATTTACGGCTTCCCCCGTCAGTTCCCCTAACGTGCCTGTCTTACTTAGCATATGCACTCTAAGCATTGGTTCACTAAGGCCTGTTACGAACGATTTCCTTGTGGACCTCTCTAGCTCCTGCAGCAGTGCTAGGTCTTCTTTTCTCCCATATGAGGTTTAGACACAGTAAGTTGCGGCGGTTTTCAATTCGTCTAATCTCCTGGCGAACGCACTTATGCTTTCTTGTGGTAATTGCCGTGCAAACTGGATTTGGTGAGTGATGGGTTCTAGCTGCGCTATTTTCAAGTATGTGTTTTTTAGTAAGCAATTGAGAAGTCGGGCCCTTGAAAAACGAAAAACAGGCATGATGAGAGACTTTTAGTCTCTCATCATGCGCTGGCGCTGAAGCCTGGACAATTTCCACCTCAGATGAGCGAATGCTTGGAGTTTTCGAGAGAAAAGTTCTACGCAAGATCTTTGGACCTATTTACGTTGGTGGCGAGTACCGAATAAGGTACAACCATGAGCTGTTCGAGTTGTAAGCCGATATTGACGTAGTAAAGCGCATCAAAATCCAGCGGCTGCGCTGGGTTGGTCATGTCGAACGAATGGAAGAACACTAAGCTAAGAAGGTGTTATATTCGGAACCCGCTGGATGACAACGCAGAAGAGGAAAACCTAACCTCCAGTGGAAAGAACAAGTACTGGAGAACCTGACGGCGCTAACTGGCGTCAGCTAGCGAAGAACAGAGATGGCTGGCGAAGCATGTTTTTTTCGGCCTAAATCGATACTCGGTTGTTATGGCCAAATAAGTAAGTAAGTAAGTATAAGTTTCTTAGGACTCTATATAATTCTTCCAAATTGGAAAAAATTTTTTCCCAATACCAAATTAAACCCATCTCCGTATAGACGTTGCTTTATTCAGGATATGAAGTCTTCCAACTCATCTGGTTTTATTCCTTTACTGGCTAATTCACAGCCAGAGATAAATTGGTAAACTTCTGTTCTGAAACTTTTTGACTAAGCTCCAGTGAGTACTGGAACTAGTCTACTAACCATCTGAGCTATCTCGTCTGTACGCATTTTTTTCGTTGTTTGTGACTGCGAGTTCATAAGTATCTTCCTTACAGGTGTACGCCCGCGAAGAGGTGTCTCTTCTGCTAAACTGCGTTCCCTCTCAAGATTTCTTACTTGGGCTTGGAGAGCGCTTATTTGTTCAGTGTCCGCGGACGATCTGAGTCTCTTTTCTATAAATTCTTCGGAAATATTTCTCTCCTTAAGTAATCCTTTTAACTCCTGATTCCTTCGGTGGAGTTCCACGTTTTTTTTCGTCTAGTTGTTCAGCTTCCAACCCTTGGTTTACAATCCTTAATCTGAGGTTTCTTATTTGCGCCTCCGCTGCATCCAAATTGTCCTTCACGACTAAACTTGCTTCACCTTGTGTTTCTAAAAGGACTCTTAATTCTGTCAATGTAGCTTCTAGCTCCTCACCTGATGCTAGTACTTTACCGTGTTGCACTTTCGATTTTATAAGATCGTATTGCTCGCAAGTACTATGTTGTTTAATTAAATCCCACACGAAAGTGGTGGCTTCCCGAATTGAAATATCTGAGGAGATACTAACCTCCATCAGATATTATCATGGAACACAAATCTATTTTTATGTCTTAGGGAACAATGGATATTAAATTTCTTATGCATCAGCCTGGGATTGAACCACAACCTACATATCAGAAGGCCAACACACTAACCACTGAGCTACGGCACTCCACAATACAAACACATAATAATATAATATAATAATGTTAAAGGTTCAAGATCGGGGTTAAATTGTAAATTATGTTATATATATTAGGATAATTTTGTAATTAGTTCAGTTAAGATAAGTAGATCAATCGGAAAAGAGAATAGAGGCATCTAAGAAAATACTATGTGTAAAAGTGTTAAAAACTTACAAGAAACAAGAAATAGAAAAGTGTAAGATCGATGTAACAGAAAATATTAACAGCGTAAAAATCTTTAAAGTATAGAATAAGTGACAATTGAAGCAAAACTAAACAGAGTAAAATATATCGATAAGAGGTATAAGTAATACAAATAAAGTGTAGAGTATCGTGTTAAAACTATTGTAGTAAGAGACTCATTAAAAAAATATAAAAAAAATATAAAAAATAAGGAATTGAAATCATTTAGAGCGGGCAAGGAAGAAGAGGGTAATCCTAGAGAGTATGCTATTTAGTTAAATATTATGACCTCTGCAGAGGGGACACAACAGTACTGTGCAAGCGTTCAATATCGGCGTTGCCGGTATGGCTGTTAGGTTTGGTAAGGTGGAGCTCTATTCTTTTGATTCTAAGGAAATCCTTTATATTTACACTCCTAAACTCATTATTTGTGATTAATTTCTTGAAGTGTCCTTTCTATGACAAGTATAGTCTTATTTTTCTATTATTGTTTGGTTATTTCTGTTCTCCAAATAAAAAGCTGTTGCAAATTTTGAAAACCTATCAATGGAAGTCAAAAAGTTAGCTTTTGAGTTAGTATAAATGTCCATGTGTATTATTTCGTTTGTTTCTTTTGGTGTGTCTGTAAGATGAAACTTGGGTTTGATTGACCTACGGTCGTATTTAACTGGGTTGCAAGTGTCACAATTATTTATTAATTTTTGGATTAGTGTTTTCAGGTTAGGCAAATAAATGAGTATTTTAAGACCTTCGTAATTTTTATTGATACCAGTATTTTCTGTTTCAAATTTATGGTACTGTTTTATATTCCTAAAAACTTCCTCTTCGTTACTTAGATCGTTAGCACGATATGAGCATCTAACAAATTTAGTTGAATTCCTACCAAACACTCTAATTATATGATTCTGGAGTTTTCTATGTTCATTATCATTTAGTTCCGAAAAATTCCTATCCTTCCTGATTTGGTATATCTTTTAAGAATGTCAATTACTTTGTTTTTCAGGTCATTCTGAGATAAGTGAAATAGCCTGTTGCCCAGACTATAGCTAGCAATTCCTTCTCGGTTGTTGAGTTCATGTTCATTTAAAGTTCTGCTGACATAGCATATGGGGTGATCATCTTGTCGTAGAACTGCACCAATCGCGAAATCGCTTGCATAGGTGGTCAATTATAATTTTTAATTGAAACTCGGATATTTTGGAATGCCAAGATGTAATTAGCGTAATTTAAGTCTATTTTTGCTCCCTTTCTTAGACATTAGGTCATTGGTAGCGCTACCTTAGCGAAATCCTTTATGAATTTACAAATTGTACCTTCAGTCGCGTAATGTTTTAAAAAATTTTTTCAATGCTTGTTTATGCTCTTCTATGGATGTGCTGAAGATAATGATGTATTTCCTATTCATGTATTTAGGATACCTATATATTTTAGAGTACACAGGGGTATCTATTGTCGTTATTATTTCGTGGTGTCCTGCTGTCGTATGAATTAATTGCTCACCTTACGGAAAAATAAATCCCTATTTGATGCTATTATTTTCTCTAATACCCCCTTTTCTTGAGGATTAAAATCTTTGAAAAGGTTTTCGAATTCGGATATGTTCATCTACAAACTCCAGTTGATGGGATTCTTCGTATTTATATGGGCAGCAGTCCTTAAATCTAATTTTTTGTTCATTGATTGTAAGTGATTCTGTTTCCATATCTATGTATGCTTGTAATGGTTTTAGACGAGTAAGAAGAGGAACGCATCAGTTCTCTGGAAATCCAAACAAAACCTTTTGCAAGATTGCCTCTGGCATTTCGTAAGATAGTTCTTGTATTTTCTGAAGAAATATTTATAGCTTTTCTAGTCTAACTCTGTTTGGTTTGTGCCCGGATGAGCCAATTGAGACACTTCTTTTTCGGGCTGCTGAGCTCCGGTTTCCACCACGGCGGTTTGTATTTGCCCCATGTTATGCGTATCGAAAGTGAGATATTTAATGCTTTGTTCATAGTTTTTGTTTGACAGCGGACTGACTCGTCTACTAGACTGTTATTGGTAAAGGATGTTTTTGTAATATGCGAGCTAACTAGCTCCGTAAAGCGTGGCCAGTTTGTTTTCTCATGGTTTCTGAAGACTTTTGGGATGGGTAGGCTCCTGTCTGGATTTTTTTATACAGGTAGGATAATTTCGTAAATTACATATTACGAGAGTTGTTGCTAGAATATAATTAAATAGACACTCACCCCTGTCATTTATATCCCGGCGTTGATGGTATATTCAATAATGATCCCTATCCGAGATTTGCTGCATATGCAACAAGAATATGTATGTTGTTTGTAAGTAATGATTCCGTGTGGTAGAGTGCTACGCACGCCGATATTACCCAATATTGGCTATCCACATTATGTACATATACCGCAGTCGGAAAGGAATGTTAATGACTCCTCCTTCATCATGTGTCTGTTCATTGCCTCACGAATGTCTGATCCTTATGGAAACAGGTCGTGTGAGTTTTACCTCATAAGTTTCCATGACGTGGAACCAATGGTTATCCTTCCTAAAGACTCACAAGATGATGTGCGGGAAGCAGTAATTAATTACCATGCCGGATGCCGCCAGAGGTTCAAGGGACTCCTGGTTGAGAATGATTGTCACCTTACGGAATGTCGTTGTCCTTGGACTGCTAAGAATCGCGTGCTTTTCGTCTACTTCCAGACGTACTCCGGGCCATACTTCTCCAACACTACTGACGGCGGCTTTCATAAAGTCCACGGTACGGGGAATGGCACATGAGACTAATTTCACATTTCGTTGGTACCAGCCCTCTTCCCGCGTGATTGGTGGAGTTCCGAAAGCTTCTTCCATAAAGGAAAAGAATATCTCCGCGGTGTTGCTCTCCATCAACCTCCAGTTCGCTGCAAGTTGAAACCGCCAGGGTGGCTCCTGGCGATTACTGTCTCCACCTGGTCCTCTGTCAGCATTTCGCTAAAGCTAGCTGCAGCTGTATTGCTGCGAGCCTTCCTAGAAATTTTTTTTACTGTATCTTCAAAAGAACTCTGACATTCGGCTGGCTCTTCCGATAGTGTTGGTCAACCTTGCCAGGGAGGCCTTCTGTTTTCAGACCTCTCATGCTCCGCTGTTAGGCAAAGTCTCTTCATAATTGACGACGCTCCTTACAATTCGATGCGAAGCACGACGATTCGATCGCCATCGCATTTCCCCTGATTGTTGGCAAGCTACTGCTTGAAAGTCGCCGTAGGAGAAGCTCGACTCGGCTAGGCCCAAGTATATCCTCCAAAATTCTCGTTGCCTGTCGGTTTTCCAACTGTTTTTGAATTGGTTTTTTCCTCTATACAAAATTTTTACAAATTGCAGAGAAGGGGTGGAAGGTCTGCGCAAAAATCTGCAATTCGCAGGCAAGGCTAATTAATACGGAGGATACCAGGTATCAATATACTCCGTTCACGACCCAGCTATTTATGTACTGAGCCCCTATTAACCTGATTATCGACACGGGTCGTATCAACCCCTAATGCGGCTCAGAGGAAAGGGTAGTAGATAGGAAGTAGGGAGATATGGGGCTAAAGGTCTCTGTCCTCTGGAGACCTTGCTGACCCGAATACCCAATTGAATCGCCACGAGCTCTCCTCACCTAACCACCTCAAAAGCAGTTATTACCAGCCGGCACCCACGGAGAGAGTTAAAAAAAAATTTTGACGGCATATATACATTTATATAGTTTGCAAGATTATGTAATAATTTCTGCCTTGACCTGTGCTCAGGAAATGTGGAACTCTGGAAATCATCTTCTCCTAAGCCAAGGCTATATATATATATATATATATATATATATATATATATATATATATATATATATATATTTATATATATATATATATATATATATATATATATATATATATATATATATATATACTTTTTTGCTTCAATTTGAAGAAATCTGCTGCTGAGTCGCATAGAATGCTTGTGGAGGCCTACGGTGATAGTGCGCTGGTTTCGTCTGTTCAAAAAAGGCCATTAGACTTGAGTGACAAGAAGCGTGAAAATAGACCCAGAAAAGTTGAGGACCATGATTTGCAGGCTCTTTTGGATGAGGACGACACCCAATCGCAAAAAATGCTTGCCGAAAAGTTAGGTGTTACTCAACGAGCCATTTCCATACGTTTACGAGCCATGGAAAAGTTTCAAAAATTTGGAAAATGAGTACCCCATGAATTGAACGATAGGCAGACGGAGCGACGCCAAAACACATGCGAAATCATGCATCGTTCCTGCATCTTGTGGTGACTTGCGATGAAAAGTGGATATACCTTGAGAATCCTAAGTGAAAAAATCGTGGGTCGATCTCGGCCAACCAGCAACATCTTCTCCAAGATAAAATCTCTTTGGACGCAAGACGATGCTGTGCGTTTGGTGGGATCAGCAGGGTGTCATCTACTACGAGCTGTTGCGACCTGGTGAAACTATCAATGCTCACCGCTACCACCAACAACTAGTGAAATTCGCCGTGCTTTGGGTGAAAAAGGCCTGGTTATGAACAAAGACATGAGAAGCTGATTTTTCTCCACGACAACGCCCCATCGCACACGTCAAAACTGGTCCAAAACTACTTGGACACACTCAATTGGGAGGTGCTACCTCATAGCGCGTATTCACTGGACCTGGCCCTTTCTGACTATCACGTGTTTTCGCCGATGGGTCACACGCTCGCGGAACAGCACTTCGATTCATATGAAGACGCCGGAAAATGGTTTACCTCGAAAAATTAGGAATTCTTTCGGCATGGTATACACAAATTGCCCGAGAGATGGGAAAAATGTACAGCTAGTGAGGGCAAATACTCTGAATAAATTAATATATATATATATATATATATATATATATATATATATATATATATATATATATATATATATATATATATATATATATATATATATATATATATATATATATATATATATATATATATATATATATATATATATATTGTATATATATTTATTAAAAATATAAAACAAGTCTCAGGCTTCAATTCGAGACAACAGTTTCGAAGAATCAATGGGATGTGGGATTATAGAGAGGACTGCTGCTTTAATAGTCCCATTAATAGGTAATCTTTCAGAAATCTTGCAGATGATTCCAGAGAAAAGTCGCGGCAGTTATCTCTCACTGATGGACAAGATGGTCATCTAGCGTTCGGAAGAATTCATCGAAAAAATAAAAATTGAGTCATTCATAGGCAGTATAAGTGATGGAGACACTAGAGACTCTAGTCATATCACCAAGGAATACATATGCCGAAACTGTCAGTAGTGCTTTGACGTTGAAGCCGCCAGTTTGATGTGTCCACCAATGCCACGACTATGCCAACTAGAAACAGAAACTTCAGATCTGATTGAAGCAGTGTGTCAGGTATGCAAGTCAGTACTGCAGCCTGAAGCAAGAACAACAGGACGACGATTAAACAATTTTACTGGTACGTGCTTAATTTGCGACACACCAGGACATATGGCGCGTGACTCCGACGAAAGCGATCTAAATCGAATTCTCCAGGAAGATAAAAGAACTAATACAAATCAATCGAGTCGGTTCAGAGGGGCGTGAATTGACTCCAACAATGAGTTGGATTTGGGTTTAAAAAAAAATTAAAAAGATAGTATTTTATTTATTCAATTTTAAAGAAGGATCTGAAAGTCATTTAAATTGATAATTTGTTTAATATATGGATCCTTAGATTCCTAAGTGGCGTAGTCGAACGGAACAAATTTGTGAGAACCACCGCGAATTGCAAAGATTTTATGAAATATTAAACAACAAATTGTAAAGAAAGTTGTGAAAAATCTGATGATTTTAGGAAACACTAAAAGGACACATTCCAAAGAATTTGTAAAGTGCAAACTGTGAAAAATCTAAAGATTTTGTGAATTTCTAACAAAAAAAGTAATAACGCAAATTATAAGATAATTAAATGTCAAAAACAAGAATTAGCAAAATAGCAACAGCGTTCTATCGTAGACAAACAACGGAGACAAAAAAGGAACTAGAAGCTGAAAATTTTAACTCAGCTAGTGACTTGCTTAATAACGAAGTGGAAAAATTAATAATTCCCAAGATGTCAATAAAAAGGAAGTTCAACAAGGTCGTGGACTAAGCGATATAAAGGATGGCCAACTCATCAAAGGATTTTTAAGAGAAGTCCGGATGCGAACAGTACGTATATGTTACAACAGAACAATCCTAAATAAAATACAAGGAAGAGCGTTACATGTTATAAGGACTTTAGGAACAAATACATCGTGAGAAGTAGTGAAGCAGACCCTTATCAATAACTTTGGAGTTCAAAAAACATACCATCAATTATACCAGAAAGCATTCTCAACGGTACATAATAGCAATTTAAGAGATTATTATGTTAATTTAAAAAATATACTATCTAAAGTAAACGAGAAATATGAGTATGAAACAAAGAAACCTCAGGAATTCAAACCTTCAAATAATGATAATAGAATTAGACATAGGAAATACAAAAGTAAAATGCCTTATAGATTCAAAATCAACCACATCGAACCTAAATGAAAACCTGCTACCACAATATAAAAGAATACTATTACCTAATCCAATAAAATGTCGAGCTGTAAATGGAGATATATTAATAAAATACGAGATTATAACACCTTTACCAAAAGAGTTTAATAAGGATGCCATGGCATGAAAATTAACATATTTATGAAATAAAGATTTCTACGGAATATTAAGCCAAGACATCCTCAAACCAGTACAAGCATGCATAGATATGGAAACTGAATCACTTACAATCAATGAACAAAAAATTAGATTTAAGGACTGCTGCCCATATAAATACGAAGAATCCCATCAACTGGAGTTTGTAGATGAACATATCCGAATTCGAAAACCTTTTCAAAGATCTTAATCCTCAAGAAAAGGGCGTATTAGAGAAAATAATAGCATCAAATAGGGATTTATTTTTCCGTAAGGGAAGCAATTAAGTCATACGACAGCAGGATACCACGAAATAATAACGACAATAGATACCCCTGTGTACTCTAAAATATATAAGTATCCTAAATACATGAATAGTAAATACATCATTATCTTCAGCACATCCATAGAAGAGCATATACAAAGCATTGAAAAAAATTTTTAAAACATTACGCAAGTGAAGGTACAATTTGTAAATTCATAAAGGATTTCGCTAAGGTAGCGCTACCAATGACCTAATGTCTAAGAAAGGGAGCAAAAATAGACTTAAATGACGCTAATTACATCTTGGCATTCCAAAATATCCGAGTTTCAATTAAAAATTATAATTGACCACCTATGCAAGCGATTTCGCGATTGGTGCAGTTCTACGACAAGATGATCACCCCATATGCTATATCAGCAGAACTTTAAATGAACATGAACTCAACAACCGAGAAGGAATTGCTAGCTATAATCTGGGCAACAGGCTATTTCAGACCTTACATATACGGGAGAAAATTCAACCTATTAACAGATCATGAACCATTGAAATGGCTCCATACTAAATCTGCAGGCAAAGACTTCAATCCAAGACTCCAGAGATGGATCTTGAAATTAGGAGAATACAACAGGAATATAGACTACATCAAAGGGCAGGACAATAAAGTAGCCAATTTCCTAAGCATGATAAACATAGAAGCAAACGAGATAAATAATATCGAAATAGATTGCAGATCATCCATGATTAACAACATAGATAACGAAAATTATGCCACAGTGCATTCTCAAGAAGAAAACCTTAAAGATCACATACATATTCAAGCGACAGCTGTGAATCGGTTCAAAACGCAACTTATTCTAAAACAAAAGAATTTGAGACAAGGCACGAAAACAAAATAATATACTTATCTCAGAATGACCTGAAAAACAAAGTAATTGACATTCTTAAAAGATATACCAAATCAGGAAGGATAGGAATTTTTCGGAACTAAATGATAATGAACATAGAAAACTCCAGAATCATATAATTAGAGTGTTTGGTAGGAATTCAACTAAATTTGTTAGATGCTCATATCGTGCTAACGATCTAAGTAACGAAGAGGAAGTTTTTAGGAATATAAAACAGTATCATAAATTTGAAACAGAAAATACTGGTATCAATAAAAATTACGAAGGTCTTAAAATACTCATTTATTTGCCTAACCTGAAAACACTAATCCAAAAATTAATAAATAATTGTGACACTTGCAACCCAGTTAAATACGACCGTAGGTCAATCAAACCCAAGTTTCATCTTACAGACACACCAAAAGAAACAAACGAAATAATACACATGGACATTTATACTAACTCAAAAGCTAACTTTTTGACTTCCATTGATAGGTTTTCAAAATTTGCAACAGCTTTTTATTTGGAGAACAGAAATAACCAAACAATAATAGAAAAATAAGACTATACTTGTCATAGAAAGGACACTTCAAGAAATTAATCACAAATAATGAGTTTAGGAGTGTAAATATAAAGGATTTCCTTAGAATCAAAAGAATAGAGCTCCACCTTACCAAACCTAACAGCCATACCGGCAACGCCGATATTGAACGCTTGCACAGTACTGTTGTGTCCCCTAAATAGCATACTCTCTAGGATTACCCTCTTCTTCCTTGCCCGCTCTAAATGATTTCAATTCCTTATTTTTTATATTTTTTTTATATTTTTTTAATGAGTCTCTTACTACAATAGTTTTAACACGATACTCTACACTTTATTTGTATTACTTATACCTCTTATCGATATATTTTACTCTGTTTAGTTTTGCTTCAATTGTCACTTATTCTATACTTTAAAGATTTTTACGCTGTTAATATTTTCTGTTACATCGATCTTACACTTTTCTATTTCTTGTTTCTTGTAAGTTTTTAACACTTGTTAATATTTTCTGTTACATCGATCTTACACTTTTCTATTTCTTGTTTCTTGTAAGTTTTTAACACTTTTACACATAGTATTTTCTTAGATGCCTCTAATTCTCTTTTCCGATTGATCTACTTATCTTAACTGAACTAATTACAAAATTATCCTAATATATATAACATAATTTACAATTTAACCCCGATCTTGAACAAAAGAATATCTGAAGAAATTGCAATTTCTTTAGTAGGTCGATTCATTGCAATTTCTTCAGTAGTTATAATTTCTTTTTAGTAGGTCATCATTATTATTTGTATTTAATACTTGTTGTTGTAAATATTATGCAGGCGTTAAATATTATGTATGCATGATTGTTGCTTATTTTGTTTTTCTTCTTTTTGGTTCTTTTCTTTTCACTGTGTATGGTTGCGAAATTGATCCAATTGACAGTGAGGTACCATATAACACTGACCACGCGTTTTTATAATCATACGATAACCCATTTCAATTAATGATTACAGCAATACTCATAAAATATAAACACATAATAATATAACATAATAATATGACAATAATTATTTAACAATATAACATATAATATCATTTATGTAACATTTGTAGTTAGTCAAAACGCATAAATTAGACGCGCATCATTTTGACTCAGAACATTCCTCCCCCATTATGAAGAAGGAAAATTATCAAATTGATAATTTTCCTTCTAGGCAGTGAATTTACAAAATATTTTTGATAACTTGTTTATATATAGATTCTACTGGCAATGTACCATCTCTGATGCTTATTTCTTGGGTAGCTGTCTCAG
The DNA here is from genome assembly GCA_963854835.1 of Megamerina dolium. NCBI lineage: Eukaryota > Metazoa > Arthropoda > Insecta > Diptera > Megamerinidae > Megamerina > Megamerina dolium. The sequence continues at coordinate 34,570,954 of OY978530.1, forward strand.
ATGAGCCGTCTTCTTCCATCGTACTGTGGTTGGATGAAATCGTAGTCGATGTTTTAGCTTTTGCCCCTGGTTCTGAAACTAATTTAAGGTATTGAGGCGGGTTTATTTGGAATGTTGAATGTACTGAAGGTGATATGCTAGGTTGACGTCACGGTGTTGATCTTACTGGTTTTGTGCAACAGCAACCAAATTTAAAAATTAGCAGTGCAATGGCTATTAAGATTGTTATCGTAGTCCCAGCATAAATCACCGTCGTCCATATATTATGTTGGTTTTCGTGAAGAAGCTGCGTTCTTTGCTTAATTTCAAAGTTTGTTTTCAGTTGTTTCAAGGTTACGTGACGAGTGTTCTGCAGTTACCAAAGGTTTTATCACGCTTTCGGACATATCTGTGATTAGTGGTTTCCAAGTTTCCGTTAAGCTCTCTATGAATAACGAATGATCTACTCTTTTTGTTGGTGTTGTAAAGTTTTGTGATGGACCCGACTCGAATGGTAGTAAAACTTCTTCATTAGAGATTTCGAAGTTATTCTTCAGTGTTAGAAAACCCAAACCTTAAACAGTGAAAGGTTCGGTGCAAATAACACAGGGTTACTATTCTATTCACTGTTTCCGTTTTCACTAGTGTACCAATTCCTGCTGGTACTGCATCGTGGTCGCACCCTAACCTCGTAGTTTGTTGTCGTTGCACTAAGTGTACCTCACAACTTAGGTTTGCATATGTCATCGTTTTGTCCGGCCATTTGCAGAGAAAATCGTTGTAGTTATTCATTCTCATACACCTTTCTCTGTCTTCCCGCCTTAAACTTGCGTACCTAGTTTTTTCAGTTGATTCCGCTATGTAGTCATATTCAAATTTTGCCACGACATCCCACTTCTTGTTTATTGATAATCGTATGGCGTATAGTTTGAACAGTGTATATTTCTTGTGATCTGGCATTGATATTTGCACCATTACCCTTATCACATCCGACATTGCAAATGCTTTAACTTTTATGGTTCTGTATAGTAGTAGTAACAACATAGGTTTAGAGAGTCTCTCGTAGTTGTTAGCCATTACCGTGACCTGTTGCTTCATCATCTCGTACGTTTCGCTATTTCTTTCGTCCACATACTTTAGATGATTGTATATGTTTTCTGTTTCTCGATGATCCATTGTACCGAAAGCCCAATGGAACATTTCCCCAACGCAGTATATTGCTCTTTTACTTCTTTTTGCTTTGTGTATGCCTGATGATTCTTTCTCTGTTTCCCTTAGTGACATCATGAAAATTTTTCCCATGCTAGGTCTTGCTTTTTTATAAAGCGAGTTAGCTTTTTCAACGAACAATGCTGTTGGTGTTATGAATTCGTCTAATGTCATCGGTGCGAAGGTTGTCATAATAGTCCATTCTTTGCTTAACAACCATACGTTGAGTTTGCTAATCTCCACTGGAAATGCTGTCACAGCCAAATGTAGACTTGCCAATAGAGAAATACTGCGTTTAAGCCTTTAAAACCCTGTTAACGGTAGTCTTACTTGTCTTATTATTCTTCTCATAATGTAATAATTTTCTTCTTTTTTTATAAATAAATATACTTTGATTGTTTACTTTATTTTAACATTTTCTTTAATTTGTTTTGACATTTTTAGTTTACTACCCAATGTTTTGACTGTTGGGTCACCGATTGAGAACCACTACATAACATAATTTTATTTTATCATTCACCTCAATGCAACCATATTTGTCTATTCTTTATTGCATTTATTCTAACGGTGTGCTCATACTAAAATATGTACTCTCGCTAGTTATTATCATTTTAGGCAACTTAGTATACACACACACACATATTTGCATATATTTAGCCTACCACTAACCTGCGCTCATATCTTTCAATTTATTAATCTCTTTAACATATCAATATGTATGTATATCTATTATCGAATAATGTAACCAACAACAATGAATTCTATTTCGAAGTAAGAGTGATTATGTATTAGCATAAATTAATTAAGGAATGTATAAAAGAAATTGAATTTGCTAAAATAAATTAGTCTAACAACTGAACCACCAAGTGTGTATATCGTACAAAGGAGTTTGGCTAGGCACTTCATCCATTGTTGTTTTTTTTTTCATTTGCTTTTTGAACATTTGCGCGGTTACAAAAAGCGCTTTTAACCCTACATTGACCTTCCTAAAAATTATCGTATATTTTAGGATTCCTTTGCGTTCTTTTGTCAATGAGATCAGGTGTTTCAAACAATTACTATACAATTATACAATTATAGCAAATAATTACTTCTCATTTCCGTATTAAGTAGGTATGTATAAATAGTGGGTACATTGATTTTTTATTCATCAGTATTAATCCGAACATAATAACCACGATGTCGTGCTTTGAAATCCTGAAGGAGACAATGTCGTACTTCCATATCGCCTTGTACCTGCTCGGGGAGCATGAACGAAACGGCGTGGCACAGCACGACACAGCAGTGCACGATGCACTCCGTAAGGAACTAGGTATAACCTACAAGGTGACATCAGAGGATTTGCGGGGACTTACGGTTCCCCAGATAATCTACCAGTTGTTGCTAATCTCCGACCTGTGCTGGGACTGTAGCACAGAGGTGGAGGTCTGCTATAGGCTTCTGCACAGGATGATTGGGCGGTTTTGCACCGAGTATTTGGTAACGCTCACAAAGTTGCTCAGCGTCCTGGAGGACGCTTATCTATACTAGCATGAATTTAATTGGTTGATCGCTTAAAATTCTCTGACTAATTAATTCGCCCATGCTCATGAGTATCCACACACTGAATTACAATTCAACGCGATGCACCGCAAGAGATGTGGTTATACACATGAACATGGCAACTTGCCCATTCTATGTCCTGAACTTTAACTAATAGTTCTTACTTCACACTTGCGCCACGTTCGGGTCATCTATATGGTACGAGACGGCCATGGAGGTTGCTGGCCGAGCGAAAGTTTGTTCTTGTCAACGTGTTGTACTATTAGCTTGTCTTCCTGTATGTCGCACTGTCTCTACGAAGGCAATGCAAGTGTTGATGGGTGTGCCTCCTCTTGACCTAGTCGTGACGGAGCGTGCTCTGTCCTTCTTTCTCAGAAGGGGGATGAATGAGCCCGTGCTGCGGTCTGGTTGGGTGTCTGGTAGTGACTTCTTGCGTGGGTATACTGAATGTAAGCGTATGTTTAGTGAATGTATGTTGTCGAAGTGGCAGGATCGCTGGGATAACAGTCCCAGCGGTCGTGTGACTTGTAGTTTTGTCCCGGGGGTGCGCGCGTTAGTGGGGAATCCGGACTTTGGTTTCACCCTGAGCCTTGGTTTCCTGCTGACGGGCCATGGTAGTTTGAATGCGTTTTTGTTTGGTAGACATTTGAGTGATAGTGAGGGGTGTATGTGTGGTGCAGATGTGGAGGACTGGCTGCACGTCCTGTGTGTGTGCCCCATTTACTCGGAGTTCAGAGATCTGGATGGAATGGGGATCACACGCAGTGACGGGCAGTGGTGCTTCTCCAATATCTTAGCTAGTGATGTCCATGTTTTAGCTATAAGTAATTTTGCGTGTTTGGTATTTAAACGGAGAAGACTCATGGCAAGGCAGTCTGAATAGCCTTGTGTATGCATGTTTTCTTTTGGGGGTACGTGTGAATGCGTTATTTCTTTTGGGTGGGTCTGGGGGGACTCGGGCTTCCGTTCGACGTCTCCCGGTCTCGCTTCGCGGGCGTTGTGTTCCGGGTTGCTCCTTCATGCAGCTCCCACAAGCTTGGGGACAACGCTTTGGGGGTTAAATTGGGGATGTTTCTGCGAAACATTATTTCGTCAATGGGTGGGAAGGTGCCAGCATTTGGCCGCTGGCACGAGTCGAGGTACAGCCATGCGATAAAACAATAACCTCTAGCGGCCTGGCTGGTACCGGTTGTTTGTCAAATTGTTTAAATTGTTACTTTTCCTTCTAGATTTAAGCTTATTCTTTGTAATTATTTATTGTTATTTATTACTAGCCTAATCCTGCTACTTATTATTTATTATTTATTATCTGGTGGAGATATTTATTTTGTTTTTCTTTTTGGCCACCAATCCGGAGCTGAATGGTAGCTCAACTGGTAGTAGCTTCGGCTACGAAGTCCGACCGGAGACTTTAATCTGGTACCACGGGGATCAGGAGCCCATGGAGCTTGCTCCCAACCTGATCGTTGGGAACGGCTCTTCGGGGAGCTTCGTGGTGGCTATGGTTTATACCCAAAGGTACGCGGGTAAAGCACGTTTCTCTGTGTGGAGTTGCACTCTCAACCGGGTGCTGGACCCCATAGTCCAGCAGAGGTTTAAGATGGGCCTCGATCCTCACCAAGGGTGGGTAGTGCGGCCATTTACGCACCCCAAATTGGTACCTCGGGGCTAGAAGTCGTTGCCTTCTAGTCCTGGGAGGCGCTTATCGACGCTTAATTCTGATACGTTGTGCTTTGAGCGCCGTGAGATAGGCCTTCCAGGCAGGTACTCACGTTAAACCTTCACCTTCTTTTTCTTCACACTATTGTATTTTATAACCTAACTGACAAAAAAAATGTCACTGTCATGTCAATCACTGTTAATTCATTAAACTACTATTACTTATTAAAAAAAATGTTTTAGTAAATTGTTATGGAACTTTTTACCATTTTGTCCGATTTTGATAGTCGTCGTTACTGGACTGTCCACATGTATCAATTCGTATGGTCCAGTCCAGATGGGACTAAATTTATTTTTCCTAGTCTGATTTCTCAACAATGCTTTATCACCTATTTTAAAAATTATAGGGTGGATTCCTTTGTCGTATTGAATTTTAGCTGATTTCTTAGCTTTTTCCTGATTTCCCTTACTACCTATGTGACCTTTGTAGTTGGTATTTTAATACCTTATTTTGATCATCTGCATTGTACAGGGGTGATCTTTTTGTTTTTAAGTTTGTCGGCGAACTTTAAAATCAATGAAAAAAAATAAATAAAATAATAATATCGTTTGCAAACATTTTGTTTATAATATGAGTATTCAGCGCTCTCCTCTCCGGCAACTGCAATCGCCTGTTAATGTGTGTGTAAACAATAATTTGCAATCACCCGCGCAAACCTCCCCGATAAGTGCATTATCAAAAAAATCAGTTGATACACACTGCACAAGTGAAAGTAACAGTGCAAATCTTTTGCCTGCACATATTCCTCTCTCTAACACTACATCAAAATTTGCAACAACAATAAATACAACAAAAAAAAAATAATTTGTTCTCTCGTGATATACTATCTCCCTCTATACCGTGGAGTGTACAATGCGCTTCTTCTGCTGTAACACCAACAGCTACAACATCAAAGCAAACAAATAACGGCCTTTCTACTGAAGTGCATGACCCAGTAGTTAAAGCAACTAGTGCGATGACTAATAAAGAACCAGTTGCTGTTCAAACTGGAATTGATCGCTACATTACTGTAGTAAAGCGAAAAAGAAGTCCACAAAATTCAAAACAAATGAATTCAACAAAAATTCAAAAGCAGAACACTGCCCCTATTAGTTCGGAAAATAGATACGCTCTGCTTTCAGGTGATGAAAGTGACGAAAATATTATCTCCAAGAAAAATTTCAAACCCCCACCCATTTTCTTAAGAGAACGCAACTCAGATAAGTTGATTTCTAGAATTACAAGTCTTATAGGACCAAAGAATTTCCACGTTGTTCCTATTCGCAAAGGCCAAATTGAGGAAACGAAAGTGCAAATCTACAGCGAAACTCATTATCGCAAAGTAATTGCGGAATTTGATGCTGTAAAAAAGATTTACTACACATATCAGCTAAAAAGTAGTAAGGGCTTAATCGTTGTACTCAAAGGCGTCGAACCCAACGTTGATATTAATGAAATCAAACTTGCCCTTCAGGAAGAAGTCTTTCAATCCAAAACAGTATTCAACATTCTCAACAAGAGCAATATACCTCAACCGTTATATCGTATTGAGCTTCAGCCTGAAACAAAACCCCTAAAAAAAGGTGAAGTACACCCCATATATAAAATTCGATATTTATTGCATCGCAAAATCACAATCTAAGAACCCCATAAGAGAACTGGACCTCCTCAGTGCAGTAACTGCCAAGAATATGGACATACTAAAACATATTGTACCCTGCCAGCTGTTTGTGTGATTTGTGGAGATCTGCATAAATCAAACATATGCCCAAAATCTAAAGGCGATGCTAGCATGAAAAAATGCAGCAATTGTGGAGGTAATCACACCGCAAATTATAGAGGTTGCCCAGTATATACAACACTAAAGCTAAATTTCTCCGCTAGCAATCAACCTCTAACACCAGTTGAGCAAACTCAGATAGCCAACTCAAGTAAGAGACAAAATATTGATGCAACACAATTCTTCTCTGCAATCCCAAACAAGAATCAAACCAATTCATACGCTAGCGTGTTAAAACAAAACCCACACCAACAAAGCAATGTAAATAATGAGCTGAAACACTCACTGCCCACCCAACAGCCAAGTACCCTTGAACATTTGCTTCAAACATTAATTCAGAATATTAACCAATTCATGAACTCAATGCAAACAATGATGCAAGAAATGAAGAAAAATCAATCGATGTTACTCCATACATTGCTATCCAGACCATGAGTCGTCTCAAGATATGTCACTGGAACGCCAACGGCTTAAGCCAGCACCGTTTGGAGCTAATTTAATTCCTTAAATCCAGCCAGATCGACATAATGATGATATCTGAGACCCATTTCACTGACAAAAATTGCTACCAAATACCATATTACAAACTGTACACCACAAATCATCCGCATGGTAAAGCACGCGGAGGAACTGCCATATTGATAAAAAGCAGAATAAAACATCATGTTCTCGAAGATTTCAGTAGCATCTACTTGCAAGCAACATCTATATGTCTGGAAGAATACATCTCTAAGCTAGTAATATCTGCGATATACTAGCTTAGATTATACCCCAAGATACAGTATTACCGAACAGCAATATAAAGAATTTTTCTCAACTCTTGGTAGCAAATTCTTGGTTGCTGGCGATTTCAACGCCAAACACACTCACTGGGGCTCCCGCTTAATAACTCCAAAAGGCAGAAGACTATGTTCAATCATCACTAACCACGGCTACGATGTTATTTCAAATGGTCAACCGACATATTGGCCGACGGACAAGAGGAAAATACCCGATCTCATAGACTTTGGAGTCGCCAAAGGTTTGCAGATGGAAAATATCTCCAGAATGTAATTATGATCTATCATCTGACCAATCACCCACGGTAATATCTATAAAATCACAAAGCCCCCAAGGCAATTGCGTTAGAAAGAAAATAGACTGGTTAAAATTCAAGAAATATATAAATTCCCATCTTCCTCTGAGTACTGTATTAAGAAATGCACACGATGTAGACTCAGCACTCGAAAAATTCAACCAGCTGCTCTCATTAGCTCTCAGCTCAGCCACCTGCACAAAGGTATACAAGCAATCAAACTATAGCCCATACACACCAGCTAGTAAGACAGAAAAGAAGACTCCGAAGACAATGGAAAGAATTCAGATCACCGAATCTGAAAACACAGCTACAGCACTGCACTCGAAAGTTAAAGCAAGCCTTAAAAAATAAAAACAACATAGAGTTAGAAAATCACTTAGCGAAATTAACACCTGGTGAAGCGTCAGACTACTCTTTGTGGAAATCAGCAAAAAACTCAAATCGGCCAATTCTCACTGATTCCCCCATCCGTTTGAGTGACGGTAATTGGGCTAGAAGCAACTGTGAGAAGGGTTTGGCTTTTGCAAACCACCTAAAAAGTGTGTTTACACTCAATCCACCCCCTTCACAGTCCTCATTACCAAAATTAACTTCTCAACCTTGCTCAATAACGCTCAAAATTAAAAAAAAGGACATATTCAAAGCAATTTATAAAGATTTAAATCCAAAAAAATCACCTGGTCCAGATAAAATTACCGGTAAAATGACAAAAGAGCTACCTCCGGCTTCAGTAATTCATCTGATGCACATTTTCAATGCTATCCTTCGTATTAAATACTATCCCAAATGCTGCAAAACTTCAAAAATTATTATTATAGCAAAACCAGGAAAAGACCCTACAAAAGTTGCATCGTACAGTCCTATCAGCCTCCTGCCTCTACTCTCTAAAGTATTCGAAAAGCTATTTGTCATGAATATAACTCCATTTATTAAACTCAACCAACTGATTCCTCAACATCAGTTTGGATTTAGAAAACAGCACGGCACAATAGAACAAGTCCACCGCATTGTAACTCTGATAAGGAACACTTTTGAAGAAAAAAAGTATTGCTCAGCTGTCTTTCTTGATATCACTCAAGCTTTCGATAAAGTATGGCACGATGGCCTTATTTACAAACTGAAACTATTACTGCCTGCAAATGTCTCCTCATTGCTTAGTAGCTACCTCACGAAAAGACAATTTCTCGTACATCACAAGGATTACACAACGAATCCATTGGATATTCACGCTGGCGTTCCTCAAGGAAGCGTTTTGGGCCCCTTACTGTATCTCTTATACACTTCAGATATGCCCAACAATAACTATACATTCATATCGACCTTTGCTGATGATACGGCAATATTGTACTCTCGCTCTAACCCCATAGAAGCTACTAAACTCCTGCAGACTCATGTCGATTCTCTCGAAATCTGGCTAGCAAAATGGCGTATAAAAGTCAATGAATCAAAGAACATACATGTAACCTTCACGCTAAGTCCAGATACATGTCCCCCACTTAAAATAAATGGCCAATCAGTTCCACAATGTTCCTCAACAAAGTACTTGTGTATTCACCTCGACAGAAGGCTGACCTGGAAAAATCACATAGAGGCAAAGGAAACTCAGATCAAGCTTAAAATTAATCAGTTATGGTGGCTGTTACACAAAAGATCAAAGTTGAATCTCGAAAACAAAGTGCTATTATATAAAGCAATCCTGAAACCAATCTGGACTTATGGTATTCAGTTTTGGGGCACCGCATCTCCCTCAAATATCGAAAAATTGAAGCGAATACAATCCAAGTATCTGCGAATTATTGTAAACTCGCCTTGGTATATTAGGAACGTTAATATCCATCGAGATTTAAATGTACCCACAATTTCTGAGGAAGTTGCAATGTCCTGCAGAAGCTACATTCAAAAATTACACAATCATCCGAATCCCCTTGCTAGGCAATTGTTGCTGAGCACGGGGCATCGTCGATTAAAAAGAAAAGACACACTGAATATGCTGTGAAATTGCTATACCTCGCGACTCAACAAATTGTGATGGAACGTTGGGAATATCACATAATTTTATTTAGTTTGTAAGATTTGATTACTTATTGTTAGTTTCTAAGTAATTTTAGAAAGATCCAATAAAAAAGCTTGTTAAAAAAAAAAAAAAAAAAAAAGTTTGTCTGCATATCAATATTGAAACCGTATAGAAATTGAATTGTGTCCGTTTTGTCAAAGTATGTATGGTGTTATTGTGTACGTACGTCGCTGATGCTAACCATTGGTCTCAATTAGACTCATCTTCTTTAACAAAACTAATAGGATATTCTGTTAAAGATCTCTGGCTTTTTTCTAAAGACCCATTTGCTTGTGGATGGTACGGTGTTATATGTAATTTTTTAACACCCAGCATCTAGAATATATCAGAAAACAATTTCGAAGTGAAATTCGTACCATTATCAGTCACTAAAATTTTTGGTATGTTATATCGCGCAATAACTTCGTAGTAAAACACTTTTGCTACTGTGCTAGCTTCCGCATCTGGTATAGCTACACAAATAAAAAATCTTGAGAAATCATCTTGAAATGTAAGAATGTACTTGTTTCCAGATGTCGTCTCTGGAAGAATTATGCCCTTCTAAAGGTAAATCATGGAAGTTGAGAAGTATCATCAATATATCAATTTTATTAGTGAAAAATTCTGCATTCTTTTTCTCTCGATTTTCTGCGTTTTCATCTAGTTCTAACTCATCACTAGAGTTTCCATCAGGCTCTTCTTGACTTTCGGTTTCACTGACTTTATTCCTCGCCATAGAAAAAGTCACAACCATTATTAACTCATGATTCGGTTGTGGAACTCTGCTGAACGCATCAGCGTTCAAGTTCTTTTTGCCTGGTTTATAAATTATTTCAAAATCAAATTCGAATAGTTTATGTCTGAAATGTGCCAAACGTGATGCCTGGTCTTTCAGATTAGCAATTCCTCTTAAGGGCTGATGGTTAGTTTAGACTTTAAATGGTCTACCCAGTAGATAAGCTCTATAATTCTTTACAGCCCACACGATAGCCAAGAATTCCTTTTCAATAGTGGAACTTCTTTTCTCAGTATAACTGCGTGCTCTGCTCACAAAGGGTGTTGGTCGATCTTTTCCAACTTCACCTTGCGATAGAACTTCATTCAGGGCTTCATTGCTGGCATCTGTAGTCAGCACAAAAGGTTCGGAAAAATCTGGATATGCTAAAATTGGTGGAGAGCAAATTTCCTCCTTCAAATTTTCAAAAGCTTTCTGACATTTTTCGGTACATTCAAATTTTGCGTCTTTCCTTAGTAACATATTAATTGTTAGCGAAATGCCTGCCATATTATCAGCAAATTTTCGATAATAATTTACTAAACCTACAGACGAAGTGTACAAGTAAAATCAGCAGCGCCATCTGCTGATATATATATATATATATATATATATAATGTGTGTGTGTATATATGTATATATATATATATATATATATATATATATATATATATATATATATATATATATATATATATATATATATATATATATATATATATATATATATATATATATATATAGATATATCCCGAACAAGTTTATTTATACTTCCCCCCGATATGGCGCAAGTCGCTCCAAGTACACTACTTTAGAATTTGCTCTTTTATTCCTGGCACGTTGAATACGATACACTACGTCATTTATCTTTGCTATAATATCATACCGTCCTTCGCAATGAGTCTGTTGTTTAGGAGACAGGCCTTTCTTTTGTTGTGGATTAGTAATTCGCTCAAATCAAGCACCCACGGTGTATTGGTGAATCTTACTTCGACTTTTCTTATTGGGACCTTTGGCCATTGCACATTGCTTACACTTCTGAATCCAATCAGTGACATGGTCATGACATCCAACCCAGTACAATCGTTTCTTTATTTTCTTGACGGTTTTGGTAATTTCCAAATGCCCTCCACTGGAGGCATTGTGATACTCAGCTGTCACTTCATTTATTGTTGCCTTGGGTCCCACTAGAAGATCATTAGTGATTTTTCCATCTTCAATTTCCCATGCACGGAATAGATATCCATCTCTTTAGTGCAGGTTTTGCCATTGGGCTCAATATGCATTTGCTATTGGACTCTCATTAGCCATTTCTTGCCAATCTAGACGTATGCCCTGTTCCTTGTATTTCATAATCTTTGCGAGATCTGGGTCGTTCCATTGATTTTGCACTCGTTCGATGATCCATGATTCTTTTGGTAAGATATTCGTAAGTCGTTTGTCGACAATGTGCTCCTTGCTTTCCACTCGAGAACAATGTTTACATTCCATTTTGGAAGGACGGCAAGATAGAGCATCCGCGTTGATTTGATGTCCTCCTTTACGATGCTCGATAGTAAAATCATAACTCTGCGGCCTTTAAATCCAGCGCACCAATTATCCTTCTGGGTTTTTAAATTTTAATAACCACCTTAGCGTTGAGTGGGCAGTTCTTAGGTGAAATGACTGACCGTACAACTATTTATGGAAATATTTTGCACATCCCAATATTGCGAGCAACTCTCTTCGAGTGGCACAGTAGTTTCTTTCTGGCTTTGACAGGATTGTACTGTAGTATGCTATTGCTTTTTCTTACCAATCTATGATCTGAGAGAGCACACCACCTATTCTATAGGCACTCGCATCTGTGCCCAACACAAACTTTTTACCAGGTATTGGATACGCTACTACTGGTGCTGAACAGAGTCTATCCTTCAGCTGTTCGAATGTTTTCTGTTGTTCATGCTCCATCAAAGTGGCTGGGGTATTGCATAAACCAAATGGCATCACTGTATATTGCCAATACTGAAAGCTGATTTCTCTTTGTATTCTTCACCAAGCTCCACTTGCCTGTAGCCACTTTGCAGATCAAAGTTGAAAACCACTTCGCACTAGATAGCGTGTCCAGAGTGTCATCGATTTTTGGCAATGGATAGCTGTCTTTTTTCGTGATATCATTTAGTTTTCTGTAATCCACACAGAATCCAGTACTTCCATCCTTCTTCTTTACCAGCACCACTGGTGAACTCCATGGACTGGCTGATTTTTCAATAACGCCTTGTTTTTTCATAATAAAATCCATTGATCCACTAAACAGTAGGGTCGAAACATTAGAAAAAGCTTTTGGTAAGGCCTTTAAAATGTCGTGCCCACTGAAATATAACAAAAAGACTTTTCCCCCCTGGTGGAGCCAGGAACTGACGGAACTAAGGAAGAAAGCAAAAGCAGATTACAACATTAGCTACTCCATTGGAAATTGACAATTGTACAAAGAAAGCCGGCGGCTGTACAGGAGAGCTATTAGGAGCGCCAAAAAGGAGGGCTGGAGAGAATTCTGCTCCTCTGTTGAATCTACCAAAGATTCAGCTAGACTAAGCCGTATCTTGTCCAAAGACCATCCGAGTGCTTCTTGGATTAGGAAGCAAGATGGAACTTGGGCGGAAACGGCAGAAGAATCCTTAGAATTACTCTTAAACACACATTTTCCGGGATGCAGTCAATACGAAAGCGGAAGTAGTATGAACGAGCGGCGCTCTTACGAGTCACTGCATCTCACAAATGAAATAGTAACGAACGAAAAAATTGCATGGGCAATTAAAAGTTTTTCACCCTTGAAGTCACCAGGTCCAGACGGGATCATGTCCAAAATGTTACAGGTAACATTGGACTGTGTGCTCCCGTGGCTGGTGCAAATCTTCAAAGCGTGTCTGAACCTGAAATATGTACCTACTAGCTGGAGGCTAGTAAAGGTGGTCTTCATACCAAAGGTTGGCAAGAGAGGACACGAATCAGCGAAGGATTTCAGACCCTTCAGTCTAACCTCTTTCGTATTAAAGACGTTTGAAAGGCTTTTGGATATATACTTAAGGTATTCTCTGGAGAATTCCGTTATATCCACTGCCCAACATGCATACCGAAAGGGGAAGTAGACAGAAACGGCTCTCCATGAGGTAGTGCAAACAATAGATGGATCTCTGGACAACAAACAATACACCATGTCTACCTTCTTGAACATAGAGGGTGCATTCAACAATGTTAGTACAGAATCTATCAAACGGGCGTTGATAGAAATAGGAGTGGACGACTGTGTTACAGATTGGATTATTTCTATACTAGTGACTAGGGTCATAAGTGCTAACATGGGCAATATCTCAATAACAAAGCTAGTAAAAAGGGGAACCCCACAAGGGGGGGTGATTTCCCCTCTTCTTTGGCTATGCGTAATAAACAACATCCTAATAAAACTGAATAGAGGGGGTGTCAAAGTGGTGGCGTATGCCGATGGTGTGGTGCTAATGGTGTCAGGACTGTACCCTAGCACGATCAGTGGGATCACGCAAAGGGCGTTAGACGAGCTCAGCTCCTGGGCTATCAGTTGTGTCCTGGGGTTGAATCCGGATAAAACAGAACTGATGCTTTTCACCAACAGAATCAAAATACCCAAATTTGACTTGCCTAAATTAAATCATCAAACCCTTACTCTTTCTTCCAGTGCTAAATACTTGGGGATTATTTTGGACTCCAAGCTTAGCTGGAGGTTAAATACTGAAAACCGAGTAAAGAAGGCTTGCATTGCCCTCTATACCTGCAAAAGAGTAATTGGAAGGAAATGGGGTCTCCTACCAAAACTTACTTTATGGATATACAAAGCGGTTGTACGTCCAATTTTATGGTATGGCTCGGTTGTTTGGTGGAAAGCCTTGGATAAGGCCTATACCATTAATATACTTTGCAGTATACAAAGGTCAGCATGTGCAGCGGTAGTCGGAGCTATAAAGTCGTGTCCCGGGGATGCTGTTAACGTTCTGACACACATGCTCCCTATTGATCTATACATCAAGAAAACGGCAACCATGACCGCAGTGAGGCTAAAGGAAGCGAGTCACTGGAAGGAGAGAACCTACGGACATGGATGCATACTAACAAGAGAAACGCAATATACGTCTGACAGGACAGACTACATCATGCCGAAGATGAATTTCAATAAAAACTTCACAGCAGTCCTTCCTTCAAGGAAAGATTGGACTAAGGAATGTCTGTTAAACAGCTTCGACACCACAATCTACACGGACGGCTCCAAAATGGATTGTGGCGTAGGAGCAGGTATAAATTCCGAGAGATTGAAAGTGGACAAGTCTGTGCGCCTCCCCAACTTGTCTAGCGTATTCCAGGCGGAAGTGTTTGCAATCGGGGAAGCTTGTAGGATACTAATCGCAGACTTCAGATTCAAGCTCAATATAGCTATAATATCGAACAGCCAAGCTGCAATTCAGGCTTTAAACTCAGCAGTCTTATCCTCCTTCCTAGTGGAACAAAGTAGAAGGAGTCTCAATACACTTAGCTAACGGCACAACGTTTCATTGATCTGGGTTCCGGGACACCGGAACATAGAAGGAAACGAAGAAGTCGACGAACTGGCAAGAAACGGATCTGCCAGGCAAGAGGCTCTTGCACAACCAGTGTTCATACCGCTGAGCGTACCTAAAAGAGCTATCAACACAAAATATCTACAAATAGCGGACTGTAGGTGGAAAAGTCTTACGAAATGTAAAACTAGTAGGTCACTGTGGCCTACATACAATCATAAACAATCAATGTTACTGGTAAACAGAACCGTAAAGACGTCTCTAGACTGACGGCAGTCATTACTGGCTTCTGGCTCATCGGAGAACAATCCAAAATGGGATTGTCCCATAACGATTTCTGTCACAGTTGCAACCAAGTGGAAGAAAAGGAAACGTCTTCCACTTCCTTTATAAATGCCCTGCCCTTTGGAAGCAGAGAATGAACACATTAGGCAAACCACTCTTCAACAGCATTGAGGAGTTGGCTGAAGTAAACATCAGCAACCTCTTAAAGTTTTTAAACAGAACGAACTGGATTTAACAGTGCTGCCCACACAAACAACCTAACGAACAGTTGGAAGCGAGGATGTGGTAACAAAAGCGCTATTTGGACTCATGGATGAGTCATCACTTCAACCAACCAACCAATTAAATAGGAAAAAAAACATTTTTTTTTTCAAAAACCATTTATTTCTCAACATAGTCTCCTTTTACTTCGACACACTTAGTAAGACGATATTCCAACTTTTTTATACCATCTGAATAATACGATTTCGGGAACCCCTCAAAATACGCGTTAGTTTCGGTAATCACTTCTTCGTTTGAGCTGAATCTTTTACCTGCGAGCCATTTTTTCAAGTTTGGAAACAGGGAAAAGTCACTAGGAGCTAAAGCTGGACTATATGGTGGATGATCAACCAATTCGAAGTGTATTTCACGTAATTTTAGCATAGTATCTAATGCTGTGTGAACCGGTGCGTTGTCTTGAAGAAAGAGCACGTTTTCTTTAAATGTGGTCATTATTTCTTGATTGCATCATTCAACTGATCCAATAATGCACGATAATACTTTCCTGTGACTGTGGATCCTTTTTCAAGATAATTGATAAGCAATATTCCGAGTGCATCCCAAAATACAGTGGCCATAACCTTGCCAGCCGATTTCAAAGGTGTGTAGTGGTGGACCCACGTTTCTTCAACTGTCATTAATCGACGTCAAAAATCAACAGGATTACGCTTTATCATGTCCAAACACCGCTGTGAAGCGGTCTCTCGGACTCGTTTATGTTCGCCACTGAGCAAAAGCGGCACCCATCTTGCCGATAGCTTTTTCATATGCAAATTGTCGGCGATCATTCATAACGATATCGAGGATTTTCTTGATATTTTCTTCAGTAACCAAAAACAGCCGCTTCATTCACGTCCTCATACCTCCGCACACCACGATTACCTGGAACGGCCATTGGAGGAACAATTACACCTGGCACAGACGCATTTTTGGTCATTCGAGCCGGATTGTTTTACAACGATCGGTAAGAATAGATATAGCCAAACAGGTACGTGGACCAATACTTCCCTCACCAATGTTATAAGCGTATTACATATGCTCATACTTGTGTTATTATATACTATAATACATCGTACATAAAATTCAAAATTGGTGGTCATAGTTGCGTATGTGGTTGCTGCTACTTAGCAAGGTAATATTCGGACCAACATCAAAAATAGAAAGATTATTTTTGCTATTTTGTGTGTTTCCATACGCAATTACAATAACGACATTTCGTCCGTTGCTCATATAAACCAAAGTTATAATCGAATAACTCATTATACAAAAGAAAAGCATTTGCATTTCTAGCATAAACACAGCGCTCTTATATCTCTACAAGACTTATTGATGTTTGTCGCAACCGAATTACAAATAAACAAACAAAACTGCAACTCTTTTTATATTTACCTTATTTTTTTGTGGGCTTATGTACATAAGCAACCATACCATTATCTTCATATTTACCCAAAACAATTAGATGATCAAAATCTACCTGCATTTGATATCGCATTGTTTCAAGGTTACGTGACGAGTGTTCTGCAGTTACCAAAGGTTTTATCACGCTTTCGGACATATCTGTGATTAGTGGTTTCCAAGTTTCCGTTAAGCTCTCTATGAATAACGAATGATCTACAAAAAACGGTTACAAAAAACGCTTTTAACCCTACATTGACCTTCCTAAAAATTATCGTATATTTTAGGATTCCTTTGCGTTCTTTTGTCAATGAGATCAGGTGTTTCAAACAATTACTATACAATTATACAATTATAGCAAATAATTACTTCTCATTTCCGTATTAAGTAGGTATGTATAAATAGTGGGTACATTGATTTTTTATTCATCAGTATTAATCCGAACATAATAACCACGATGTCGTGCTTTGAAATCCTGAAGGAGACAATGTCGTACTTCCATATCGCCTTGTACCTGCTCGGGGAGCATGAACGAAACGGCGTGGCACAGCACGACACAGCAGTGCACGATGCACTCCGTAAGGAACTAGGTATAACCTACAAGGTGACATCAGAGGATTTGCGGGGACTTACGGTTCCCCAGATAATCTACCAGTTGTTGCTAATCTCCGACCTGTGCTGGGACTGTAGCACAGAGGTGGAGGTCTGCTATAGGCTTCTGCACAGGATGATTGGGCGGTTTTGCACCGAGTATTTGGTAACGCTCACAAAGTTGCTCAGCGTCCTGGAGGACGCTTATCTATACTAGCATGAATTTAATTGGTTGATCGCTTAAAATTCTCTGACTAATTAATTCGCCCATGCTCATGAGTATCCACACACTGAATTACAATTCAACGCGATGCACCGCAAGAGATGTGGTTATACACATGAACATGGCAACTTGCCCATTCTATGTCCTGAACTTTAACTAATAGTTCTTACTTCACACTTGCGCCACGTTCGGGTCATCTATATGGTACGAGACGGCCATGGAGGTTGCTGGCCGAGCGAAAGTTTGTTCTTGTCAACGTGTTGTACTATTAGCTTGTCTTCCTGTATGTCGCACTGTCGCTACGAAGGCAATGCAAGTGTTGATGGGTGTGCCTCCTCTTGACCTAGTCGTGACGGAGCGTGCTCTGTCCTTCTTTCTCAGAAGGGGGATGAATGAGCCCGTGCTGCGGTCTGGTTGGGTGTCTGGTAGTGACTTCTTGCGTGGGTATACTGAATGTAAGCGTATGTTTAGTGAATGTATGTTGTCGAAGTGGCAGGATCGCTGGGATAACAGTCCCAGCGGTCGTGTGACTTGTAGTTTTGTCCCGGGGGTGCGCGCGTTAGTGGGGAATCCGGACTTTGGTTTCACCCTGAGCCTTGGTTTCCTGCTGACGGGCCATGGTAGTTTGAATGCGTTTTTGTTTGGTAGACATTTGAGTGATAGTGAGGGGTGTATGTGTGGTGCAGATGTGGAGGACTGGCTGCACGTCCTGTGTGTGTGCCCCATTTACTCGGAGTTCAGAGATCTGGATGGAATGGGGATCACACGCAGTGACGGGCAGTGGTGCTTCTCCAATATCTTAGCTAGTGATGTCCATGTTTTAGCTATAAGTAATTTTGCGTGTTTGGTATTTAAACGGAGAAGACTCATGGCAAGGCAGTCTGAATAGCCTTGTGTATGCATGTTTTCTTTTGGGGGTACGTGTGAATGCGTTATTTCTTTTGGGTGGGTCTGGGGGGACTCGGGCTTCCGTTCGACGTCTCCCGGTCTCGCTTCGCGGGCGTTGTGTTCCGGGTTGCTCCTTCATGCAGCTCCCACAAGCTTGGGGACAACGCTTTGGGGGTTAAATTGGGGATGTTTCTGCGAAACATTATTTCGTCAATGGGTGGGAAGGTGCCAGCATTTGGCCGCTGGCACGAGTCGAGGTACAGCCATGCGATAAAACAATAACCTCTAGCGGCCTGGCTGGTACCGGTTGTTTGTCAAATTGTTTAAATTGTTACTTTTCCTTCTAGATTTAAGCTTATTCTTTGTAATTATTTATTGTTATTTATTACTAGCCTAATCCTGCTACTTATTATTTATTATTTATTATCTGGTGGAGATATTTATTTTGTTTTTCTTTTTGGCCACCAATCCGGAGCTGAATGGTAGCTCAACTGGTAGTAGCTTCGGCTACGAAGTCCGACCGGAGACTTTAATCTGGTACCACGGGGATCAGGAGCCCATGGAGCTTGCTCCCAACCTGATCGTTGGGAACGGCTCTTCGGGGAGCTTCGTGGTGGCTATGGTTTATACCCAAAGGTACGCGGGTAAAGCACGTTTCTCTGTGTGGAGTTGCACTCTCAACCGGGTGCTGGACCCCATAGTCCAGCAGAGGTTTAAGATGGGCCTCGATCCTCACCAAGGGTGGGTAGTGCGGCCATTTACGCACCCCAAATTGGTACCTCGGGGCTAGAAGTCGTTGCCTTCTAGTCCTGGGAGGCGCTTATCGACGCTTAATTCTGATACGTTGTGCTTTGAGCGCCGTGAGATAGGCCTTCCAGGCAGGTACTCACGTTAAACCTTCACCTTCTTTTTCTTCACACTATTGTATTTTATAACCTAACTGACAAAAAAAATGTCACTGTCATGTCAATCACTGTTAATTCATTAAACTACTATTACTTATTAAAAAAAATGTTTTAGTAAATTGTTATGGAACTTTTTACCATTTTGTCCGATTTTGATAGTCGTCGTTACTGGACTGTCCACATGTATCAATTCGTATGGTCCAGTCCAGATGGGACTAAATTTATTTTTCCTAGTCTGATTTCTCAACAATGCTTTATCACCTATTTTAAAAATTATAGGGTGGATTCCTTTGTCGTATTGAATTTTAGCTGATTTCTTAGCTTTTTCCTGATTTCCCTTACTACCTATGTGACCTTTGTAGTTGGTATTTTAATACCTTATTTTGATCATCTGCATTGTACAGGGGTGATCTTTTTGTTTTTAAGTTTGTCGGCGAACTTTAAAATCAATGAAAAAAAATAAATAAAATAATAATATCGTTTGCAAACATTTTGTTTATAATATGAGTATTCAGCGCTCTCCTCTCCGGCAACTGCAATCGCCTGTTAATGTGTGTGTAAACAATAATTTGCAATCACCCGCGCAAACCTCCCCGATAAGTGCATTATCAAAAAAATCAGTTGATACACACTGCACAAGTGAAAGTAACAGTGCAAATCTTTTGCCTGCACATATTCCTCTCTCTAACACTACAAAATTTGCAACAACAATAAATACAACAAAAAAAAAATAATTTGTTCTCTCGTGATATACTATCTCCCTCTATACCGTGGAGTGTACAATGCGCTTCTTCTGCTGTAACACCAACAGCTAATAAAGAACCAGTTGCTGTTCAAACTGGAATTGATCGCTACATTACTGTAGTAAAGCGAAAAAGAAGTCCACAAAATTCAAAACAAATGAATTCAACAAAAATTCAAAAGCAGAACACTGCCCCTATTAGTTCGGAAAATAGATACGCTCTGCTTTCAGGTGATGAAAGTGACGAAAATATTATCTCCAAGAAAAATTTCAAACCCCCACCCATTTTCTTAAGAGAACGCAACTCAGATAAGTTGATTTCTAGAATTACAAGTCTTATAGGACCAAAGAATTTCCACGTTGTTCCTATTCGCAAAGGCCAAATTGAGGAAACGAAAGTGCAAATCTACAGCGAAACTCATTATCGCAAAGTAATTGCGGAATTTGATGCTGTAAAAAAGATTTACTACACATATCAGCTAAAAAGTAGTAAGGGCTTAATCGTTGTACTCAAAGGCGTCGAACCCAACGTTGATATTAATGAAATCAAACTTGCCCTTCAGGAAGAAGTGTTTCAATCCAAAACAGTATTCAACATTCTCAACAAGAGCAATATACCTCAACCGTTATATCGTATTGAGCTTCAGCCTGAAACAAAACCCCTAAAAAAAGGTGAAGTACACCCCATATATAAAATTCGATATTTATTGCATCGCAAAATCACAATCTAAGAACCCCATAAGAGAACTGGACCTCCTCAGTGCAGTAACTGCCAAGAATATGGACATACTAAAACATATTGTACCCTGCCAGCTGTTTGTGTGATTTGTGGAGATCTGCATAAATCAAACATATGCCCAAAATCTAAAGGCGATGCTAGCATGAAAAAATGCAGCAATTGTGGAGGTAATCACACCGCAAATTATAGAGGTTGCCCAGTATATACAACACTAAAGCTAAATTTCTCCGCTAGCAATCAACCTCTAACACCAGTTGAGCAAACTCAGATAGCCAACTCAAGTAAGAGACAAAATATTGATGCAACACAATTCTTCTCTGCAATCCCAAACAAGAATCAAACCAATTCATACGCTAGCGTGTTAAAACAAAACCCACACCAACAAAGCAATGTAAATAATGAGCTGAAACACTCACTGCCCACCCAACAGCCAAGTACCCTTGAACATTTGCTTCAAACATTAATTCAGAATATGAACCAATTCATGAACTCAATGCAAACAATGATGCAAGAAATGAAGAAAAATCAATCGATGTTACTCCATACATTGCTATCCAGACCATGAGTCGTCTCAAGATATGTCACTGGAACGCCAACGGCTTAAGCCAGCACCGTTTGGAGCTAATTTAATTCCTTAAATCCAGCCAGATCGACATAATGATGATATCTGAGACCCATTTCACTGACAAAAATTGCTACCAAATACCATATTACAAACTGTACACCACAAATCATCCGCATGGTAAAGCACGCGGAGGAACTGCCATATTGATAAAAAGCAGAATAAAACATCATGTTCTCGAAGATTTCAGTAGCATCTACTTGCAAGCAACATCTATATGTCTGGAAGAATACATCTCTAAGCTAGTAATATCTGCGATATACTAGCTTAGATTATACCCCAAGATACAGTATTACCGAACAGCAATATAAAGAATTTTTCTCAACTCTTGGTAGCAAATTCTTGGTTGCTGGCGATTTCAACGCCAAACACACTCACTGGGGCTCCCGCTTAATAACTCCAAAAGGCAGAAGACTATGTTCAATCATCACTAACCACGGCTACGATGTTATTTCAAATGGTCAACCGACATATTGGCCGACGGACAAGAGGAAAATACCCGATCTCATAGACTTTGGAGTCGCCAAAGGTTTGCAGATGGAAAATATCTCCAGAATGTAATTATGATCTATCATCTGACCAATCACCCACGGTAATATCTATAAAATCACAAAGCCCCCAAGGCAATTGCGTTAGAAAGAAAATAGACTGGTTAAAATTCAAGAAATATATAAATTCCCATCTTCCTCTGAGTACTGTATTAAGAAATGCACACGATGTAGACTCAGCACTCGAAAAATTCAACCAGCTGCTCTCATTAGCTCTCAGCTCAGCCACCTGCACAAAGGTATACAAGCAATCAAACTATAGCCCATACACACCAGCTAGTAAGACAGAAAAGAAGACTCCGAAGACAATGGAAAGAATTCAGATCACCGAATCTGAAAACACAGCTACAGCACTGCACTCGAAAGTTAAAGCAAGCCTTAAAAAATAAAAACAACATAGAGTTAGAAAATCACTTAGCGAAATTAACACCTGGTGAAGCGTCAGACTACTCTTTGTGGAAATCAGCAAAAAACTCAAATCGGCCAATTCTCACTGATTCCCCCATCCGTTTGAGTGACGGTAATTGGGCTAGAAGCAACTGTGAGAAGGGTTTGGCTTTTGCAAACCACCTAAAAAGTGTGTTTACACTCAATCCACCCCCTTCACAGTCCTCATTACCAAAATTAACTTCTCAACCTTGCTCAATAACGCTCAAAATTAAAAAAAAGGACATATTCAAAGCAATTTATAAAGATTTAAATCCAAAAAAATCACCTGGTCCAGATAAAATTACCGGTAAAATGATAAAAGAGCTACCTCCGGCTTCAGTAATTCATCTGATGCACATTTTCAATGCTATCCTTCGTATTAAATACTATCCCAAATGCTGCAAAACTTCAAAAATTATTATTATAGCAAAACCAGGAAAAGACCCTACAAAAGTTGCATCGTACAGTCCTATCAGCCTCCTGCCTCTACTCTCTAAAGTATTCGAAAAGCTATTTGTCATGAATATAACTCCATTTATTAAACTCAACCAACTGATTCCTCAACATCAGTTTGGATTTAGAAAACAGCACGGCACAATAGAACAAGTCCACCGCATTGTAACTCTGATAAGGAACACTTTTGAAGAAAAAAAGTATTGCTCAGCTGTCTTTCTTGATATCACTCAAGCTTTCGATAAAGTATGGCACGATGGCCTTATTTACAAACTGAAACTATTACTGCCTGCAAATGTCTCCTCATTGCTTAGTAGCTACCTCACGAAAAGACAATTTCTCGTACATCACAAGGATTACACAACGAATCCATTGGATATTCACGCTGGCGTTCCTCAAGGAAGCGTTTTGGGCCCCTTACTGTATCTCTTATACACTTCAGATATGCCCAACAATAACTATACATTCATATCGACCTTTGCTGATGATACGGCAATATTGTACTCTCGCTCTAACCCCATAGAAGCTACTAAACTCCTGCAGACTCATGTCGATTCTCTCGAAATCTGGCTAGCAAAATGGCGTATAAAAGTCAATGAATCAAAGAACATACATGTAACCTTCACGCTAAGTCCAGATACATGTCCCCCACTTAAAATAAATGGCCAATCAGTTCCACAATGTTCCTCAACAAAGTACTTGTGTATTCACCTCGACAGAAGGCTGACCTGGAAAAATCACATAGGCAATTGTTGCTGAGCACGGGGCATCGTCGATTAAAAAGAAAAGACACACTGAATATGCTGTGAAATTGCTATACCTCGCGACTCAACAAATTGTGATGGAACGTTGGGAATATCACATAATTTTATTTAGTTTGTAAGATTTGATTACTTATTGTTAGTTTCTAAGTAATTTTAGAAAGATCCAATAAAAAAGCTTGTTAAAAAAAAAAAAAAAAAAAAAAAAGTTTGTCTGCATATCGATATTGAAACCGTATAGAAATTGAATTGTGTCCGTTTTGTCAAAGTATGTATGGTGTTATTGTGTACGTACGTCGCTGATGCTAACCATTGGTCTCAATTAGACTCATCTTCTTTAACAAAACTAATAGGATATTCTGTTAAAGATCTCTGGCTTTTTTCTAAAGACCCATTTGCTTGTGGATGGTACGGTGTTATATGTAATTTTTTAACACCCAGCATCTAGAATATATCAGAAAACAATTTCGAAGTGAAATTCGTACCATTATCAGTCACTAAAATTTTTGGTATGTTATATCGCGCAATAACTTCGTAGTAAAACACTTTTGCTACTGTGCTAGCTTCCGCATCTGGTATAGCTACACAAATAAAAAATCTTGAGAAATCATCTTGAAATGTAAGAATGTACTTGTTTCCAGATGTCGTCTCTGGAAGAATTATGCCCTTCTAAAGGTAAATCATGGAAGTTGAGAAGTATCATCAATATATCAATTTTATTAGTGAAAAATTCTGCATTCTTAACACCCAGCATCTAGAATATATCAGAAAACAATTTCGAAGTGAAATTCGTACCATTATCAGTCACTAAAATTTTTGGTATGTTATATCGCGCAATAACTTCGTAGTAAAACACTTTTGCTACTGTGCTAGCTTCCGCATCTGGTATAGCTACACAAATAAAAAATCTTGAGAAATCATCTTGAAATGTAAGAATGTACTTGTTTCCAGATGTCGTCTCTGGAAGAATTATGCCCTTCTAAAGGTAAATCATGGAAGTTGAGAAGTATCATCAATATATCAATTTTATTAGTGAAAAATTCTGCATTCTTAACACCCAGCATCTAGAATATATCAGAAAACAATTTCGAAGTGAAATTCGTACCATTATCAGTCACTAAAATTTTTGGTATGTTATATCGCGCAATAACTTCGTAGTAAAACACTTTTGCTACTGTGCTAGCTTCCGCATCTGGTATAGCTATACAAATAAAAAATCTTGAGAAATCATCTTGAAATGTAAGAATGTACTTGTTTCCAGATGTCGTCTCTGGAAGAATTATGCCCTTCTAAAGGTAAATCATGGAAGTTGAGAAGTATCATCAATATATCAATTTTATTAGTGAAAAATTCTGCATTCTTTTTCTCTCGATTTTCTGCGTTTTCATCTAGTTCTAACTCATCACTAGAGTTTCCATCAGGCTCTTCTTGACTTTCGGTTTCACTGACTTTATTCCTCGCCATAGAACAAGTCACAACCATTATTAACTCATGATTCGGTTGTGGAACTCTGCTGAACGCATCAGCG
The DNA here is from genome assembly GCA_963854835.1 of Megamerina dolium. Classification (NCBI taxonomy): domain Eukaryota; kingdom Metazoa; phylum Arthropoda; class Insecta; order Diptera; family Megamerinidae; genus Megamerina; species Megamerina dolium. Next base: position 34,596,004 of record OY978530.1, read on the forward strand.
TTCAAGTTCTTTTTGCCTGGTTTATAAATTATTTCAAAATCAAATTCGAATAGTTTATGTCTGAAATGTGCCAAACGTGATGCCTGGTCTTTCAGATTAGCAATTCCTCTTAAGGGCTGATGGTTAGTTTAGACTTTAAATGGTCTACCCAGTAGATAAGCTCTATAATTCTTTACAGCCCACACGATAGCCAAGAATTCCTTTTCAATAGTGGAACTTCTTTTCTCAGTATAACTGCGTGCTCTGCTCACAAAGGGTGTTGGTCGATCTTTTCCAACTTCACCTTGCGATAGAACTTCATTCAGGGCTTCATTGCTGGCATCTGTAGTCAGCACAAAAGGTTCGGAAAAATCTGGATATGCTAAAATTGGTGGAGAGCAAATTTCCTCCTTCAAATTTTCAAAAGCTTTCTGACATTTTTCGGTACATTCAAATTTTGCGTCTTTCCTTAGTAACATATTAATTGTTAGCGAAATGCCTGCCATATTATCAGCAAATTTTCGATAATAATTTACTAAACCTACAGACGAAGTGTACAAGTAAAATCAGCAGCGCCATCTGCTGATATATATATATATATATATATATATATATATATATATATAATGTGTGTGTGTATATATGTATATATATATATATATATATATATATATATATAGATATATCCCGAACAAGTTTATTTATACTTCCCCCCGATATGGCGCAAGTCGCTCCAAGTACACTACTTTAGAATTTGCTCTTTTATTCCTGGCACGTTGAATACGATACACTACGTCATTTATCTTTGCTATAATATCATACCGTCCTTCGCAATGAGTCTGTTGTTTAGGAGACAGGCCTTTCTTTTGTTGTGGATTACGAAGCAATACAAGTTCTCCTTCATAGAACCCTTTTAAATTTGCTTTCAAGTCATACCTGGCCTTCATCTTATCGCTTATCATCTACGATCGCTCTCTGATGAACTGATGTACTTCATCCAACTGTTCCTGTACTAGCTTCTTGATTTGGGATAGGGTATACTTCAGGCTATTTACTGAAGTAATGTGTAACCACCAGAACATACTTTCTTCCTGCGTTGCTTATTGGAAATGTTTCAGCTATGTCCATAGTAATTCGCTCAAATCAAGCACCCACGGTGTATTGGTGAATCTTACTTCGACTTTTCTTATTGGGACCTTTGGCCATTGCACATTGCTTACACTTCTGAATCCAATCAGTGACATGGTCATGACATCCAACCCAGTACAATCGTTTCTTTATTTTCTTGACGGTTTTGGTAATTTCCAAATGCCCTCCACTGGAGGCATTGTGATACTCAGCTGTCACTTCATTTATTGTTGCCTTGGGTCCCACTAGAAGATCATTAGTGATTTTTCCATCTTCAATTTCCCATGCACGGAATAGATATCCATCTCTTTAGTGCAGGTTTTGCCATTGGGCTCAATATGCATTTGCTATTGGACTCTCATTAGCCATTTCTTGCCAATCTAGACGTATGCCCTGTTCCTTGTATTTCATAATCTTTGCGAGATCTGGGTCGTTCCATTGATTTTGCACTCGTTCGATGATCCATGATTCTTTTGGTAAGATATTCGTAAGTCGTTTGTCGACAATGTGCTCCTTGCTTTCCACTCGAGAACAATGTTTACATTCCATTTTGGAAGGACGGCAAGATAGAGCATCCGCGTTGATTTGATGTCCTCCTTTACGATGCTCGATAGTAAAATCATAACTCTGCGGCCTTTAAATCCAGCGCACCAATTATCCTTCTGGGTTTTTAAATTTTAATAACCACCTTAGCGTTGAGTGGGCAGTTCTTAGGTGAAATGACTGACCGTACAACTATTTATGGAAATATTTTGCACATCCCAATATTGCGAGCAACTCTCTTCGAGTGGCACAGTAGTTTCTTTCTGGCTTTGACAGGATTGTACTGTAGTATGCTATTGCTTTTTCTTACCAATCTATGATCTGAGAGAGCACACCACCTATTCTATAGGCACTCGCATCTGTGCCCAACACAAACTTTTTACCAGGTATTGGATACGCTACTACTGGTGCTGAACAGAGTCTATCCTTCAGCTGTTCGAATGTTTTCTGTTGTTCATGCTCCATCAAAGTGGCTGGGGTATTGCATAAACCAAATGGCATCACTGTATATTGCCAATACTGAAAGCTGATTTCTCTTTGTATTCTTCACCAAGCTCCACTTGCCTGTAGCCACTTTGCAGATCAAAGTTGAAAACCACTTCGCACTAGATAGCGTGTCCAGAGTGTCATCGATTTTTGGCAATGGATAGCTGTCTTTTTTCGTGATATCATTTAGTTTTCTGTAATCCACACAGAATCCAGTACTTCCATCCTTCTTCTTTACCAGCACCACTGGTGAACTCCATGGACTGGCTGATTTTTCAATAACGCCTTGTTTTTTCATAATAAAATCCATTGATCCACTAAAAAGTAGGGTCGAAACATTAGAAAAAGCTTTTGGTAAGGCCTTTAAAATGTCGTGCCCACTGAAATATAACAAAAAGACTTTTCCCCCCTGGTGGAGCCAGGAACTGACGGAACTAAGGAAGAAAGCAAAAGCAGATTACAACATCAGCTACTCCATTGGAAATTGACAATTGTACAAAGAAAGCCGGCGGCTGTACAGGAGAGCTATTAGGAGCGCCAAAAAGGAGGGCTGGAGAGAATTCTGCTCCTCTGTTGAATCTACCAAAGATTCAGCTAGACTAAGCCGTATCTTGTCCAAAGACCATCCGAGTGCTTCTTGGATTAGGAAGCAAGATGGAACTTGGGCGGAAACGGCAGAAGAATCCTTAGAATTACTCTTAAACACACATTTTCCGGGATGCAGTCAATACGAAAGCGGAAGTAGTATGAACGAGCGGCGCTCTTACGAGTCACTGCATCTCACAAATGAAATAGTAACGAACGAAAAAATTGCATGGGCAATTAAAAGTTTTTCACCCTTGAAGTCACCAGGTCCAGACGGGATCATGTCCAAAATGTTACAGGTAACATTGGACTGTGTGCTCCCGTGGCTGGTGCAAATCTTCAAAGCGTGTCTGAACCTGAAATATGTACCTACTAGCTGGAGGCTAGTAAAGGTGGTCTTCATACCAAAGGTTGGCAAGAGAGGACACGAATCAGCGAAGGATTTCAGACCCTTCAGTCTAACCTCTTTCGTATTAAAGACGTTTGAAAGGCTTTTGGATATATACTTAAGGTATTCTCTGGAGAATTCCGTTATATCCACTGCCCAACATGCATACCGAAAGGGGAAGTAGACAGAAACGGCTCTCCATGAGGTAGTGCAAACAATAGATGGATCTCTGGACAACAAACAATACACCATGTCTACTTTCTTGAACATAGAGTTTGCATTCAACAATGTTAGTACAGAATCTATCAAACGGGCGTTGATAGAAATAGGAGTGGACGACTGTGTTACAGATTGGATTATTTCTATACTAGTGACTAGGGTCATAAGTGCTAACATGGGCAATATCTCAATAACAAAGCTAGTAAAAAGGGGAACCCCACAAGGGGGGGTGATTTCCCCTCTTCTTTGGCTATGCGTAATAAACAACATCCTAATAAAACTGAATAGAGGGGGTGTCAAAGTGGTGGCGTATGCCGATGGTGTGGTGCTAATGGTGTCAGGACTGTACCCTAGCACGATCAGTGGGATCACGCAAAGGGCGTTAGACGAGCTCAGCTCCTGGGCTATCAGTTGTGTCCTGGGGTTGAATCCGGATAAAACAGAACTGATGCTTTTCACCAACAGAATCAAAATACCCAAATTTGACTTGCCTAAATTAAATCATCAAACCCTTACTCTTTCTTCCAGTGCTAAATACTTGGGGATTATTTTGGACTCCAAGCTTAGCTGGAGGTTAAATACTGAAAACCGAGTAAAGAAGGCTTGCATTGCCCTCTATACCTGCAAAAGAGTAATTGGAAGGAAATGGGGTCTCCTACCAAAACTTACTTTATGGATATACAAAGCGGTTGTACGTCCAATTTTATGGTATGGCTCGGTTGTTTGGTGGAAAGCCTTGGATAAGGCCTATACCATTAATATACTTTGCAGTATACAAAGGTCAGCATGTGCAGCGGTAGTCGGAGCTATAAAGTCGTGTCCCGGGGATGCTGTTAACGTTCTGACACACATGCTCCCTATTGATCTATACATCAAGAAAACGGCAACCATGACCGCAGTGAGGCTAAAGGAAGCGAGTCACTGGAAGGAGAGAACCTACGGACATGGATGCATACTAACAAGAGAAACGCAATATACGTCTGACAGGACAGACTACATCATGCCGAAGATGAATTTCAATAAAAACTTCACAGCAGTCCTTCCTTCAAGGAAAGATTGGACTAAGGAATGTCTGTTAAACAGCTTCGACACCACAATCTACACGGACGGCTCCAAAATGGATTGTGGCGTAGGAGCAGGTATAAATTCCGAGAGATTGAAAGTGGACAAGTCTGTGCGCCTCCCCAACTTGTCTAGCGTATTCCAGGCGGAAGTGTTTGCAATCGGGGAAGCTTGTAGGATACTAATCGCAGACTTCAGATTCAAGCTCAATATAGCTATAATATCGAACAGCCAAGCTGCAATTCAGGCTTTAAACTCAGCAGTCTTATCCTCCTTCCTAGTGGAACAAAGTAGAAGGAGTCTCAATACACTTAGCTAACGGCACAACGTTTCATTGATCTGGGTTCCGGGACACCGGAACATAGAAGGAAACGAAGAAGTCGACGAACTGGCAAGAAACGGATCTGCCAGGCAAGAGGCTCTTGCACAACCAGTGTTCATACCGCTGAGCGTACCTAAAAGAGCTATCAACACAAAATATCTACAAATAGCGGACTGTAGGTGGAAAAGTCTTACGAAATGTAAAACTAGTAGGTCACTGTGGCCTACATACAATCATAAACAATCAATGTTACTGGTAAACAGAACCGTAAAGACGTCTCTAGACTGACGGCAGTCATTACTGGCTTCTGGCTCATCGGAGAACAATCCAAAATGGGATTGTCCCATAACGATTTCTGTCACAGTTGCAACCAAGTGGAAGAAAAGGAAACGTCTTCCACTTCCTTTATAAATGCCCTGCCCT